>OZ018395.1:62129169-62641547 GCA_963969525.1 Ontholestes murinus | reverse complement strand
GCGTTATTGGATATTCAGTGTTTATTTTATTAAACAAAAATTGATTAGTGTGTTGATAAATATTGCATTAAGCTCAAGTTTTGTAGCGATTTAACTACTCAATTTTATAGGTTGGAGGGTGGATAGAGGCCACGCAACCACCCTACATATAAATTGGAACTTTCACCACTATAACTAAAAAAAAACTCAAATTATTGATCTTGTGAGCAGTGTTCTAGCTAAAGTTCATTAAATATGTAAGGTGGTTGGCCACTATCCTACCCTCCAATTTGAAGAATTGAACTACACTTTTCTCATAATCAAAATATTAAAAAAGAGAGGTTTATATGTTAAATTTTGTACTGATAGGATTGTAATGAAATTGATATTCAGTAAAATACAAATTTATGATCCATAGGTTACATAATAATTGGTACTTTGATCACTGAAACAGATTTAGTTTCCGAAAACATAAACAAAAACTATGAAGATATTGTTAATGATCTTATAAGCGGTGTTGTCTTTTGTTTGATATATAGATGTAAACCAAGCTCAAATGCAAAATAATTGTTCCCATACTTTGATGTTCATATATGTCTGGAAGGTGTTTAACACAAGTTTTTATCATATGCATCTTTTAAAGCTAATCTTCAAAACCCCAGATTATCCCATAACTATGCCGAGATCTCTAGTTTCACAAATATTTGTACTTTAAAATCCAACCGGAAATATGTTGGCACCTGTATCTTGTACAAATTTACCAACAACTTGTTATACAGCTCACACCTTAAATGACTGTTCACTTACAACGCCTAGTCAATACAATCTCCGAAACTTCCATTAGTTTACCATCCGCACCTACACCTCTTATTGTGATTTTTCACCGGTTGCCAGAATATCTATATTAGGAAACAACACCTGTATTTCACTCGATTGCGACTCCTTGTGTGTCTTCAAGAAACTAGCAGAAGAGCAAATATTTGTTTTCGAATAACCAGTTTATCCTGTTATTATATTTTATTGTATTGGGCTTTTAGCCTCTTTGATCCTGAATATATAAATAAATAAGTGTATATCATAGCATTTATCTGTGTTAAGATTGATACAGAAGCACTAGTCAACAAATATTGTAATCGTTATTCTGATATTTATTTTTATTGTCGGTTATGTAGGATGGTCAACATATCAATATATAAACTAAATGGCTAACAAATCGAAGGTATGGTTAAATAAAATATAAGGTAAATCAGATTAAGGAGTAATTTCGTATGATATTTAGCTATCATCATCATTATTAAGCCGTTCAATCCTCGAAGGATTATAGCTACGCTTTAGTGTATTTAAAATCCATTTTCTGAGATGGGTTATACCTTTTTTCCTCTCTTGCTGTCTTCAAAAGTTTTTTTTATGTTTTGGCTGCGTTGGTTATTTTTATTTCTTTTCACTTTTTCTGTTTTAGCATGCTTTTTGCTTGCAATGGGAATTAGACAAGAAACTGATTCCCATTGCCTGTGTGTCTTCTATTTCCTTCTGTCAGCTTTTCCTTGGTTTCATCTTCTTTTTTACCTAGTGGGCTCCATTGTGTTATTCAGAAAGAATGGACAAAAAACTGGAAGTCCTATTTAGCATACAAAGGAGGAAATTAGGATTCTTAAGGGAACATAGCTCACAACTGAAAATATAAAATTCAGCAGCTCATTATGCAAGGCAAAATCGTGGGACGTCGAGGCATAGGCCGTCGCAAAATCTTATGGTTGTGCAAACCATCATCCAGTGAATTATTCCGCGCAGCCATCTTTAATGTAAGGATTCTCATGTTGATCAACAACCTCCGAATAGAATAAGAACTTAAATAAGTTAATTATTTCACAAGAAACTCCTAAAACCATTTTTATGGGATGTATATCTTCCTACTTACATTTCAATTTTCATTACTATTTATCCTTTGATTTTTATATACTAACTGTTTAATAAATAATAATTGGAATGTCTAATGTTGTATTATTCAATATGTGAAATCCGTTTGTAAGTTTTCATGGTTGGACTTTGTGGTAGAGACCACCTACGCAAAATACATATATTTTTAATATTACTATTTATCTTCTGATTTTCAAAAGGAAAGTATTGACGTAAAAAGACATTTCAAATTCGTTTTTTAATTGAGGTTTCGATGTGTATGTAGGTTGGGTGGGTGGCCTCTGTTTTCACATGAAAGAATTAGGTTAATTTATTGGTATTGGAAGGTAGACTAGAGGGCACCCACCTACTCTGCATGTACGCTTAAACTTCAGTTCAAACGATAATTGTAAGTGCTTGAATACGTCAGCACTAATTTTGCAAAATTGCTTAATAGTTTCTAAGAAATCAAAAGAGAATAGTAATATAGATTAAAAAATATATACAGTGGATGTATGTTCTCTTTTTTACTCTACAGTATTAACAGTCAAACGTTTTTTTTCAGTAGAAAATGAATCAAGATCAAATATAATTTTGTTAATGATCAAGGATTCAATCAACTGAATACAAGAATAAGTTTTTATAGTTGAATTATGGAACGGAGGATACCCATCCATCCTGACACATTTTTTATCTGTACTCTTACTTTTTTAGCAGTCTTTTTAATTTGGCTTTCAGAAAGACAAATTCAATTTTGTTTTGAGTACTGGTATAGGTATTAATTCTTTATTGTAACAAACAACGTATTTGGATGATTTTATAATTTTCTTGAGTGTTTATAATAATAATTTTTCATAAAAAAAACCTGATTGACACCGCATCTTATTGTTGCCATGAAATACAGAAATGAGATCTAAATATTCGCTGTTGGAGTTCATGGTGTTATTGTGTTGCATGAGATTTTTTAAATAACAGTAGACCGTCTTGACTATTTAGCCATTCCGTACTAGGGAGTTTAGACGCCAGCAATAGTTATTTTAAAAGAAATTATTTTTATTAACTTTATTTTCATCGATACTGCATATAAATCAATATTTAATTTAGCCGCGGATGTACTTGATGGTTTTATGGAGCGAATGGTCAGCATCGTTGAGACGATCTACTTCGGATTTTAGGAATTTAAGATGATTTCGTTTCTGGACGATCTTGTCAGCTGAAAAGCGTTTGACGCCATTGAACAGATGTTTTCGCTTGAGGATATTCAGTGGCATATCTGAATCCTGAAAGATGATCTTCAGCGGGCGTGGTTTGGCGATTGCTTCCGTAGACTTTTTCCCAAGGCGTAAGGACTTAACCAAGGGGGAGATGACATAAAAAATCAGGATGAAACCCTCAATCCTTTTGTTGTCATCCGCTTGGCGTTTGGCAGCGTCCACATCGCGCTATTCTGGCATGTTGTAAATGATTAAATTGGACTTTAAATGCAATCGGTGTATTCCTCAAACATTTACTCGAAGAAATTCGGGAGTACTTGTTGAGCACTGGCGCTGAGTCACGCCAGTGCTCAGTTGTTTGTTATTGAGATGCACTTATCCATTTAAGCAAACCAATTTCGGCCCTTAACTGAAACATCGATTATTGGATTTCGGGAAGAATACTGAAGCCTTTTTCGCATACATTGCAAAAAATTTCAGCCTTCTTGAACCCTTGAGTTTCAAGCACCTCTGCTCCGTGTAGCTAATACCTGCACAGGCATAATGGTTGAGTCTTTTGCAGACGACTTTGCGACGGTGATTTTCACAACGCAACGGGTGTACTGGATGACGATTTTTTATCTCTATAGCCATGAAACAAGGGCGTTCAAATAGAAATTCAAATTTCCTTCCAGTTTCAAAGGTGTAGCATACTTCCTTTGAAACTTTTTTTCGCGGTGGTTCGAAGTAGTGGTTATTTGAGTGTTTTCAACAGGTCCTAATATTTTATCCGCATAAGTGTACTTAAAGTCTGAATTATGCTTCACGATATGAAACGTGCAAAAATGTTGTCCGTGTTTGAAAAGTTTGAAAAGTTACTTACATTTTACCGTAATTAATGACAAACAACGAATTTCAGCCTATCAACCAAGAAATATTAACCCTTAACGAATGAATGCCTCCATACTCGCGATATTATACGTATTCTAAAAAGAATCGAATACCGCCGTACAGGCGGCATGATGATATATATTTAAGAAATCAAATTTCTGATCTCTGGAGCGTGGCAAAAATGTATTTTCTGTCCACAATTTAAGCCTTATAAAATATGGCAAAGAAACGGAGTGTTGAAGAAGAATACAAGCAGAAACCTGGAATTTTCTAGTAGCGATGATGAATTTTATGTGTTTTAAAAAGAAAATTGGAGAAATGTAGTAGATGAAGATGACAGTTCTGATAGCGACTTACTTCCTAAAAAACGAGTTAAGCCTATTACGGATAGTGATATTGATGATGAACTCAGCCAGAACGAAAATATAAACTTTGATAGTGACGACTCAAGCGAATGGAAAAAAAAAATTTCAACAAATAAAATTTACAGTACCTCCAAAAGTTACAGGGTCACAAATTTCTCCTAATATTGTTGAGCCTATTGGAGTCGTAGTTTACAGATGAATTACTTGTTAATAATAATAAAAGAAAGTAATAGTTATGCAAATAGCAGAAGTGGAAAGAGCGATCAATTTGGAATAATTGGAAAAATGTAGAAATGAAAGTATTTTGGGCTTTTCTTTCTGTAATTTTCAATATGGGGTTAATGCCGTTAGAAAATAATTTTGAAAATTGGTCAATAAGCAATATTAGCAGAATTCCATTCTATTCAGATACATTTACAAGGGATCGTTTCAATCAAATATTGGATTGATGAGGCTTTTACTTGGTGAAATTCCATTATATAGGTGATAAAGAAAACACTTGGGTTTTAAGAATTTACACAATTTAATGTCGATGCACTGCGACAATTATTTCGCCACACAGTGGCTTCATCAGGCAGATGATAAATTTATCAAAAAAAATTATCATCTCAAAACCCAAGTGTTTTATTTATCATCAATTAAATATTTTGAAGAAAACTAGGCCCGGGTATTCATCCATTCAGAGAGCTTGTCATTTTTTGGAATACATAGATTCCAAGTTTTCACAGCACTTTAAATGAGGCAGTAGTTCGGTTTAAGGGTAAAATTGGTTTCACTTCAAAATCCTTTTGTATGAACATATCAGTTCATATACTACCTATTATTACTGTAAGTTTCCATAAAATACAATAAAGCGATATTAATTATGCACCTTTTCCGCATTGGAAATGAAGCACTTAATTTCTTAAAACACCGTCTACCTATTGGTCATTGCTTTAGAAAAATGCTCTCGTTCGTTAAAGGTTAAATTGAAATGAAATATTTTTCTAATTTTCAGAATTTAATCAGTGAAATAAGCACTTATGGTTTTGGCGATTATAGAGATAACATTGCAGCATTTAAAATTAACGATTGATTTGAAGTTTAAATGAATATGTAGGGTGGGTGGGTTTTATTTATATCACGAAAGTAGACCAACCTTTTAAGAGAAAATTATGTAAGATATACATAAGTAAAAATGTTATAATAATTAAGCATTCAAAAAGAGAGATTTAACATTAAATTGTTGTAGTATTTAATCAGTGAGATAAGTACGTAAAATTTCGTGTTGAATGTTGGGATAAGAGTCCCCCGCCCACCCTTTACTTATATATAAATCCACATTCTTAATTGAATTCTTAAAGAAAATATAAATAAGTATTTTTATGTATTATAACATTTGTATCTGTAGGATGGGTGTGGGTGGTTGTCCTCTATTCCACTCTTCAATATCACTAAATTGAACGAAATTTAAGCAGTTGTAGTGACTTGTGGCGAGTTCATATTCCTACTGCATCAGAGTATTAAGATACGTAATCACAGCTTCTTTTAGTTGTTCATAACTTTAAAATTTCTTTCCTGCCAACAAGTCGTTGGTTTTTGTAAACTGATGGTAATTTTAAGGAGCTAAGTCTAGTCTATAGGGTGGATGGATGAAAGTTTCGAATTTGAATCGTTGCACAATTTGTTGCGCCTGACATTGCCGCGAAGGAGATTGACGCCACTGGACAACAAACCTTGTCGTCGACTTTGAATCGCCCACCGTAATTTTTTTAATGTTGCGCAGTATGCATCGGCATCGGTAGTGTCCCTAAGGGTAAAGAAGTCAGAGCAGTGAATACCTCACCAATCCCAAGAAATGGTTGCCTTGACTTTCCGGGCAGACATTACCTTTTAGAATTTTTTGTGTTTGGTGAATGAACACGATGCCACTCCGTTGATTGTCTTTTACTCTCAGGCGTTGCATACAAACCCATGTCTCGTCACAAGTGACTATTCTAGTCAAGAAAGGGACTCCTTCAAGAAAATAACGTTCCAATAACGTTAGTGCTGCAGAGGCTTTGAGTTTAACAGTAAGCATGCGAGGAACCCACCTTGTGCAAATTTTTTAATAGTACAGGTGATCTTTAACCATGCAGAGTTTTTCGTATACTTTGTCGAATCACTAATAAATATTTTGTTTGTAGCTTACCATCAAATTTCTTATTATAGATTTTTATAAAACTACAATCAAATACAATTTGGTTTATTTGGTTATAAACTTTTTAACTGTTTATGACCTCCATTATTCACTAACCAATGTTTTTTTTTAAATTTCAATACATTTAACGATAATTTGGGTTTCAACAGACACAAAAACGTCAAGCATTTTAGATTCTTCTATTGAAATTAATAATAATAATAAATACTTTTTTGGTGTAGGAAAACTTATAAGTCTACGCAATTTATGTTTTTAGAGTCAAGAATATCTTCTTTATCTCAAAAGGAAGAATTTTGCCAATTTTTTGATTTATGATCTGACAGAATTTCATACAACATCGATCCTTCTTTTTGCTATTTCTTTATTAGATTAACTCATTTATTTCCGATGTTGTAATGAGGAAGTTCTTTATCTTAACAATTTCTTTTGTATATTAAAGTTGTAAATAACTAAGATTTTCAAAATGTGTGTTTATTTTCACTACAATTGTTTCGCAAATTTATTGCTTCTTCCGGTGAATGAAAGTTTACAATTTATTATGTATTATTTTGATCTGAAACAATTTCCCCCTAATATCGTTATTAAAATTTTATTTTAAAGTTATTATCAAAGGAATTAATTTAAAATTTTTGTCCGAAAAATCATTGAAATTTTTTTGTAGACAATTAATCCATTGGTGGTAATTGGTGTTGAAATGTTGTGTGCAAAAATTTCCGGATGGTGTCCGTCGATAAATCACCTCTTTTATATACTTAGCTAATTAAAAAGCGAACGCGACCTTGCGTGCCAGAACCGGGGGTCCTAATAAATCATCCCCCATGTTCCCGAAATGACGTAATTACGGCGATACACGGTAGATTAATACCACGCTTACGGCCACTAAAAGTGCTACATAAATTAGACAAGTTATTCGAGCGGAAAACTATTAAATCGTATATTTAGAAAAAATGTTGTACAAGTATAAGCAATTTGTACAAATTAATCAAGCTCAAATAATCAAGTAATTAGAAGAATTTAGTTACATTCATGAGAAAAGACGAAAAGATGAGGAAATAGATGAATCAGGTCTTCTTCATGCGAAGGTCTAATAACTGCAGTATAGAACTACCAGTATAAACAAAGATAATTGAGTCTTTAAGTAAATAGACTAATAACTAATCTCTACAAAACTCTGTCAATATGTTTGCCATAAAAGAGGACAATAATAGTTTCGTCGAGCACAATAAATACCTACTGCACACACGTGAGGGAGCAGGAAGAAAGCGTCGGAAAATTAGGTGGCGCTTTAATAATAAATCGTCCCCCTTTATGAGATTTTCGGATTTGAGCGCGTTTAATAGACGTTCACAAGTTCGGGAAGTGTGCCCGAGTGTGTGCCGAGGATCTTTAATCCCGTCACTGTATCAAACAGTAATAATCATACATTATTACCTTGACGGAATTATTGCCTCCTCGAGTGTGCATTGTCAACTTTAAAAGGTCTCACTCACCCCCTTATATTTAACGGGGGATTATTATTACGTGCCGGTGTCTCGAATTCCTGGGGGGGGGATGGCTGTAATAAAAATTTGGTGCTAGAGGGGTGGAGGGTGTGAGCATTATTTACAGAGTGTGCAGATTTTTGTGTGTAATTCTTTTTCTTCTATTGTTGCAGTTTGCGGAGAGGGCCAGGTGTTAATGTGAGGGATAGTAGCGGGTTCTCGTCGCTGCATCACGCCGCCCTAAATGGGCACAGGTAAGATTTCTTTTTAATCAAAAAGCTTTTTATAATGTTATTACGAATTTGATAATAGGTAAAGTGCCAAAAACTAAACTTTAATGATGTTTTTTGTCCTTAAATTAATCCATAATACATGTTTTTAAATGTGGTTTAAAGATGGTACTTTACCTAATAAGCCTGGGCCAATTAAGTTACTCAGTAGTTTTTAAAAAATGAGAATTCAAAGTTAAATAATTTGAATAACATGGTGTAAATTAAACTACGAGCTGTATATTATTAAATGGTTACTTTATTTATAACAGTTGATTTTGAGGAGACCAAATTCCAAAATGTTTACTTCAAATTTTACGTGATGAAATCATCGCTTCCAAAATTTCGTTCAGTTTTATTCCTAAAAGAATCAATAATTTTTTTATGACGACCAGTTTCGAGAGTTGGCCATACTCAAGGAGATTTGTGCCTTTAAGAATTTTTTGTCATTGATATTTCTAAGAATATCATCACTAATCTCGTTTTTGCGTTGATTCCAAGATACGATTTTTTCCAGATATTCTTCATCACAACTAAACAGTTTAGCATTAAACATGGTCGCATTGTGACCTAAATGTACATTTAATAAAATTATTCATTTAATACATCCCCTGAAGTCAGAATGTAAGCGCCATCTTCCATGTGTTTCACTTTTATAAAAATCAAGATTCTTCGTATTTTTTTACAGTAAAATCAGTTGTTATTGTAAAGATTTGGTATTGCTCTAGTTTTATACTATCCTTGTACGGATTAAATTCGTCATCTTCATTTGATCCAAAAGCCTGACTATTTTTATTATCTTCAAAAATATTCTGTGGTGCATTTTTCAAATATTCTTCACTGTTTTAAACCTAAAGGAAGAACTTGTGTAAACTTTCCTGTCAAATTATTTCAAGGTATGTTGATCTTTCACGACGAACGCAAGACTTCCCTTTTCCTTCTTCTGTGGTTCTGTGGTTAAAGCTTAGACTATCATTCCTAATCTCATTTTGGAGTTAAAGTTAGCACTTATGGGCATGTTCCTTTCAAACTTTACTTCTTTCTATTTGTAAAGGAATCATGACTGTCGTCTTGAAAGATGCTCAAGGTTATTTACGGTCACATAAGTTTCAAGTCATTAAGGTCATAAAACTATCATTCAAAGACATTGAGCGTTCTTTTTTCATTCAAGATTATTTAACCTTTTGACCTACTTTGTCTAGATGTGGTTGGCCTAAATTTTTAGACACCAGTCGCACTCATGGTTATAGGTGACAGGGTTAAGATCATCTGATAGTCATTATTGGTCATACAACGATTATTGAAGGTCATCTAGTACTCGTGTAAAAGTATTTAAATATTATTCAACATCATCCAACAATGCCCATTTGTGTTATCATTCAAGGTAATCTAATTGCCAAGAAACCGTAAATTAACGTAGGACATTTATACGGCAGGTCGATATACAATTTATTGTGGTTGGTTAATTGTACGCTAAGTTAACACAAAAATTAAAAGACTTAGGTAACAGTTTTCTAAATAATAATTTTAAAAAATAATAAGAAAGTTACTTAATTACAAACACAGTTAAATTCCTTTCTTCACTTTTTGAAGTGAAAGTGAAGAAAGGAATATAACTGTGTTTATAATTAAGTGATATTTAACCTTCACATACTCAAGTAACTACATTAAATAAGAAAGTTAATAGTTAAAAAGAAATGAAAATCAACAAAAGAAGATAATAACATTTTTTTCTAATATTCTACTTCAAGCATAAATAAGTCTGCACTCATGGACTCATGGATTCATTTGTCTTCGCTGCTGTTTTATACTGTCCGATCTGGATTAATTCTTCATCTTTATCCATAGTGTCAATTTCAAGCATAACCTGAAGTTTTCTAGTATCCTCTTACTCTTCCAAACCTTTTCCGGCGTTAGTTGTAAGAAGCGTATTTTTTTCAGGTATTCCTCCTCTTAATTAATAATGACTTTTTTGTTGGACTATCTGGTTAAACTTTAGATGAATATCTTTAATCTCTAACTTTGACTCTTTGCAAATTATTTATATCTATGTTAGACCCAATAAAGTCAACACTTGTTAGCCCTTGTCCTTCTAAATTTACCTTCTGTGTATTTTCTGAAGGTATTAAACTTTTTCTTATTTTACAGGAAAATGAGTGATGATTTGGGGTTGCTGTTGTCTTATATTTTCCTTTTTATGATCTTCTAAAAATTTATAATTTATTCCTTACTGTTTGTGTCTTTGTGGGTCAAAATTACGCATAAATACTATGGAAAATAATTACCTCACCCATTACCAATCATTCTCAGGTATGATTATTTTGGTCTTCTCGTCTTTTTTTTTTCTGGCCATCTTATTGGCTGAAGATTTTGCTAATGACCTATCTCAATAAATTTTATATTAACCCCAACATGCGTTCATAAATAATAAATTGACTCAGCGTACTCCCGACCTACCATAATGCAAAGTATATTGACCTAGCGTTACCCTGACCTGCCTCAATAAACTGTTTATTATGGTAGGTAAAGAGTACGCTAAGTTGACACAAAAATTAAGAAAACCGCAGTCAAAAAAGGCTTAGATAACAGTTACCTAAATAATAATTTAAAAAAATAATAAGAAGAATAATAGTAAAAAAAAGAAGTGAAAATCAACAAAAAAAGAAAACCTAATCTGAAAGCCCCTTAAAACGTTAGTGTCAAACCAAGGAGAATTGGGAACAGCTCTAAAGAAAGATCAAAATGGAGCTACTGAAATTGTAGGCAAACATTAGCCAAATCCACTAAACTACCGGAGAAAATATTCTGTAATTGAACAAAAGTGTTTAAAAGTAGTCTCAGAATGGTTATTTAAAAGGATACAATTTTAAAGTTATGGTTTACTGACGAAGCTTTTAAAGTGACTGTAAACGATGAAAAATCCTAAAGGAAGCCTTGGTTTTTAAGCTACAAAAATTTCAGTTTAAACTTATCTCATTTTTAGAAGGTGTTGAAGCAAAAGCCATAAAAACAGAGATACGATAAAAAATGTGCCAAGTGAGCTTCATGAATTTACCTACTACAAAATAGTTAGAGGACATATTTACAAACAAGGTAGTAAGTGTCCTTGATTGTCGAAATGAATGAGTATTGAGGTGATGCAGGCTAACGCCTGCATAGCCGTTTCGTTTCATGGTCGTACTTGAAATACTAGGACTCATTCTCAGTGACAATACTGTCTAAGAAGTTTGGTGTCGCATCCGCTGTTTCTACAAAATCTTGTGAATCCTCTAAACGTGCCTGCTTCTGATCGTCGTTTAAGTGATGTGTCACAAGACGACAACACTTTTTTTCGCACGGGTTCACGGTCAATCTGCATTTCATCAGCTATCATGCACACAGTTAATCGGTAATTTTCCTTGAGTAATTCCCCACTTTCTTAATGTTTTCGTCACTAACGGAGGTCGTCTGTCTTTCGCTACGTTGGTTGTCAGAAACACTTTCCCGACTACTCAACACACACTTCAAGAAAATTGTTCCATCTTCATAAACACGTACCAGCATCGAGTTTCTTCCGGTGTTTTGCCAGGCTTAAAACAGGCTTTAAATTGTTGCTTTTGTTCGTTCACTTTCCTGTTCTCAGTTAAGAACCAACTCACTAAACAAACACTTTGTAAAACAACTCTCACACGTCGTACAACGACGCTTAACTGCTACTACTTTTGTTTCGCAAATATAGCCAGATCGGCCAATCTGATATCATTCACCGAACTTTATTGTCAGAGATTATATAAACTGTATATTCTCCAGAGTAACATTTTTACGTTCCCTTAGCTCATACAGATTGCAGTAGATTTGAATTACCAAATGCACATTTCGGACATAACCTGACCATTATCCTTGAATTAGCTTTTAAAATTGTTAGACATCGGAGAAATAACTAATACTACATACTTTATTATTAGAATTTTGGCTAAAAAAAGGCAAAAAACTAGAAATAAACCTGTGCAATTAATAATTTCAAAATTCGTTCAAATTTTATCGGATTAATTTTTAAATTTGGAAAGTTCTAAAAATGTTTCCACTAACTGGATTTCTTATAAAATTTATAAATTTACTTAGCAATGATATATCTTTTAGACACTACAAAATAATCGGCGCATCATAACTAGAAACATAATGACAACAGCTAAAACTTCAATTTGATGAAACAAATTTAGAAAATTTTAAGCTGTTAACTGTCAACTGTCACTGTCAACTGTACCTGTCAACTGTCACTATCAACTTTCACTGGCAAATATTACTGTCCATTGTCACTTCCACTTTAAATATCAACTGTCACTCTTAACCGTCACTTTCAATTATCTTTTAGAACTGTCAACGTTAATTGTAACTTTTAAATGTTCAAATGAAACGTTATACTATTTGCTGTCACTCTAAATTACTTACAACTACCAATTGTCAAGGGTTGATAATGAACATTCAACTTATAACATTAAATTTTAATTATGAATCGTAAACAGTCAACAGTAAGTCGTAAATTGACAATTCTTAACTGTCAAATGTTTCTACCACCAAATACCAATCATCTCATCAATAAACATCAATATTACTGTTAATTGTCACTATCACCTAACAATATCAACAGTCACTGTCAACTGTCCTTAAATGACAGTTTACAGTTGAAAAATGACAGATGATGACAGACTGTTAATTGTCAATGTGTACTCACAATGTCAACTTTAACTGTTAAATGTCATTGCCAACTCTCACTGTCAACTATAACTCTTAAATGTCACTGCTAACTGTGACTGTCGTTTTAACTATCAATTGTTACTGTTACTATCAACAGTAACAGTTAACTGTCACTCTGTCACAACTGTCAGCATCACTTGTAATTGTCAATTGTAACTGTTAATTGTCACTGTTAACTATAAATGTCAACTGTCCCTGTCAACTGTCATTGTCAACTGTCACTGTTAGTTGTTGCTGTCAACTTTCACAGTTAATTGTAACTGTTATATGTTCAAATAAAACGCAATACTATTTACTACGACTGTAAATTACCTTACCATCCACTGTTAACTATTAACTGCCAACTGTCAAGGATTAATAATGAACATTCAACTTATAATTTTCAATTATTTTTGTGAATTGTAATCGGTGAATTATAAACAGTAAATAGTGAATAGTAAATTGATCATTCTTAACTGTCAATTGTTTCTACTACTACTACTACTAAAGAAAATTATTAATGCATACTTTGTGTGTCTCTAGTAAACGTCTGTTACTGTTAATTGTCACTGTCAACTGTCACTGTTTACTCACAACGTCAACTGCAACTGTTAACTAACACTGCCAACTGCTATTGTCACTATAACTGTATAAGTGACACTGTTAAATGTTACTGCGAACTATAATTGTCAACTGTCATTATCAATTATAATTGTCATTTATAACTGCCACTGCCAACATTAACTGTTATTTTGATTGTCAGCTGTCACTGTTGTATGTTCATTGCCAACTGTCACTGTCACTTTTAACTGCCAAATATGACACTCAATTGTCACTATGAACTTTTAAATGTTACTATCTACTTGCAATTGTCACTTTTGTTTTCAACTGTCAATAGTTATTGTTACCTGTAACTTTCAACTATTTACTGTTATCTATCAATTACTGTCAATTATCAATTGTCAATATCAACTGTAACTGTGATCATTACCACTTTCAACTGTCAATTGTCACTGTTACTATCAACAGTAACTTTTAACTCTCACTACCAATTGGTACTGTTATTCAATTATAACTGTCAACTGTCATTATGATTGTAAAATTTCACTATCAACACTCAAAAATCACTGCCAAATGTCACTATCACTATTAACTGTCAATTGTCGCCATAAACTGCCAAATGTTACTGCCTACTTCCAACTGTCACTAGTACCTTTAACTGTCAATAGTCACTGTTAACTGTATCTTTCAAGCGTACTGTCTACTGTCAATTGTTATTACAAATTGTAAGTATAAAGTGTCACTGTCAGCAATAACTGTTAACTGTCATTATGATTGTCAACTGCTACTGTCAATAATCAACAACCACTGTCAACTCTTAAATATCACTGTCACTATTAACTGCCAAATGTCACTATAAACTGACAAATATTGCTGCCCATTGCCAACTCTAACTTTCAACTCTCTATTGTCACTATCAACTATTACTGTCAATTATCAACTGTCACTGTCAACTATCAACTTTTTCTGTCTCAGTATCAAATGTTAACTGTCAGTTGTCACTATTAGCTTTCCAAACTTTTTTAGTACTGGCTTTTTAGTACTATCAACAGTAACCTTTAACTCTCACTGTCAATTATAACTATCAACTGTCATTATCAATTGTAACTGTCAACTGTCATTATGATTGTCAACTCTCAAATATCACTGCCAAATGTCACTATCACTTTTAACTGTCAATTGTCACCATCAACTGCCAAATGTTATTGCCAACTGCCAACTGTCACTGGGTCTTCTAACTGGCAACAGTTACTGTTACCTGTAACTTTCAACTGTCTACTGTCACTGTCAACTGCTATTATACATTGAAAGAATCGAGTGTCACTATCAACAATAACTGTTAACTGTCATTATGATTGTCAACTGTCACTGTCAATAATCAACAGCCACTGTCAACTCTTAAATATCATTGTCACTATAAACTGCAAAATATTACTGCCTACTGCCAACTGTTACTGGTACTTTCAACTGTTCACAGTCACTGTTAACTCTATCTTTCAACTGTCTACTGTCACTTGCAACTATTACTGTCAATTATCAGCTGTCACTGTCAACTAACGACTGTTACTCTTAGTTGTCACTATTCGCTTTTCAAATTTTTTTAGTACTGGGAACGGAACTTAATATTATTACTTATTTAATGTTAATTTTCGGCTATTGCTGTCAGTTATTAATTGCCGCCGTCAACTTTCAATTATCCTTATTAACTGTAAATATTGTAAACAGAAAGTGTAACTATTTAATGTTAACTACTTACAGTCTCTGTTATATTTTCTTGTTTACTGCCAATTATTTATTTTCAATCATCTTTTTCAACTATCACAACTGTTAAATGTCACTGTCACTGTCATCATTAACAGTAACTGTCAACTGTCACTGTTAAGTATAACTGTCAACTATAGCTGTTAGAATACTAGTGGCAAGTTTTGATAGATAAACGGAGTTTAAAATTACTACAATTGGTGTAAAATCCTAAATCCTGGATTTTCAAATGACAAAATGACAAAATAATAATAAATAAAAATGATGCAAAATTTTAGAAATCTAAAAAGAATATTGTTTGAAAATTTTAGAACCCGTAAAAAAACTATGTAAGTTTAAAAATAACTTGTTGGACAATTCTAGAACTATCAAAGAAATTAATGTAAACCCAAAAGAGTGAAGTTTCTAAGAAATAAATAAAGAAAATTCTCAAGCACTGGATTCTAGAAACTTTCTAGAAATTTGAAAGAAGAAATGTTGGAAATTTTTAAAAATCTAAAAGGAAAAACGTTTTTTTAAGAAAAATTATAGAAAAATAAAGTGAGAATATTATTAAAAATTAGTTGAGATTTTTTAAAACCTTAAAATTATACAAATCTGAAATAGAAAATGCTGCATATCTGAAGTGAATATTGTTAGAAAATTTTAGAACCCGTAAAGAAAAATACAGAGCTGGAAAAAAAAATTATTATTATTATTATGATTCTTTGGATTTCCTGTTAACAAAATACATTAATAGATACATACATAAAAAATAACTTAAAAAGTTCAATAAAATAAAGCAGCGAATGGAAAAAATTACAAAACTGAACTAAAAAAATAATCTTTGATTTATAAAACTATCAAAAAAACTTTGAATACCTTGAAGCAAAAATCGAAAAATTTTGATATGAGAAAGCAAGAATTGGCGACAAGTTGTTCATAAAACTGTAAGCAAAGTTTGAAGGAGACGGAAGAAAAGAATTGGAAAATGTCAGAAATATGCAAGAGAAGCTTCTGAGAAACTCAAAAGAATTTTCCACAAATATTTGCAGCATTTTTTCTTCAAAATTTCTAGACTTTTTGTAGATTCTGAATATCTCAGCGAATTAGTTTCAAGGTTTTAATCATTTTTTGAATTTTAATTTTTATTCTTCCAGATTTATAAATTCTCTTTAAGGGTTAAAAAAAATATTAACATATTTTTTTTCTAATTTAGAGTTTTTTTTACTTTTTTTATTTATTTTTTTCCAAAAATTTCTCTTACAGATTTCTATAATTACCTTCGTTTGGGTTCCAAAATTCTACAATTTCCTTTCAGACTTCTAAAAATTTTCTTCAAATTTCTAGAACAGTTTTAATGGTTTTAAAAATACTTATTAATCAAATAATTTTCTTCTTAATTATTTATTTGTTTTAAGGGAATATTTTAGTAATTTCCTGAACAGATTTTTATATTTTGATAAAAGAAAGCAAGAATTGGCGACAAATTGTTGATAAAACTGTTAATAAATAAAGTTGACTCAATAAATTTCTAGATTTTTTGTAGATTCTGAATATCTCAGCGAATTAGTTTCAAGGTTTTAATCATTTTTTGCATTTTAATTTTTATTCTTCCAGATTTATAAATTCTCTTTAAGGGTTAAAAAAATATTAACATATTTTTTTTCTAATTTAGAGAAGTTTTTTTTACTTTTTTTATTTATTTTTTTCCAAAAATTTCTCTTACAGATTTCTATAATTACCTTCGTTTGGGTTCCAAAATTTTACAATTTCCTTTCAGACTTCTAAGAATTTTCAGCAGTCTTTTCTTCAAATTTCTAGAACATTTTTAATGGTTTTAAAAAGCCTTATCAATCAAATAATTTTCTTCTTAATTATTTATTTGTTTTAAGGGAATATTTTAGTAGTTTCCTGCACAGATTTTTATATTTTGATAAAAGAAAGATAAAACTGTTAACAAAGTTAGAAAGAATTGGAAAATGTCTGAAATCTGAAAGAGAAAATTCTAGATGACTCAATAGAAGTTAATTTTTGTAAATAGATTAGAACTTTCCACTAATTTTTCCTGAGAATTTTTACTTCAAAATTTTATTCTGGATTCTAAATATCGTACCTCAGCAACATAGTGTTCAGGTTTAAAGCCCTTCTTGCTATTTTTGTTTTTTTTTTCTTCCAGGTTAATAGATTCTCTTCGAGGATTGAAAAAATAATTATTTTTTTTCTAATTTAGAGAAATTTTCATACTGTTTAATATTAATTTTATCAAAGTTTTTCAAATGTTTGAAGTTAAGAAAAAAAAGTAGCCACACATAAATATATGCAGTGAATACCGTCACACCTAAGTCATGAATGTGTATAAAATAATGCACTGAAAAAATGTGGTTAGTAAACTGGATTAATCTACCAATTACAAAATAGTTGATTTATATGCACAATTGAGTTGGTCGATTAAAATTTTTACGTAATATTTTTCGACCAAGACAATTGTGCAGATAAATGATCGAATTGTTTTTTATGTTTCCAGGATCAAATAGAAGAATCGTAGGGATTTTCTGTGCGTTTATTGTAGTTAAATTTGTATTAATATTCTTAATCAGTATTAATTATTTAATTATACAACTTAAACGTTTTAATATTCTTATAGTATATAATTAGGATCGATACTTGTTCTGCTACTCTCTTGATGGAACCAAATTTTCAAATTAGGAGTTTAATTGTTTATTTTCTTTTTGAAGGCTTTTTTAAGCAACAGATTTATCTAAATAGAATAAAATTTAATGTATCACTATCATGATAACTACACGGCTTCTTTTTCACTAATTCCAGGGACATTGTCAGACTGTTGTTGGAACATGATGCCCTGACGAACATCGTGGACAACAAGGGATCAACACCCCTCCATTTAGCAGCGTGGTCCGGTAACGTGGACATTGTTCGATTAATCTTAACCGGCCATGGAATTTGTGATGTTAATTTAAAGGTGAGTCCCTCAATTAACCCATTCAAACCGTTTCCATCTATTCTAAAATAATTATACGAAGATTCCAACCCTTATCCATATAGATATATTAATCAACAAATAATAATTATTATTAGATTTGAAAATAAATCTTGGACGTTTTCCATTAAATAAGGCACACGCAAGGATTAACTTTAAACAGTAAAAAAAAAATGATGACACGAATTAATCTTAATAACACCGAAGGGCTATAATTAACCCTTCTTCCCTCTTCCCAGCGTATTCCGCCAACTAATCAAAAACCACGCACGCAAAACGCGCCCAATCAGCAATCGATCCCCAACAAAAGACCTCGAGTATTTTTAAACCTTCAAATAAGTAACGGTGAAATATGTTTTTTTTTTTTAAATCGAAACGCTGCTTTGTAATTGCTATCCTGAAATTGCAAATATTTATTAATAACAGCAAAAAATATTCATCGGAATTTGGCGCCTCCACCATTTTTAAATTAAATGACTATTTATTAAATTTAAAAATGGTGGATGCGCCAAATTCTGATAGAACCATCGCAATGATAGACAAGTCTTTATTGTGTTGCAAACATTAAGTTTTTATACTCGTCACATAAGGGAATTGTAAAACTAATCCTAATTAATAACTTCAATAGTATAGTGAAATTGTTGGATTGAAATTGTTTAACTTTTTTTATTAATAGTTTCTATTTGAGTGCATTAAAATACATTAGGAAATGAAGTCATCACAATTAGTTGTGTGGAGAATGGTTTTGAACGGGCCATACAATTAATTTGTCATGTT
Source organism: Ontholestes murinus (assembly GCA_963969525.1). Classification (NCBI taxonomy): domain Eukaryota; kingdom Metazoa; phylum Arthropoda; class Insecta; order Coleoptera; family Staphylinidae; genus Ontholestes; species Ontholestes murinus. The sequence goes on along the minus strand of OZ018395.1, from coordinate 62,622,502 downwards.
TACATGGACAATTGGCGGTGTCCATTTGTCCGTGTTTATCAGTGCACGCAGGGGTGGGCCCTTTTGAAGGTGGCCACTTGAGCGACCTTTCAACTAAGACCCACCCGCGACGTCAATGCCATTCAGGGTCTTAATTAGCGCGATGTTCACCCTCATTGCCCGGAATGGACGCCGGGACTCAAATGGGGGAACGGACGGCGGGGACAGCCCCCCCCCCCCGAAAAGTGCAGCCAAGTGACGCTCTTTCTCCCTTTTCCCGGTTGCCATTTATTTTCGATAAAGACCAATTTGTGTCGATGGGTATCGGGCCAGAGATCAAAGATCCGACCCTCCGCCTCCCTCCGCCTCCAGCGTCACCACCCTTCGACGCTTTTTCCTTTAATTACTAATTACCGTCCGTAATGCGTTTAATTCGATACAATCAGAGCTACGGGTGTCTGTTTTTTTGTTCCTCTTTCAATTATCAATATATTTATAAATAAGAAAATCAACACGTTCTTTATTGATTAATTTCTCACTTAACTTGTTACTTTCCCTATATAGTATATATAGAAAATTAAAAATTGAGCAAATTGTTAAAAATCGCCATTTTGTGCAAACCTCATAGTTTTCGAGGAAATTGTAAAGAAATTACTATGATGGCCACATCACCATTTTTGTTTTGTTTTTATTTTTACGTTTTAGAACTTTTAATTAAAAGCCTCGCTTTTAATTTGCTGATTGAAAGGTAGTATAGAGGCCTCCCACCCAACCTATATATACATGATTACTTTAAATACTAATCGTTGATGATTTTGCTGCTTAGAAAACAATAAAACCCTGGATGTAATAAAAAATAAAGCATTATCCAAATTTACGTTTGAATATAAATGACCTTCTATAGCTAATTTTATCAAAGCATGATTTAAAGCCTTTTCAAGTATCATGTATATAATTTTTATTAATTTACGCACTCAAAATTTTACTTTGTCAATTTCTTTTATTCAAATTTTGTAATTAAAGTTATTGCAAACCACGACGCAATCAGTAATTAAAGTTAATATGTATATGTACGGTGGAAAAGAAATTTTTAAGATTCGTAAAATATTTCACCATTGTTTTATGTTATCAGTAGCTTCTAGGATCTTTCTAAAAATATTGTTTCGAAGCAATTTTTTTAGATGTCTAAATTCTTTCAATTTCTCACATAAAATTGCAAAAATAATCTTTAAAAACATTTGTATGTGTTCTTGACTTATGTGAAGATTATATTAATAATAAACGCGGTTAAATTAAATTAAAACAGTGAAGAAAAGAATTGAACCGCGTTTATTTTTAAACACATTGTTTAATTTTAACTGTAGTTTCTTAGAAATTGTCTGGGGTTCAAGCATTTTCAACAGTTTTATTTAACCAATCTTTAAAATTTTCAAGCAATTTTTCATCAGTTCAGGAATTTTATTTTTTATTTTTTAGAAACTTTATTTATTATTTCTTTTTTTTACCTTATTCAAATTTGCTTGATTCTTTTAGAGAACTTCTAGAAACTCCCAAGTAATTTATATCCTCATTTGTCAAGACTTTTAGAAATGTCAAGTAGTTTATATTTAGATTTTAATTTGACGAAAAAATGTAACCAATTCGTGAAGAATATTTTTTTTTAAATGAATTTTGAAATAATTTTAATAATAAATAATAGTTTTCTGGAAATTATTGGGGATTCAAGTATTTCTAACAGTTTTTCTTTCCAGTCTTTAAAATATTTGAGAAATTTTTCTTCTCACCCTAACTGTAGAATTATCTTCAAGAATTTAAGAATTCACTGTATTTTTTTTTAGAAAACTTCTAGAAAGTTTCAAGTAATTTTGTGTCGCCGCTTCTACAAACTTTGTTGAGACTTTTCGAAATATAAAGCCTTTTTTTTAGATTCGATGAAAAACTCCCCAAATGTTTACTTACAGGCCCTTAAAAATTTCCAGAATGTCTTCCTTTATAAATTTTGGAAAATCTTCCAAAAACAAATCCTCGAATATTTTAAAGGTTTATAAGTAAAAATTCTGAATATTGGTAAAATTCTAAACAGGTTCCAGAATTTATGATTAAATCCCTTGAAATTTTGTCATGGGTTTTAGAATTTTCTGCATTTTTTTTTTCTTCTTAATTTACACAATTTTTTCAATTTTTTTTCCAGATTGCAAGAATTATTTTTAAGTGTTGGAACTTTTCAAAAATATTCTTTCAGACTTTAAAATTTTCAGCATTTATTATCTCATCCTAATTTTTCAAGCGATAATTCATTAATAATCGATAAATAAATAAAAAAATAGTTACAAGTAATTTTAAAACCAATTTTTTTCTGGTAATTTCTCGTCCGAATACCTAATTTCAAACATTTTTTTGCTACATTACTAGAATTTTTTTTCGTGTAGAAATTTTCGCTCTAATTGTAATCATTCATCAAGAGTTTTTTTTTGCTTTACTTGCTTTATTTGATTGAAATTCTCTAGGATTTTAATAAAGGTAATGCTTTTTATGCTACATTATTGATGGAACCGGATGTATAAGTTTGTTGAAGAAAAGCACTTGTTATGCTCGATATTTTTATTTACAGTTTTCTGATAGTGTCAGGAAACTGTAAACTGCTTTTCTTCACCAAAAATCTCTAGGATTTTTACAAGGATACTTGGGATTTCAGTAATTTGAAGTTTCTAATTTCCAAATGTATAGCAATTTGGTCGTGAGCTCTCCTTTTAGGAAAAATTGCTACAAAAAATCTTATCAGGATTAGTCACGATTTTCTTAGAGGGTTCTAGAATTTTAATGTAATTTAAAGTTGAGATTCCCACAAAATTTGTCAAAATTTCTAGATTTTTCTTTATTTCTAGACTCTTATAACGTTTACAATTTTTATTTCAAATTGTAAGAATTTTCTTTGAGATTCAAAAATTTTACAAACATTTTTCTTATCGACAATTATTACTTTAACTTTTTCAGATTTCCTACAAGGGTTCTAGAAATATCGACTAATTAATTTTATGTCCAAGATTTTTTATATAAATTTCTACATTATTTCAGTAATTTTTCTTTTTGAAATCTAATTAGGTTTTGAAAGGTTTACAATTTTCAACAAAAATAGGTCCAGATTATTTACAGTGGTTGAGGTTTTTTTTTAGAAAAAAATTCCTTCGAATTGCATTGTTTCGATATTTTCTTTCAGACTCTTAGAGAGGGAGAGATAATAATATCTTTATTCGAACATATAAATATACAATTTAAAAACATTTACAAATAAAATATGATGTGTTAGTCTGTCCGTTTGGGCTATCTACCATCGGTCTTTCTGCCTTTTTCTTGACTGTAATTATGTGTAAATAAATAAATAATTTTGCTTGTTAGCTTAACTGTCTGGATGATTCTAACTAATGAATTGATGTAGGACTGAAGGGTGTTTAAATTTGGGATTTCGGAGAATGCAAAATTTGTTAGGAAGAAGTTACATTAGAAGGATTGTTGACGAATTTATAAACAAGGCTATGTATACGTTGGGAAATAGGAGTAACCTGCTTGTAAAAAAGAGCACATTTAGGGGTTTATTGTAAGGGTTAATTGGATGTCTAAGTTTGGTAAGGATTCATAGGGCTGATTTTTCAGCTACATTAAAGTGATAGAGAGTGGAGGGACGGATTTGGTTGAAAAGGATTGCACCATAGTCTATTAGAGTTCAACATATGGATTTGTATATCCTAACTGCTGTTTTAGTAGAAATATCTTGGTTTTTATAGGTTTGCGTTCTAAAATGCCGAGCTTTAGTTTTGATCTTGACCTTTATAGCTTGTGCCTGGACTTTGAAGAAGAGTTGGGAGTCGGGCAGGATGCCTAGGTATTTACAGGAGTAGGTAGAGTAACAGACAGAGTTTTCTAGCTTTACTTGCTTTTTCCTATTCGAATTTTTAAATATTCTAAAATTTTCTAGTAAGTTTTAAATCTACATTCCTAGAAATTTTATCGATAGTTTTAGAATTTACAAACATTTTTTTTCTAGATATCTAAAACTTTTCCGCAGTTTTATTTACTAATTTTTCACCAATGTGCAAGCATTTTCTTTGATAGTTGTAAAACTTTTCACAATTTTTTCTTTTAGACTTTTACATTTTTCTAGGATATTGTTCATCTAATTGTATATAAAATTTACAAGGATTATAGAATTTTCTAATAATTTTAATTCTAGATTCATCAAAATCTTTAAATGTTCTAGGATTTTTATCAATTTTCCCTGTAATTTAAAGAAATTTTCTGGATTTTCTTACAAATTTTTCTTATAAAATTGCAGAATTTTTAGCGTTCCTCGCTTTATCTTATCTGGAGCTCCTACTAGATTATTCAAGGGTTCCAGAATTTTTTCAAACTTTTTCTCGACCATTGTAAAATCCTCTATCGCACAATATATCATCAGTAAAACATAAAAAATTATTTGTACGAATGCATCAATTTTACAATGCAACTTTTTGTGTTTGTTTACATTTTACAACTTCTAACTAAAACCCTCGCTTATGTTTTACTGATTGGAGGGTGGGATAGAGGCCACCCACCCACCCTACATATACATGATAACTATAATTGCTAATCGTTGATGATTTTGCTGCTGTAAACAGTCAAACCCTTTTATTAATAAAAAATAAAACAAAATCAAAATTTAAGTTTAAATATAAATGATTTTCAATAACCCATCAAATATCAAATTTTTACCAATTTACTCACTCAAAAGATTACCTTTTGAATTCCTTTTTTATTCAAGTTTTGTAAGAAATTTCATTAGATACAGCGAGACGATAAGGAATTAAATGTTATGTGTATATATAGGGTGGGTGGGTGTTTGGCATCTACCCCACCCTTCATCAAAAATTATGATGAACGATTTGTTTGAATTAATCTATAAAATTTTGCAATAATGTTATGATTATTTACGTTTTACAACTTTTAATTGAAACTGTGGCTTATGTGTTACTGTTTGGAGGGTGAGTTAGGGTACTTCCCACTCACCCTACAATAACTATTTAATAATTTTGACATTTTTGTTCGTAATTGCTAATAAACTATAGGAGTTACCATGAATGAAATGTATATAATGAGTAATTGTAAAAAATGCAAAATTGAGAAAATTATTTTTGCGTAAACCTCATAGTTTTTTGAGAAAAATATAGGGAAAGTATTATGATGGCCACATCACCATTTATGGTGAATTATCTTCATAAAAATGATTGTAAATACTTTGTTAATATCACACATTTAAAGTTTATTTGTGACTATAGTTTCAACAGTCACTTTCAAACTATACTTCAAAAAATTTTATAGACAATTTTACAAACAATTTTTAGAAGCCTCCACAATTACCTATTTGAATTATCTTCATTACTTATAGTTCTGTTTCACTTGCTTTACGTGTAACTAAAGAGTTAAAACTATAATATATATAATCGACTACAATATTACCATAAAGGTGCCATCTATTGTCTAATATTTAATATCGTAATCGATGTTTAACCCGGAGAATTAAATACTCCATAGTAAATCTCGATTCCCTGTCTCCAACTTCTCTACTCTGATGAGCTCCAAAATAGATCGAAACCGGTCCTTGGCTGTTGCTGATAGGGAACAATAATTAATAGTATAAATCAGTTTTTTTTATCTTCAACTCTTCTCCGCTGATGAGATCCAAAATAGATTAAAACCAGTATCCGGCTGTTGTTGTTGACAGGGAAACAATAATTTTCACTCTTGTTATTTCCAAATGTTATCCATCCTCAATGTTTTAGTCTTTTCAAGAATGACAAATTGTTTGAGATATAAAACTCTTGTTCCTTGAGAATGCCAACAGTTGAAACTAGTCGAAGATTAAAACCTAATTGTTTTAATTAGGTAAGCTCCTAATTTCTACATCACCAACACAAAATAAAATACCAGTTGTGTACTGGGCCTCAAATAAAATCATAAAATTTTAATATTTATCTCTTGAAAAATAGTTTAAAAGCGTGTAATATGATATAAGGATCAAATTTGCACAAGTGTCCGGCTGTCGGCGGATGGAGAGAAAGAGAGAACATTCTCTGGAAAGATCCGTGAATCCGTCTGAATCCTTGCTGCCACCCCACGGTCTCCCTCACACTCCGTGTCCCCCTTTTCAGAATGCAAACTTGCCATGATCTTTTCAATTCCACGGCGTCTCCGCTGGACTGTGCCCTAATTTGGATGCGATGTGCCACTTGCAGCTTCAGCTCCTTCGGCTTGACGGATCCTCTAAAGCTGCCGCTGACAGCTGACTATTTAAAATTTAAAACTTAACCCCCACCCTCCTCGTTCCATTCCTCTTCGCGTTTCCCGTTTCTTAAACGGCTTAACTCCGTTCAACTCCTGTATTATTTTTTCCTCTCTTAATGGAATCTCCGTATAATTATAAACTTTTCCCGATTGTTATCCTTCTTCGCCTCTCTCCGTTATTGTGTATTCATTTTCGCTGGGATAATGTGTATCCTGTTTTCTTTCCTTTCATATCGCCCGCCTGAAGACGAAGGATGATGACACGGCTCTACACTGCGCAGCTCAATACGGTCACACGTCCGTCGTCGGTCTTCTCCTCGAATACGGATGTGATCCCGGTATCAGGAACAGTCGGGGGGAGAACGCTCTCGACTTAGCTGCTCAATATGGAAGGTAAGTTGCCCACCGAACAATAACTGTCGACGTAGAAGGCTATTGCTGGTGTAAGGTCGATCATGTGTTAAAGCCACGAGTCAATTTAGGGAATTGTAAATGCGATCCACTAAAAAAATAACTCTAACTCTTAACATGATAAATTCTATACTTTGCTTTTAACAACGCAAATTAGATATAATAACGATGGTTGAGGTCAAGAGCGTCAAGAAATTGGCTGTAACCTCGGGCACCTACGTCCAGATGAAGGACAATGGCGCTTCTGGAAAATTCAACCTTGCTATGAGTTCGCTTACGTGTGCTAAGATCACCAGTTGGGTAGATGCTAAGGATATGACCACTACGAAATTTGAGTGCATTTAATATTTTCGTAGGACCTCTTTTGATCGCCTTTTTTGATGTCGACTTAGAAGCAATGGTGATGGCCTTTTTTTCTTAGCTTCGCCTCATCTACCACTTTTCACACTCTTACCTTTATTGTTATGGACTTTTTGATGGTCTTAACGTACGTATCTGCCACAGCAGCGGCCTTAGCGCTCATCACAGAGCGGATACGAATTAAAATGACCTGGAGTCACAGCAAACGTAAGGTACTTCTTAAACATCTTTTCAGGGCCTACATAGTCTATCAAAACCTACTTCTTGATAGCTTGGAGAGAAGAACAGACACTTTCTTTCAAGCTCTTGATCTGCGTTTGGGTGAGGGTTGAGAGGTTACGTTCTGGGTGTTTCCGCCTCCTTCTTGACGTCTGACGCCGATGCAGATCCAAAATTGTCCATATTTATAGAGTTGATAGTGATTAGCGCTTACAATTTAAACAATTCAAAACAAAGAAACAAAAAATTCGACCACTAGCGTGTCGTACGGAGTCTAAGATGTATGTTACATACGTACAGCTATAAGTTATATTAAGATGGTTTGACGTATAAAGCACTAATAACCTTTCTTCACAATTTTATTTCATTTACCAAATGTACATTAGGTATATTAGTGCTTTATTCGTCAAATTAATTTGATCTTCACGTAACTCAATCAACCAATATATTAAGATGGCATCAACAATCAAAATGTAAATGTAAATGTGTGATCATATCGAATCACCGAATAATTTTTTCTTCAAAGCAAAATTGTAAAATTAAGAAATAACGGTCTGCGACCAGATCAAGGTTTCAGAACAGCAGAAGTGCTGCTTGTGTGGAAGAACATTCTTCTGTTTCACTCTTTTGCGTCAAAATTCTAAGTATAACTTTTTAATAGTCATGTACGTGGGTGAATCAAATATAAACAGACGTTTATATTTGATTCCCCCTCGTATGTAGTTGCTTTAATAATACCTAAAATCAACAGATATTAGAAACGGCTACAAAGCTCTCTTTTACCCGATTTCCAGAAAGTTTATCATTTGTACTAAACGAAGTAGTTTTTTTTTTCTGTGAGTGTTGCCTTGAACTGAATTAGTGATATTACAAAGAATTTCTAGCTAATCACTGGCACGATCGTTGTTGGGCTGTTTTTCCGTCTGCCTCCACCACACAAACTTCAACAGTCCTCTCAACAGACTACGCTCTAAGCTAAAAACTAGGCTATTATTTGACGAAAATGATGGTAGCGACCGTTACTATGTGGTAGTTCATTTTAAAAAAGGTTAAATGAAAATAATTTTTAAGTTTTTATACCACTATTTATTGTATAATATACACAAACAAAGTTTACAATATATTATCAATTTTGACACAACTATAGTTTCGACCTTTGCAGGTCATTATCAAGTGTTGAATTCAATAATGACCTGCAAAGGTCGAAACTATAGTTGTGTCAAAATTGATAATATATTGTAAACTTTGTTTGTGTATATTATACAATAAATAGTGGTATAAAAACTTAAAAATTATTTTCATTTAACCTTTTTCTATTATTTGACACTCCTTTTTATGAATTACAAGTGCTATTCCTTTTTCCAAGTTCTCAATTCACAGTTTTGATTTTTTTAGGCCTGTTGCGAATTTGAAATGACGTTTTTCACTTTTAAGCACTTCACTTTCAGAAATCCTCCTTATGATTCTAGATAATCCGCAAGAAGGTTTTGGACATATATGGGAAGCCCTGGCTCTAAAATTTACCTGAAGTGGTAGGAGACAACGGAGATAGAATATCAATAAAAAATTCCCTCCATAAAATTTATTGTTCTTGCTGACCAAGCATTATGTGTCCAAGTTTTTTACATATCTTTGGTATTGTATAATTTACGCATGTTCCTTAACAGCATCGAAAGAAATAGGACTTTAAAGATAAAAAATTCACTTGATCAATTTTTTTTCTAATAATTTTATAATATTTCACTAGAGATAAGTGAGAAAGTTAATTGAGTGTAACAATGGATTCCAGTCATAAAACTTAGTCGTTCAGAACAATAATGTGTTCTTCATACTGGGAGAGAAACTCATGCTTTATTTTCTTGGTGAGGCAAATTCGAATTCGCTTGACTTCTCAAGTCAATTGATCAATTGATTAAAAAGGCAATGATATTAGCAGAACAACATTGGAAAATAGTCATGGAGAAGGACGTGATTGAGTTGATCGGTTGAGTTAGTTTCATTAAACATATGAGGATATTTTCAGGCTACTCGATTACATGATCGAAACATTAATTTCTGAGATAGGGAAACACAATAGAGTTTTTTAAAGGCGGTGATATCAGCAGCATAATGTTGGAATATGACCATAGAGGAAATGCAAACATATGAATCGATCAAAATCAAAGGAACACAGTAAAACGGAATTCTAATTGGTGAAATTGCAAGCTGCTTTCAGGGATTAAAATAATTGTACAATATTAATTACATAAACGATCGTTCTAAAAATTAGAAAATCTATTAATTAATACCAGAAACAACACCACAACAGTTGACACTCAAACTGAAAAAATTCTGCAGGAACATTTACATCAGGGATTGATCTAAAAATTACAAAATCCATTAATTAATAGACCAATCTTTCTCATCTATTAAAAAAATCGACACACAACAGCCTAAAAACAACACCACAACAGTCGAAACTTAAAGTGGAGTAATAAAAAATTGCTTTCAACGATTGAAAAATTTCTACAGGAGTAATTACACGAGGGATTGATCTAAAAATTACAAAATCCATTAATTAATAGACCACTCTTTCTCATCTATTAAAACAATCGACACACAACAGCCTAAAAACAACACCACAACAGTCGAAACTCAAAGTGGAGAAATTAAAAATTGCTTTCAACGATTGAAAACATTCTGCAGGAATAATTACATGAGGGATTGATCTAAAAATTACAAAATCCATTAAATAATAGACCACACTTTCTCATTTATTAAAACAATTGATACACAACAGCCTGAAAACGACGGCACAACAACCTAAACTCAAATTGGAGTAATGAAAAATTGCTTTGAACGATTGAAAAATTTCTACAGGAGTAATTACATGAGGGATTGATCTAAAAATTACAAAATCCAATTATTAATAGACCACTCTTTCTCATCTATTAAAAAAATCGTCACACAACAGCCTGAAAACAACACCACAACAATCGAAATTCAAATTGGAGAAATTAAAAATTGCTTTCAGCGATTGAAAAACTTTTGATGGGATAATTAAATGTGGAATTGATCTAAAAATTACAAAATCCATTAAATAGTCGACCACTCCTTCTCATCTGTTAAAAAAAATCGACACACAACAGCCTGAAAACAACCCCACAACAGTCGAAATTCAAATTGGAGAAATTAAAAATTGCTTTCAACGATTGATAACATTTTGCAGGAATAATTGCATGACAGATTCATCTAAAAATTACAAAATCCATTATCTAATAGACCACACTTATTTTATTTATTAAAACAATCGACACACAACAGCCTGAAAACAACACTACAAAGGTCGAAACTTAAAGTGGAGAAATTAAAAATTGCTTTACAGTGATTGAAAAAAAATCTGCAGGAATAATTACATGAGGGATTGGTTTAAAAATTACAAAATCCATTAAATAATAGACTACACTTTTTTATTTATTAAAACAATCGACACACACCAGCTTAAAAACAACCCCACAACTGTCGAAGCTCAAAATGGTGAAATTAAAAATTGCTTTCAGCGATTTAAAAAATTCTACAGGAATAATTACATGAGGGATTCACCCAAAAATTACAAAATCCATTAAATAATAGACCGCTCTTTCTCATCTATTAAAACAATTGACTCACAACAGCCTGAAAACAACACCTCAACAGTCGAAACTCAAATTGTAGTAATGAAAAATTGCTTTGAGCGATTGAAAAATTTCTACAGGAGTAATTACATGAGGTATTGATCTAAAAATTACAAAATCCATTAAATAATAGACCAATCTTTCTCATCTATTAAAAAAATCGAGACACAACAGCCTGAAAACAACACCACAACAGTTGAAACTCAAATTGGAAAAATGAAAAATTGCTTTCAGCGATTGAAAAAATTCTGCAGGAATAATTACATGAGGAATTACAAAATCCTTTAATTAATAGACTACCCTATCTCATCTATAAAAACAATCGAAACACAACAGCCTGAAAACAACACCACAACAATCAAAACACAAATTGGAGAAATTAAAAATTACTTTCAGCGATTGAAAATTTTTTGCTGGAATAATTACTTGAGGGATTGATCTAAAAATTACAAAATACATTAATTAATAGGCCACTATTTCTCATCTATTAAAACAATCGATACACAACAGCCTGAAAACAACGGCACAACAATCAAAACTCAAATTGGAGTAATGAAAAATTGCTTTGAGCGATTGAAAAATTTCTACAAGAGTAATTACATTAGAGATTGATCTAAAAATTACAAAATCCATTAAATAATAGACCAATATTTCTCATCTATTAAAAAAATCGACACACAACAGCCTGAAAACAACACCACAATCGTCGAAACTCAAATTGGAGAAATTAGAAATTGCTTTCAGCGATTGAAAAAATTCTGGTGGAATAATTACTTGAGGGATTGATCTAAAAATTACAAAATTAATTAAATAATACATCAATCTTTCTCATCTATTAAAAAAATCGACACACATCAGCCTGAAAACAACACCACAACAGTCGAAATTCAAATTGGAGAAATTAAAAATTGCTTTGAGCGACTGAAAAATTTCTACAGGAGTAATTACATGAGGAATTGATCTAAAAATTACAAAATCCTTTAATTAATAGACTACCCTATTTCATCTATAAAAACAATTGAAACACAACAGCCTGAAAACAACACCACAACAATTGGAACTCAAATTGGAGAAATTAAAAATTACTTTCAGCGATTAATTTTTTTTTCAGGAATAATTACATGTGGTATTGATCTAGAAATTTCAAAATCCATTAAATAATAGACCACTCTTGCTCATCTATTAAAACAATCGACATACAACAGTGTGAAAACAACGGCACAACAATCGGAACTCAAATTGGAGAAATTAAAAATTGCTTTCAGCGATTGAAAAAATTCTGCTGGAATAATTACATGTGGGATTGATCTAAAAATAACAAAATCCATTAACTAATAGACCACTCTTTCTCATCTATTAATAACATCGAAACACAACAGCCTGAAAACAACACCACAACAGTCGAAACTCAAAGTGGAGAAATTAAAAATTGCTTTCAGCGATTGAAAAAGTTCTGCAGGAATAATTTCATGAGCGATTGATCTAAAAATTACAAAATTCATTAAATAATAAACTACTCTTCATTATTTATTCAATTCCCGTCTACACGCATTTAATTTTCGACATAATAAATAATTGATAATATTATTTCAGTGTACGTAAAATTATTTATTTACATCATAATAAAAATTTTGCAATATTATTTCAGTGTAGACAAGAAAAATATAGTGTGTAAAGTGTTATTGATCGTTGGCTTGCTTTACTACCAGCAATTAGATTCTGTATATAAAAAAAACACGAACTTAAAACAAGATTGTCATCCTGTGATCATTTTCTCTGTTAATTTAGATTAGATACTGTCGAGTTGCTCGTCCGAATGCACCCCATTTTAATTCACCAGATGAGGGGTGTAATACCAGGCACGGTCCTGCCCCACACTCCACTCCATCTTGCCAGCAGGAACGGACACAAGTGAGTAGCATAATTAAAAATCACTCAATTGAGAAAATAGTTTAATCTACCCAAAAAAAAAAACATGCATGATGTTATAATTTAATATTATTAATTATTCATTAAGTTTGTAATCATTTCAATAAGTAAGAAAAATAAGAAGAAACTCTAATGTTTAGTGTTTATAGAAAAGTAATTAAATATTTAATCGTAATTAACTATTCCTAACTAATCTCAATAAATTGATTAAAGGTTGAGGCGTTAACTTCGTGATACATCTTGGAAAAAACAAAACAGAAACGTTTACTTTGTTGATATCACACTTTTTTAATTGTTTTTGTTTAATAATCTCAATCAAGAAGAAATAGTATATAACTTAACTAATCTTGATTGGAATTTGTTGGGAATAGTTAATTACGATTAAATATTTAATAATTTAAAATACGAAAACATTTCGTAAATCTACAATGAACGAAACGACTTTAATAGATTAAATATTTGATTTGTTGTCTATATTTGATTGTAATTAAAAACAAATTCGGATTACAATAGTTTGATTTAAAGATAATTACAATTAAACTATTTTCTATAACAATAGATATTTTAATATTTATATAATTGCAATTACTTTTAAATGAAACACAATCATTCATAATTACCAAATAATTATATAATTTTCCCATTATACTAATAAATTATATTCATCAACAATGCGATCCTTTTTTTTTGTTTTTTTTTGTTAAATAATTTTTTTGTGTCGGGCATGATTTGGTATTTATTCGGTTAATTAAAAAGCTGTTTGTTCGTTTAATTTGAATTGCTGATTCGGCCGGCGCTTCTGCGTAATTCGATTGCAATAAATTGTTGTAATCTTTCCCAGTTTTTGCAATTAAAAGTGTAATTTCGAATTACTGTTGTTGCGGTCGGCGTGTTTTTGCAATTCCGCGATGAAATAACGCGGAGTGATAAATAAAGTAATCCATTTGTGTTATTAATTAATATTCGTGCGGTGGTCGTGTTTTGCAGTTTGTTTTTTTTTTTTGTTGTTGTGAATTATTTACCGATAAAATTTGAATTGTGAAATGCGTCGGATGTTTAAATGATTTTAGTTGAGAGTGCAGATAATTTGTTGTTAAGTAGGGTTTGAACGTTAAATTTGTTTTATCTAATAAGGAAACGTGATAAGGAATTCGTAAATAAAGGTTTAAAGGTTATCCAGATATTTAATTAATTAAGTTCAACGGTTTTGAGACTTTAAAATAAATAAAAATTTAAAGGATGAAAGTATAAAATAAGTAGCTGCTTGAAAATTATAAGAACCAGTTGTTAATTCTGCATTGCAATAGTTTTTACTCAGTTATTACACAAAAGAGATAACAGTGACTCTTTTGTGGTCGAAACTAAAGTTTTTTTTAAATATACAGAGGTTGACCAAAGTTTTCAAACTTTTTTCTCAAATCTTGCTTAAAGTTTTTTTTTTACAGTAATCTATTAATTTTAGATTTTCATTTTAATTTTTGATTCAATAAGTTTTCAATTTTTCAAAGCTCATGTTTTTGTAACTATTCTAAAAATTCTGAGAACGTATAGACAGTATTTTTATAATTATAAGCTTCGAAAAGCTAAGCCTGTAGGCTTTAAAAAATTCTAAAAACTTCAATTTACCAAATTATTTTTAAAGATTCAAAAAGCTGAGTTGTTTTATTTTGCTCGTAACACATGATTCCAAACATTCGCAGTTGCTTTTGTTGTAGTCAAGCGAATCAGTATTGTTAAAGGTTTTTTTATTTAGTAATCGTTTAATTTTAGTTTTAAAAGTTGCAAAATTTAGAAACCTTGATAATTATCGAATAATTCTCAAAAAATTTAGAGCTCATTTTTCAGGAGAACTGTAAACTTTAGCAATTTTTTCTCTAGTTAAATATCTGTTTAATCGTAATAGTAATAGTATTTACTTATTCAATATGCTTAAATAACTCTTACTAAAAAGATAATTTAGTTTTATGAATCTTATTGAAGACAAAGGTTTTTCATATGCCTTCAAAGTTATGTTTTAAGCTTTGAACGCATATGAAAAAGCTTTGTGTTTAATAAGATTATTATTATTTTTTTTTGTAATCCTCAAATAATTCTATAGATTCCATTAGTTAAAAGTTTGACTTACAGTTTTTTTTAAATAACTTCACGATAAATGATGTCATCAAAGATCCCAACAGCCTAAAATGATTGTTTCTATTAAAATATTTTAAAGAATTTAAAAATTCGGCTAAAAGTTTATTATTACTTTGTGATTGTCAACATTTCTAGAGGTCCTCCTAGTCTGAAACTATTTTTTTTTGTAAGTCAATATTAGAATGGATTATAAAAGTCCAGAGATTTAAAACACTAACTTTTTGCAGTTGTTAACCAAGAAATAAGTCTTCTCCTTTTTTAGTTCAGTCGCAATTTTGAAGAGTGATGCTTTGGATTGAATTCACTTTTCCAATTGAGTCGCATCTGGTACATTTGTTTTAAAAACTTCAGCTATTCCGTAACTAAAAGAAATAAATGAGATATCTAAGAAATCTTTATTTAGTATGCTTTTTCTTGTGTGAGTATTGTATTGTGTATTAGGTATTCTGTAGAAACTGCATAGCTTTTTAACCTTCTCTGGTCTGTACACTAAACAATCATCAAATAGTAAAAGTGGAAGAAGTAGTAACTCCGTTGCACATGAGACTTTATTCAATAATGCCTTAAAATTAGGCTCAATATCTCATGGGAAAAATCGACACTATTAGGAAGTTCAATACCTTAAGAGAATTCACCCTTGAACTGGTACCTGCAACTAATATTGGGTAGACTGGGCACGTGAAGGTTACGAAATATGAAAAGGAATAATTTTATGGTATAATCTTAATAAAGAAAAAGAAGAAAGTTTCCATCAAAGTGTTCAAACTACATCTGGTCAACGTTTCTAGATGTTGCAAACTATATCCCATCTTTCGATATACATGATAGACATCGTCGAGACAAATCACAGTGTGAGAAAATTCTGTTTAGTGAGATAGAGAAGGCTCAGTTCAGTAGAAGACTTGATTTTTAGTGAAAAACTGGCAATTATGCAAGCAAATTTGAAGGCGTTTCTTGCAATATCGTAGGCTTGTACGTGCGTACGAAGGAAATATTTTGAGGCTTCAATATTTGTGGAACAACAAGTGGGGACTATTATTTTTATGCAGCACTATGAGTAGACGTGTTTTTTCTCAGATTCTGCGTTTGGATAAATAAAATCAGAGGAGTTAACTTTTGCAAACAGACAAATTCCATTTAGTCTTTTGCAATTTGTGACAAATTTATTAAAAACAGTCTAAATTGCTTCAAACTGGAAGCTTATATTACTCTTTCCAACGAAGGCCGGATGCAGACTTGCCCAGTATAACCCAAACAAACCCCATAAATTTGGCATAAAATTTTGGCTAGAGTCTGATGTACAAACTAAATATGTAGTAAGTGGCTTTTCGTATTTAGGAAAAGACGAGGCCCGAAAGGCTTCAACCCCCCTAAGCGAATTTGTCATGATTAAACTTTTTGAACCGTATACCACGAAGCGTAGACGATCTAAAAATACCTTGCTTTGTTGCTTGTAACAATATGCAAACAAAAGGGAACTGCCAAAAACTGGCAAAATGAATAAAGACAGCAAGGTTCGTTTCTCAACTTTGCTGAACCAATGTAGTGGTTACACACTTAACGGTTTACAAGAGCAAACCAAATAAAAAATGTACAAAACATAATCACGTCAGAATTAATAAAACTGCTAAGAAATTACCTGAAATTGTATCGTTTTATAATAGAACTAAATTTGGCATCGATGGCACGAAAATATACCGTGAAATCTGGTTCCAGAAGTCATTTTTAATATTTTAGATTTAGCCGCAATAAATTGCTAGATTTTGTCGAAAACACAACAGGAGAAAATATCTCACGGAGAGACTTTCTGTTTCGATTAGCTGAAGAACTTACTTCAGAATATCAAATTTCAAGGCAAAAACCACACGAAGCTGATATACCAATTGTAATAACCACAAGACTATAAATATTTGCAATACCACAAAATAAAACAACTGAGCTTTTAGAATCTTTAAAACAATTTGATAAATTGAAGTTGTTAATTTTTTTTTAATTCCTTTAGGATGAACTTTTCTAATATTCTATTATATAACTACTACAAATTTTATAAGAAAATTAATTAAACCCTTGATTTTGTTTCATTATTTTTATATTTCTCCAGAAATAAACAAAACCAAGTGTTTAATTAACCTTCTAATTAGCATAAAACTGTTTCACCACGGATTAAGTGAGAATTTAATTCATCGTACTAAAACTTTCTTTAAGCTTTTAGTATTTTTAGAAAAAAAGTTTGTAAACTTTCTTTACCACGGTTGACGACAAACTGGCCATTATTAATATTATATATATAAAAATAATAAATATAAAAATAAGGCTTTTCTAATCTTTTGAATTGTTTGATAACAAAATTAAACCTTTTGATATCTTTTGAAATGTTAAATGCACAATGGTAAACTATTAAAAACACTTGGGCTTTTAGAATCTTTGTAATAGTTTTATAGGCAGAGTCATTTTAAGCTGAAATTGTTTTATTTAAGCTCAATTCATTGCAGTGACGTTTCTGGTTAAACTTACTACCCATGAAGATTCCTAATATGCTACACTCTGATTCTAGTTGTACATAATAATTTCTTAATTTTATGTTAGATATTTTGGGAAACTTTGTTTGAAATTATATTACTTCGGTTTTCTGTTATTTGAAATCAGTATGTTGTGTGACATGTCTTTCTGGGCAACTAAGTAAATATAATTTACCTTAGTTAATATTAATATATAATTCTCAATAGTTGTCCTTACAACTAATAAGTTGCATACATCTGAATGAGACCTGTATTTTTGCCTCTAGCGCCTCTAGTTTATAAAGTGATCTGATGTTTAGGTGAATCAGTGGAATTTGTTTTTATGAGACTACAGGTGATACTGTTGTTTATGTTACAATTGAAATTTTTGTAATTGTATTATTTTTATTTATTATACCTTTTTTGTTTGTCTCTGTGCATTATTACAGCTTACTCCTGGCCTACCACAAAAACTTAAACTCTAACCTGGCGTAGCCATAATCTACAATATTAAACTATAGCTACTACAATTAATCTAGCATAATATTAACTTACCCCTGTAATCTAGCGTGTGTCTGACCTACCACAATAATTATCTGTGCTTTTATTTAACGTACTCTAGACCTACTACAATAAACTATAACTTAAATATGAAATATTGTCTTTAGGCGTATGAAGTTACAAAAAATTGAAACTAACCCAAAACGAATATTAAAGAAGATGTAACATTTTGAAAACAGTAAGCTAAAATAAATGAAAAGTGTACGTAATAATAAAATTATGTTTCTATTGTCTTCTTGTGCATTCACTTAGCATAGTCGAACTATCGTACTTTAAACAATATGTTGATTTAGTATATCCCTGATCTACGCATTTATTTATTCTTCTATTCTGAAGTCACCATAATAAATAGTATATTGGTCTAGCGTTCTCTCGCTAGCGTAATTTTGACCTACCACAATAAACCTAATATTCTTTTAACCTAACATAATAAACTATGCATTCATTTATTATATTAAAGAAGAATTTCAAAGATTTTGAAAATAGCAATCCAAAACAAATTGAAAGTGAGCTAAATCATAAAACTTTAAACTTGACATTTGCGTAATTGTTGTTTACTTATTTATTCATTTACGAAAGATCATTATATTATAAGCCAAACTTGGCAAGAAAATGGTGAAACAACCTCCATCAAAAAGACCATTAAAGCAACAGTAGGCATATTTTTATGAACTCCAGCTTTTCCATGTGCAATCAAAATTTTTGTAAGAAAGTATTGTTATATATGTATTTTGCATTTTATTTTGTAAGTACAATGGATAAATAAATACTATCTACTATCTATCTACAACATGAGGATACAAATGTACAATATCTTATCTTCTTAATTATTGCCTTTTCAATTATCCTCTCTCTTTATTTTCATGAATTAGCTTAGTGTACTTCTGACCTACCGCAACAAACTATGCTTTAATTTAACGTAATCATAACCTACATTAATAAACTATATCATAGCGTACTTTTGACCTACTACAACAAACTCTATATTGATCTAGCCTATTTCTGACTTAACATTATACATTACATTATATAACTTATCAGTATGAAATGATTTTTCGATAGATGTCGCGACTATAAAATATATCCAAGTATACGATACATTAATTTCTCGCTTAAACCGTGGTGAAACATTTTTGTTTTAATCAACAATCGAAAACGAAAGTATATTTCTCTTCAAAATATATATTTTTATCTTATTTTTTTATCAAAAATTATTTTTCTTATCAAAATTTTACAGCACTTCTTGTTTAATTTTATTGGATTGTTTGCCGAATTGCATAAGTTAAACCATTAGTCAAGATATTACCACCAAAGATGTCATATATTGTCGTAGCGTTGAACAAAAAACTCCAAAGTAAAGCTCCGTTTCCCTGTCTTCAACTGCGCTACTCTGATGAGATACAAAAATAGATCTAAACCGGTCCGTAAACAATAAAAATAACAATAAAACGAAATTAAGGCCAAATGTATATGTATTACCTAATATAAGAGCAGGATTAATCTTTATAGGAATGGATTTTGTCCAAGATGATTTTGATAATCAACTTGCGACTGATACGTACATTCGACGAATACGCAATTCCTTATTGGTATAAGACGGCCAGCAAAGGGGTGATATACATTCGTTTTGGGGAACTTGGATATTTTCGGACCAACCACAACCCTAGGATAGCTACTTCCGAAGAAAATAAACCATATTAGCAATCTCGATTGCTTAGAAAAACTGCAGACAACTCAAAGAAATGCTGCACTAAAGTATATTAGAAAACAACACAATTACAGCAGTTGATATTTATGCGGGTTCCTGAAACACCACGAAAATTCAAAGAATATGTAGATCGTAATTGAGATATAATACGGTATCTAGTAAAAGGGGTGGGCCCTATGTAAGAACATAGATATTATTGAACTACAACCCTTAAAAAGCGAGATATTTGCCTAAATTCCGAAAAAAGAACAGTACAGAATAGCTTATTATTCAGATATGTTTATTGTGTAAATAAACTGCAGAGACAGCTAAATAAAATGTTGTATTAACCAAAATTATGGTTCTTAATTAGGATAAAAAAATACGACTATGATTGCTACCGTGTAATATATCAAGTTGCCTTAGCAGATCAATATCCAAATTAACAATAAAGAAAATGCTAAGCATCATTTAATCAATCCTGCTTAACGTTTTCAAATTTAAATGCTAATATTATATCAGTCGTCCCACAGTTAAACTTGATTCAATAAAAAAATTCCTAAATCAAGGACACATAGGATGTGTGAAAAATATTTTTCTAATTATTGTTGAAAAGTATTAAGCATTTGAAAAGTTGAAACGTGATAACTTAATCAAAATTCTCCTTATACATTAAGGATGCTTTTAAAGACGCTCTTTTCAGTTTTCAGTCAGAAGAAGGGACCGGATAAAAAGAAAACATTAGAATAAGGAAGTAGCTTCAATCAAGCTGAAGAAATATATTTTACTAGAGCTTTAGCTCGATAAATTGAGAGATTACATAGAATGAATACATGCAATGAACCAAACAGAATACCATCCCTGTTATTGCGGAGGTTATTTAATCTAAATCATCAAACGGACGGCTTGCGAGACGAGGATTAAAGAAAATGTTACATTAAACAACCATAGAATATTAATAGTAGAAGAAGTTGCAGATGAGATATTCAATACTGTCTTAGAATTAGGCACATCCAGCTCAGTATCTTATGGAAAATAACTCGACACTTCTTGGACGTTAAATACGTTAAGAGAATCAATACCCTTGAAATAGTACCAGCAAACTAGTAGTGGGTAGATTGGGCGAATAAACGTTTTGAAATAAGGATACGAGTAATTTTATGGAGAAAAAGAAAATTTCCATCAAAGTGTTCCAAAAGCTACGCCTGTAAACATCGATATTCTCACCTTTTGTCTCACAGAAATCTGTGAAACACTACATTATATACAATTAAAATTTCATTCAGAGAAAACTGCTCTACTACATTAAGTGAAGTTCTTAATGCTATTGCTTTATATTTATCAAGTCGATCGTAGAAGGTTTAGTAAAAACTACAGCTAGTTAACGTTTCGAGATGTTACAAATTATAGCTCGTCGTCCGATATCTGGTATAACACATCACTCAATAAGTCTCCGGTCTAAGAAAAACATTTTCAATTCCAACTTCTTTCATCAACACACTCTCGTTCAAGAGTGATACATTCATTCCAAGCCTCCTCTAACTTTTCGATGTAAAACGATTTGTCTTTGCTCTCAGAAAAATCCTTAGTTTCAGCAATCACTACTTCACTTGGGCCAAATTTCTTTACCTGAAGCATCTTTTTCATGTCTGCAAAACGGCAGTAGTCGCTGGGGATCAAATCTGAAGAATGAGGAAGCAATTCTAAGCGTAATTCATCCAATTTAACATTTGTTTTCATCGACGTGGCATGGTCTTGGTGAAACAGCATGTGGGGCTGTTTTTTCTTGATTTCTGCACTAATTCGAATCAATAATTCCAAATAATATTCACTATTGATAGTTTTGACTCCATGCTAATCCTAAAATACGGATGGCATAAACTTTTGAGTTTTTGGTCGCTTTGGACTTCCGCCGGCTGCTGTACACTTAGCTGACGATCTTTTTGATTAAGGCCTGTAGTTGTGGATCCATGTTTCATCCTTTTTCACACACTAACGCAAGAAATCCTTTTTATTTTGCTTGAACAGCCCCAAACAGCGTTTGAAGTGTAGTACTACCTGGAAATCATGTGGATCTGACAAAAATATTGCCATAAATATGTAAGATCTGTATTACGAACATTCCTCATCTTTTATTTGATGGAAAAAGCTAAGTCCCTCTGCTTATGAGCATCGGTGTAAATTCTTTAATCGATTTCGTACCTAGAAAATTCCATAAATATTCTTTTTATATAGGGAATTTTTAGGTTACAATTGTAAAGCATTCTTCTATAGGAATAACTAGAGTAGTGCCAAAAGAGTTGTTTTAATTACGCCTAAAGCGGTACCAGCTCTACGACTATACTTACCAAAAAGGTCAATATATTCACGTGCAGTGAAAATGATCATCATTAAAGAACGGCGCTCAAAATTTTACCCGACACCTTCTCCAGAACGCTGCCCGGCGACACCACCAAAAATATGGCGCCTCCACTATTACTTATAACGTTTATCCAAGCTATAGACTCTCACAAAAAAGGAAGATGGTATTGCTAATCACCCAACAGCACGAAAAAAAATATAAATTACAGAGCTGCTAATACACAAATGAACTGATTAAGCCCAGTGCTGTTGGGATATATCCAGAATTAGCTTCGGTGAAAGTAATTCACCGCATGTGTCTATATCTGGATCGTAGGCTGAATAAAATGTGGCGGAATTAATCAACAGCAGACTATAATAGACACCTGGTTATAGTTATGCCGAGCATGTTTGCACGGTGGATGAGCAAGATGTGCTCGGCTTAGCTTATGGCATGTGTACGCAATCAGCCTTTGCACGCGTGACCTCACCTCAGCCATATTGCAATGCATATTAAACCCTATTCTATCAATATATTAGATACCTGGAGCAATTAGCCAAAGCCAACTAATATATTCTACATGTCTACGTCTTGTACGCACATGCACACAAACACCCCTCCTAATCGAATTCCCGGAGTCCTCCTCCGGAACCGCTCAACACCTACCTGCGGACGCGGTAATTGGCATACCTAACGTGTGCACAGGTGCGTTCGTAATAAACAATCTGTTGCATAGGAACGTCGACCGGTCTGCATCAGAATTAACGCCGTGGTGCGAATGTACTCGATAATTCAACAAGCAACTCCACAGCGTAAGGTTGTTATCCATATTACTAGTGTAATTAATTAATGGCCATCGGTGTGTTAATTAATGCGCCGCGTTAAATGACATGTCAAAGAACGACATGTTCGAAATATCCATTGATCTCCGCATCTGGACGTAATCAACTTATCGGGAGTAAACAGGTACGGGGGGCGAAATTGCGTTTTTTTTTCTTTCGATTTTTTCCCCTCTCCCGGTCCAGGTTTTCTTGATTTAGTATCGATCGCCTGCACTCGACAACAGCCAGTAATTAAAGTGCGAACCCGTGGATAATGAGATCGGTGCTCGGCGATATAATTGAATCCCAAACAAGATCATTATGTACGGAAAATTCGATCCGGGCTTTCAATTTCCAACACGTTAACTAAAACTAGGTGAAAGCTGAATTATATTTTTTTTTATTCAAAATTGTTTCTGTTGAATTTTACCTCATGTTTCTGTAGATAGGCCAAATTCTTATTGTAGTCAGAACCGTCATTAACAGGTTCTTACTCCAATATCTAGCAACACACTGTTTTCCAAATGTTTTCCAAATAGTTTTGAACCGATCTTGAAACATGTGGCCCAGCGTTGTCATGATGGAAAATTATGGATTCGTGTCTGGTTGCATATTCTGGTCGTTTTTTCCGCAATCGTTAATTAATTTTATCTGCGATCGTACAGAAAGTAGACGCTTTTTGCATCATTTTTCATTGTAAAAGTGGCTTTTTAAAGCACTATTGTTTTTTTACGTTTTTATTGCACGCTAATGTCAAACTGTTTTTATTGCACAGAATTGTCAATATTGACAGATGAATAGGTTTCGACGAAAAACTTATTTTTTTATTAATTGATACAAATAACTAATAAACTATAAATAAAATATATTATACAAACCAAATGGCAGATTTAAGAACTCTGAAGATTTCATTTAATGCAAGTCGAAGCGATTACAATAAAGGGAACATTTTTTCCATAAATAATAATGGCGGCCTACATTTGTGCAACTTGTTTACTGGTTGCTAAGTAACGCTTTTATTAGTGCACTGCGGGTAAAATATGTTTTCATTAATTGAATTATTGAAATGACATTAAAATATTACTGATAAGAATATATTCTTTGAAATCCTTTACGATCGAAGATAAAATTTTGTAAGGCACACGTGTAAAAAAGTTTCTTTATTGCACTCCTGGCTTTAAAAAAACTCGCTCGTTCCTCGCTCGTGTTTTTAAACGCCAGTTCGTGCAATAAAGCATCACTTTTTACACTTGTACCTTAAATAACTATTAGGTTGTTATTTCCCACTTTACTCTGTTCATTTATTCCCTGTAAAATATCTGTTCCTTAATTTCATATACCATGGTTAGCAATTGTAACACTTGCAATTTAAATATAAGTCCGCGATCTGAGTCGCTAAAATGCCATGGTAAGTGTAGTAAATGGTTCCACGCGGATTGCCTGAATCTTACTTTGGATATAATTGAATATTATTTGCTCGAAGCTAGGAAGCGGGATGGTGAACATTGGGTCTGTCCTGTTTGCTTGCCCTGTGATTCATCTGGAAAAACGCGACTAAGGAGTTCATCATCTTCATCCTCATCTATTAATGATACGATTAAAAGTGTAGTAAAAAAAGAACTTGCTGCCCTTTTTAAGACCGAGTTTCAAGCTGCAATAAAAGAAATATTAACTGATATTAACAGTTTAAAAGATCGATTATTTAAACTTGAAAATGCAGTTGCGATAGAAACTCCGAATATCATAACAGAAGCGAAATTGGTAGCTGAGATTGAAGAGCGGCAGCAGCGAGTACATAATGTTATGGTTTTCAATCTTCAAGAATCTGCAGGTACAGCGGAAGATAAAATTGCAAAGGATATTTCCGCAATAAAATCAATTATTGGCTCGAAGCTGAATAATTTTTGTCCACGGAAGGTAATCCGTATTGGAAAGCCTTCGGTTAAACCGCGACCACTGATATTAGTATTTAATGATCGAGAGTCGGCGATCAATCTTTTAAAAGTCTCCAGAGAGGTGAATATTGGAAATGTACGTTTTTCAAGTGATAAGACCAAGTTGCAACGCGAACATTTTAACGTATTGAAACAAGATCTTGAACGACGCAAAGCAAATGGTGAAACTAATTTATCTATAAAATTTTCTAACGGTCATCCATCAATTGTGACATCTAATATAGTGAATACACCAAAAAACTGAAAGTTTTCTTTCAAAATGTGGGTGGAATGCGTTCTAAAATTTTAAATTTGAAATTAAATGCGAAATTAACTGATTATGATGTACTAGTAATTGTCGAGACCTGGCTTGATCCATCGGTTAGTGATAATGAACTTAGTCTCTACGATTTTACAGTATATAGATGCGATCGTTCTAGCAAAACTAGTTGTAAATCTCGGGGTGGTGGTGTACTAATAGCGGTGCGTTCGGACTTTTATAGCAGCGTTATTAATGTTGTATCCAATATTGAGCAATTATATGTAAAAGTATGTAATAATTTTATTATTTCAGCTGTTTATATTCCGCCTGGGCCAAATGTTACATTGTATAGTGATTATTCTTCTTCTATTGATTATGTTTGTAATTTGTACCCTAATTTTAATTATATTTTCTGCGGCGGTTTTAATTTACCAAATGCGTGTTGGAATACTAACGGTAACAGTATCTTATCAACTGAAAATGGCTGTTCAAATGCTCAAGTTATGACTGAGTCATTGGAATTTAATAATTTGCGTCAAATGAATACTATACCTAACAACCGTGGCGTTTATCTAGATTTAGTCTTTTCAAATGTTACTAATATTAGCATTACTCACTCTAATGACCCTATTTTCAATAATAGCATCCATCATGTATCTTACACCATATCGGCTCCATATAGTGATAACACAGAATCCATTTGTTATGATGATTTTATATATAATTTTAAAGCTGCTAATTTTTCTGAAATTAATAAGTTTTTATCAAGTGTTTCGTGGAATGACTATTTTAATAATGACGACGTTAATATCATTCTGGATAAGTTTTATGGTGTATGTAGATTTCTAATTCATAAACACGTTCCTGTTAGACGAATTAAATCATCTTCCTTACCTAAATGGTATAACGCTAATTGAATAAACCTTTGCAAAATGAAAAAGAAAGCTCATGCGCGGTATAAGTCGAGTGGTACATATGCTGACTATGTGGAATTTAGATCTCTGCGCACTCGGTGCAAAGCTGTGAGCGAACAGTTATATAAAAAGCACCTAAACAAGATTGAATCCAATATTTCTCACGACGCAAGGTCATTTTGGGAGTATGTTAATCAATCTAGGAATACTGATGGCTTTCCTAAATGTATGCACTATAATGGGAAATGTTCTAATTCTGGTGAAGAGTGTGTGAACCTATTTGCGGAATACTTTTCTAGCGTATATGTTAACGATCGTTTACCGAAATCTAACACATCTACCATCCATTCGATAGATTTATGTAATTTCAAGGTTAATGTCACAGACATTTTTAATGCCATAACTCTGTTACCGGACTCATGTAATTCTGGTCCTGACGGTAAACCTGTTTTTTTCATAAAAAGATGTATCTACTCCTTGTGCACACCATTAAATTTAATTTTTAATGCATCTTTAAATAGATGTGAATTTCCATCTATCTGGAAACAGAATTTAATTAAACCGATTTTTAAGAGTGGTTGTAGAGATGACATTAATAACTATAGAGGTGTAGCAATACAGTCCGGCATTCCTAAAATATTTGATAAAATAATTGCTGATCAATTAATGTTTTATTGTAAGAATGTTATCTGTGATGAGCAACATGGTTTTTTTAATGGCAGGTCCACTGTATCTAATTTATTACTATATCAATCCTATATTTTAGAGGCTTTTGAGAATAACTTTCAAGTAGATGCAGTGTACACTGACTTTTCAAAGGCATTTGATCGCGTTTCTCACTCTATTTCGATCAGTAAATTGCAGAAAATGGGCTTCGGTATTGCTATAACCAAATGGATCAAGAGCTATTTAGCTGAAAGAGTGCAATTTGTGAAAATTAACAACTACATTTCAACTGGAATCAATGTCACATCAGGGGTTCCTCAAGGTTCCCATTGTGGTCCCATTTTATTTTTATTGTTCATAAACGATCTTAACATTTATATCAAAAAGTGTAAATTTCTATTGTTCGCTGATGATCTTAAAATATTTCGTTCAATAAAAAGCAGCAGTGACATCACTTATTTACAAGATGATTTAAACAATATTTATAAATGGTGCTGTGATAATGAACTTTATCTTAACGAAAGCAAATGTTCATCGATATCTTTCTGAAGAGGCAGGATTAGTGACAATTACTATGAAATTAATGGTATACAACTTTCTTCAGTAACAAATATTAAAGATCTTGGTGTTATTTTTGATCGCTCCCTCACATTTTCTAAACACATGGATACAATATGTTGCAAAGCACTGCAAACGCTGGGATTTATTAATCGCTTTGCGAAACATTTCTCAAATGCCACGCAGAAACTTTTATTCATTTCTCTAGTGCGTTCTCAATTGGAGTATGCCTCCAGTATTTGGTCACCGGTATACACAAATCACATTTATCAGCTGGAACGTGTTCAAAACAAATTCCTGTTGTATATGTCGCTTAGGCACGGAATTGCCAGAGTTGATTACAGTCGAAGTTACATGATATCGACACTCAATTTGGAGTCTCTTCGCAACCGACGTTGCTACGCTGATTTATGTGTTCTATTCAAAATCGTCAATGGGTTGATGGATTGCAGTGAGTTGCTTGCTAGATTAAATTTTAATATTCCGTCGATAACTAGAAATTTCGTGAAAAATTCCATAGGAGCAATTATGGACGGAATAATCCACTAGATCGCATGATGAGAATGTGTAATATTATGTGTTCCTCGCCAAATTTAATTATTTTCGGTACTCCTTTTTTAGTTTTTAAGCGTAATTTAAAATTGATTAACCTATCAATTTTAGATTATCACTGAAATATTAGCTTTGGTTTTTGTAATTTTATGATTATGATTTTATTGTTTTAAATGTTCAATTAATATAATTGTTACATGTTCACGCACTTCTTCTTTTGTATAAGTATTTTAATTTTAACTTAATTTTATGTAATTTATTTTGTAAAATGGTTAAACCGTCCAATAAATATATTATTATTATTATTATTATGGAGTATGCATTAATTCATGCGTTTTTTTCCCCCGAAAATTAAGGCTTTATTTTGAAAACATGATTATACACTCAATGATCAAAGTATTGTCCATCGAAAGCTACATTTCCCCATCTTTCTGGCAGTTTGTGGATTCCATCCCAAAAGAACTTCTCCGGCTTGGTGGTGAAGAATGAATCGAGCTAATTTTTGATACCCTGTTCTGAAGTGAAGCGTATTCCGATGAGGACATTCTGCATTGATCTGAATAAGTAGTAATCAGAAGGGGCTATGTCTGGGCTATAAGGCAAGTGAGGAAGAACTTTCCACCCACTGTTTTCCAAATAGTTTTGAACCGGTCTTGAAACATGTGGCCGAGCGTTGTCATGATGGAAAATTATGGATTCGTGTCTGGTTGCATATACTGGTCGTTTTTCCGCAATCGCTCTCTTCAAACGAATTAATTGTGTTCGGTAGAGGTCTCCTTTGATCGTCTGACCAGATTTCAACAGCTCATAATACAACACACCCTTCTGATCCCACCAAATACAGAGCATCACCTTGCCGCCATGGATATTCGGCTTTGCCGTGGATGTTGATGGTTGGCCGGGCTTCACACAAGATTTCTTGCGCTTGGGGTTATCGTAATGAATCCATTTTTCATCACCAGTGACAATCCGATGCAAAAATGACTTTTTTGTGGCGTTGAAGCAACATTTCCGACATGCAGAATCGCCGTTCGATGTCTCTTGGCTTTAATTCATACGGCACTTAATTTCCAAGCTTTTGGAAGAATTCCGATGCTTTTAAACGTCTGAAAATGGTTGCTTGATCAACTCCCAATGATTTTGCAGAGATTTTTTTGCGTTTGGCACGCATCTTCATCAAACAATGCCTCCAATTCTTCATCTTCAAACCTTTTTGGCTGTCCGGGTCGTTCATCGTCTTCTAAGTTGAAATCGCCACTTTTAAACCGTGTAAACCACTTCTGGCACGTTCTTTCAGCAAGAGCATGGTGACCATAAACCTCTACTAAAATACGATGACTTTTGGTAGCAGTTTTCTTCATGTTAAAGTAATGAAGAAGAACTCCCCGCAAAAACACTTTTTCTGGCACAAAGTTGGACATGTTCAAATGAATAGAAAAAATGTTGTTTATGCTTCAATGAAATTACATATACTGAAAAAGACGCGCAATGGGAGTAGCTTTCAAATGAATATAGTCACGGATGATCACGACGCGAAATAATACTAGTAACGCCCTCTCTTAGAAAACCGTATGAATTAATGCATACTCCAATAGTTTTTCAAATAAATGTCAATTGTATTCTTTTTCCTCGATAAGTCTCAAATGTTTTTTTTTTCGGGATTTACAGTTTGTTCACAATTTTCAAAGATGTCAACTGCCAATACCCATTTATCAATTGTCATCTGTCATCTGGTGTCTGTAAACCGTCATCTGTTATTAATCAACTGTCAAATGCCTAATGTCAAATGTTAAATGAAAAATGTTAATGTCAAATACTAAATTTAAAATGTCAAGTGTGATGTGTTTAATGTCAAATATTAAACAAAAAAAATGTAAAATGCAACTGTCATCTATTTGCTATCAAATGTCATCAGTCATCAATCACCTGTCATATACTGTCAACTTCAAATTTCTAAAAGTCAAATGTCAACTATCAACTTTAAATTGCTGTCTATCAACTGCTACCAATAAAATATCTGTCAAATGACAACTATCAACTGTGATATATATTATTTATCGTCTATTTCATGTAGATCATTTGTCAACTGTTATCTATTAGTTCCAGAATTCCAAGTAGTAGTAGTGTTTGGCTATCGACCAGGTGGTCCTTCTGCCGTGTAATTTGTGTATTTGTGTGTGTGTGTGTGAGCCCAGAATTCCAATTTCTTAAGTATTCTAGTAGCAATACATAATTTTTGTTTCCAAAGAATACAGAACTGAATTTGGAAATTTCTCAACTTCTAAATTGTGCAATTGTTTATTATTATTTATTTTATTATTTAGTAAAACTAGGAAGTATGTTTAACGATTGGAGGGTGAATAGAGGCCACCCACCCACCCTACATGTACATTTTAACTTTTTAAGTTTCCAAAAAAATCAACAGTAGTCTAATTGATGTTGAATAGCAAAAAAATAGTGTTGTAGATTACGTTTAAATATATATGTAGGGTGGGTGGGTGGCCTCTATCCACCCTCCAATCATTAGAACATATTCTTAAGCCTTATTGAATATTTTTATTTATCAAAAAGGTGTTCTTTATTTATAACTTAAATGAGTTCGATTAAACATGGTTACTCTAATGTCCACTACGTGTATATAATGAAAATTGGAGGGTGGGATGGTGGATACCCACCCACCTTACATATACATTGAAATTGTAATCACTGTCAGTAAATTAGTTTTCAAAATATAAAAATAAACATCAGCATTTTGGTTGATGAAAAGATTTGTATTACAAAAATACTAATATTGTATTTTTGTAATTCAAATCTTTTCATTTTAATTAGCAATAAAACGCAATTATCTTTGAAAAAATGTTGTTTTTGTTTATGAAATGTAAGGGTGGATTAGTGGAAACCCATCCACCCTATATACATCTTTTAATTTAAGGTATAAAAAGTGTTTTTACTTTAAGAAATTAATAAAAGATCAGAAAGTCGATTGATTCTTAAAACACTCAAAACAGTGCCCACATTAAAAGTTTTAAAAGCATATGTAGGGTGGCCACTATCCTACCCTCCAATAATTAGATAATCAACTAAGAATTTTATCATCATTTTAAGATTACTTATTTTTATAAGCAATTCAATTAAAAACTTTTCATTTTAATTACCTTTAAAACGCAATTATTTTTGAAAAACTTTTGTTAATTTTTTTTAAATAGGAGGGTGGGTTCGAGAACACCCACACAACCTAGATATATCCTTTAATTTAATGTATACAGAGTGTTTTTAATTTAAGAAATTAAACTCCGAAAGGAAAATCCAATGGTTTTTAAAACATTCAAAACAGTGTCCATATTAAAACTTTTAAAAGTATATGTAGGGTGGGTGGGTGGCCACTATCCTACCCTGCAATCATTAGATGATCAATCAAACATTCCGCGATCCAATTTTTTAATCATCATTTTAAAATGACTGATTTTTTAAAAGCAATTCAATCAAAAACTGTTCATTTCAATTCCTTTTAAAACGCAATTACTTCTGAAATACTTCTGTAAATGTTTATAAAATTGGAGGGTGGGTTCAAGGACACCAACCCACCTTACACATACCCTTTAATTTAAGGTACAAACAGTGTTTATACTTTAAGAAATTAAAATACGAACAGAAATTCGAATGGTTTTTAAAACATTCAAAACCGTGTCCACATTAAAAGTTTTAAAAGTATAAGTAGGGTGGGTGGGTGGCCACTATCCTACCCTGCATTCATTAGCCGATCAACCAAACATTCCTCAATCCAATTTTTTTAATCATCATTTTAAGACTACTTATTTTTATAAGCAATTCAATTAAAAACTGTTCATTTCAATTCCCTGTAAAACGCAATTATTTTTGAAATACTTTTGTAAATATTTATAAAATTGAAGGGTGGGTTCAAGGACACCAACCCACCCTACATATACCCTTAAATTTGAGGTACAAACAGTGTTTCTACTTCAAGAAATTAAAATACGAACAGAAATTCGAATGATTTTAAGAACATTCAAAACAGTGTTTATATTGTAGGTTTTAAAAGCATATGTAGGGTGGGTGGGTGGCCACTATCCTACCCTCAAATCATTAGACAATTAACCAAGCATTCCATTCATCAATTTTTTTAAACATCTTTTAAGATTACCGATTTTTTTAAGCAAATCAATTGAAATCTTTTCATTTTAGTTAGCAATAAAACGCAATTATCTTTAAAAAAATGTTGTTTTTGTTTATGAAATAGGAGGGTGGATGAGTAGACACGCAGCCACCTTATATATATATATATATATATATATATATATACATATATATATCTTTTAATTTAAGGTATAAAACGTGTTTTTTACTTTAGAAATTAATAAAAGAACAGAAATTCGATTGATTCTTAAAACATTCAAAACAGTGTCCACATTGAAAGTTTTAAAAGCATATGTAGGGTGGGTGGGCGGCCACTATCCTACCCTGCAATCATTAGATAATCAACCAAACATTCCACAATCCATTTTTTTAAATTACTGATATTTAAAAGCAATTCAATCAAAAACTTTTCATTTTAATTATTTTTGAAAATCTTTTGTTAATGTTTATAAAATTGGTGGTTGGGTTAGTGGCCACCCACCCACCCTACATATATCCTTTGTGTAAGATGCGTGGGTTTACACTATTTCACCCTCTAATTTTCATAATATAAATAGTGTGTGCAATGTGCGCAATAATTTATTCATGTAATAAACAAAGAAAACTCTCCACATAGAAAATTTGTTTAGTGAATCTTAGGAGTGTGTTCCAATGGTTAGAGGGTAGATAGAGGCCACCCACCCACCCTACATATAAATTTAAATTTAGATCACTATAACTTTTTAAGTTTGAATATGTCGGGTGGGTGGGTGGCCTCTATTCACCCTCCAACCATTGGAACACACTCCTAAGCTTCAATAAATATATTTTTTTTAATTATTTAAAGTTTGTTCTTTATTTATTAATTAAATGAGCTTGGCTAAACTTTAATTACCTTAAAATTCACTACGTATGTACTATAGAAATTGGAGGGTGGGCACCCACCCTATATATTCATTGAAATTGTAATCACTGTCAGTGAATTAGTTTCCAAAAAATAACATGTTCAAAAATATAATTAGATTTAAATTTATATGTAAGTATAGTAAATTAGTTTATTCACGTAATAAATGAATGAGACTATTCTTATATTTTAAAATTTATTCGATGAGTCTTAGGAATATGTTTTATTATTTGGAGGGTAGATAGAGGTCACCCACCCACCCTACATATGTTATGTTTATGTTTCCAGAAAAGACAACAGTAGTTTAAGCGTTGATGTCCAAGAACAAAAAAATAGAGCTGTAGATTAAGTTTAATTGTATATGTAGGGTGGGTGGGTGGCCTCTATCCACCCTCTAACCACTAAAACACACTCCAAAGCTTTACTGAATATTTTTTTTAATTATTAAAATTTTGTTATTTAAATTATTACTTAAATAAACACGATTGAACTTTGATTACCCTAAATTTTGATACGTTTATAGAATAAAAATTATAGGGTATGTAAGTGGCGACCCACCCACCCTACATATACATTTAAACACACAACAATGCATTTTTTTGTTTCTACACATCAATTATAAAATTACTGTTTTTTTTTGTAACAACTCAATCACTATTATAATCATATAAATATAAATTTTGAATGGGTGGGCGACCTTTATCCACCTTCTAAATTACAAAAATAAAATCTAAAATTCATCGAATTAATGCATAAAAAGTGTGTTCTTTTTACATTTTACATTTATTACACAAATAAGCTTGTTTCTTGCAATTTTATTACTTCAAAATGCAATATTTTTATATTATATAAACTGAAGGGTGGGCAGTAATTGGAGGGTAGATAGAGGCCACCCACCCACCTTACATTTATATTTAAACAAATAAGTGACCAGAAAGTACAAGAAAGGTTCTCTTGTCATAATCCAAAAGAATAACCCAAACAGTCAGAAGTCTAAAATTATCTTCTAGAATAGATATTAAAGTCAACTCATAAATGTGTCTTCTAAATCATGATTAAAACCTTGGAATGTATTTGAATAATCTGGATACATCGAATTTCTAAATACCTGATTGAAATGTATTTGTAGCTCTAGAAACATAACATAATCATAGTGACGACTAAGTCCTTGAAACATCTTTTGGTTTATACATCGAAGATTGCTCAGCAATTTCTAGTTCAAGAATACCTAGCTAACAAGAACAAAATGGCTATGCTAGTTTTAATTCAAAACGAGTCTGAAGGCAAATTGCTAGAACGCAAAAAAAACATTGAAGGAAGATCTCACAATTTGCACGAGTTCATTAAAAAATCCAGAAGTTTGATTTAAATTCTGGAATTCTCGAAGAAAATTCTGTAGGAGGAAATGCTGAAAATTTCTAGAAATCTTGAAGAGAAATTTCTTGATAATTCTATTTTATTTTGTAGATGTTTAGAAAATTGTAGAATGCATATAACAAGTTAACATTTTACTCGGAACGCGACACTACAGTTAAAAACTTACTGGAGGGTATGGAAAAACATAATAGATTCCTTCTTCAGAACATCGAGTTTCGATGGATAATATCAAGCAGAGATTCCTAAACACATCTGGAAACAGATGCTCCTCCCAAACTGAAGATGGACCAAGACACCAAAGAAGAGGCTAAAGAGTCAAATGATATCCCTAAAGAAAATGTAGAGAAAAACCCACAGAATAAATAAAGACTGAAGTTAAGAAAACTGATGAGAAAATGGAAGATTTGGAAAACATTGATCCTAAAGAAACCAAGAATGATGACGATATAGAGAATGAGAATAAAGATCTGAAAACAGAAGAAACTGTACAAATGTAGCCAGACATTAAAGAAGGAAAGCTTGAACCAAAAATCTAAGTAATAGCAATGGAACGTTTCTCTGTATGTACTAAGACTGAGGAATGTAAACCTAAGGAAACTGAAACTGATTCAAAGACTGAAAAGCAAAACGGCACAGAAATGGAACGCACAGATTCAAAGACAGATGGAAAGAAACTCGAGGATGTTGGAAATAAAAACTAATGATAAAGTCAATGAAGATAAAATGTAAACATGGAATGTGATATTAAAGAAGTAACTGCTAAAGCTAAGGTTGATTAAGCAAAGACAGAAACAAAAATGAAGAAGACGATAACAGATGCTCAAATTGAAAAAACAAAAAAGTTGAAGAAATAATAAAGGTACTAAATTAGAGAAGACTATGACAGATCGTAAACAGAGTCTAAAGTAGAAGAATCATTGAAAGACGTTAAAGTAGAAGAAACGACGAAAGATGCTAAAGTAGAAGAAACGAAGATAATTATGTAATTACAAATTGTGTCAAATTTAGGAAATAAAGTTACCCAACTTGAGAATTAGAGGTCAAAAGCCAAAAGCAATTTCACCTTTACAAATAAGTTACATTTTCCGGTGCCTTACAACCAGGGTAAATATGATTATTAAGCAACCAGTAACTAGAAGTCATCAGTTTCTCCACTCATACCAAGCGTTCTTAACAGCAGAGAACCATCAGCTTTTATAAGCCTAGTACTAAGCATCACGAAGAAGACCTCAATTTTTGCAAGAAAAAATAAAAATATGGATAGTTCCTCGAGGTTTTCTCGAAAGCAAACGAATACTGATAATCTTAAAAACAAATATCTGTTTTATTCTGTTACAAAAATCTGTGTTTTTTAAAGGATTTTCAGTATTAAGTTCATTTTTCAGCATATGTCTTTTTAAGAGAAAACGTTTCTAATTTTTTATTTAAGGAATATTGTTGATTTTATATGTATACGTTTGGTATTTATTTCCTTGGAACCCTAAAACCCACGATTCTTAATTTAGTTTGTTGTTAAGCACTTTTCGTTTTCTTTAATCAATTTTTTCAAGCATCTCTAAAATCTCCGATCCATCGCTAATAAAAGATCTAAGTTTTCTTCTTGCAAGTTTAATTAAATATTTTTACTACTACTAAACATCTTTATTCACAGAATGAAAATAAAATATAATACGTTTAATGTATAAAATAAAATAAATTCTAACATAATTGATCTTCTGCTTCATGGCTATCGACCAGTGGTCTTTCAGCCCTAAATATTTTTATTTAACTGGAAAATTCTAAAAAAAAACCTTGATGAGAAATTACTCTAAAATTCTATAAATCAGGAAGAAATGAAAAAATGCTAAGGAGTAAAACCAAAGAAGGAAGTTCTCACAATTTGGATGAGAAATTCATTAAAATTTTTAGAAATTTGAATAAAAAAAGATTTATTTTTACAATCTGAAGGAAAAATTGCTGAAGCATTCTAAAGATCCTGAAGAGAAATTACTAAAAAAATATTTTTTGTTGAGATCTTTTATTTTTTAAGTTATTCAGCAAATCGTTGTAAAAATTATAGAATTTTCCAGCAATTTTTCTTGAGATCTGTATATTATTTTTTCGCATTTTTTAATATTTATACACTCATCAAATGTACAACTTTCTATTATTTTTACTTTGAGATTTCGACAATTTTCCACAATTTTTTTTCAGATATTTTGAATTTGTCTGCATTTTATACCTTTACATAATTAAATAAGTAATTGTGGAGGCTTCCTGATACATTATAAATTTTTAAAAAGAAAATGAGTCCTTTTTTTAATATCACACACTTTTTTTATTAATTGTGACTATAGTTTCGACAGAGTTAAGCTTGTCATTCTTAAACTATTCTTCAAATTGACATGCAATTTATACAATATTAAAAATAGATTTTTAGAATTTTTCTGTAATTTGTTTTTCCTACATTTTCTCTTTCAAATTGCGAGAATTTTTTCGAGGGTTCTACATTTTTTTCTTTCAGAGTTTTAAAACCTTTGTTTATAGAATTTTTCATTCTTCGGAATTTTCTCTAATAAATTGTGAAAACTTTTTTTTAGATATATTCAATAGTTCTTCTGCTACTTTCTTGATGGAACCATATATTCAAAATGAGTCGAGTAAAACACTTGTTTTGTTCCATGATTTTATTATCGTAACGGATCGAAACAAGTGTGAGGAAACTGATAATAAAATCATGGAACAAAACAAGTGTTTTACTCCACCCATTTTTTTTTTTTAGACTTTTTTCGAATTTTTATTTATTTTATTCCAATAATTTCTCTTCATTACATTTTTAGAATTTCGTTGCACTTTCCTTTGCGATATTTTCTTTTCAAAAGTTCTAGGGTTTTTCAGCATTTTTTCTTTTAGATTTTTAGACTTTACCAAAAATTTATCTTGTAGATTTTCAACTTTTTAGATTTTCCAAGCATTTGTTCTTTCAGATTTTTGGAATTTATCAGTATTTTCTTTTTAAGATTTCAAAAATTTATCATCATTTTCTCTTCTTCGTTGAGAACATTTTGGATAGTTTAAAAACTATCGAATCTGGATGAGATCTTAATTCAAAATTTTGAAAATTTAAAAGAAAAATTATACAATCCTGGAAGAACTTTCTTACAATCTGTATTCTCTATTCTTTCTTTCTTACTTCCTTAATAAGATTGCTTTTCCGCTTAAAATGTATTTACCAAAAGTATATAAATTAGTTATATTAATGAGACACCTTCAAAAATTTTGACACCAAGAATTGCAGGTGCAGTTTACTAGTTGCTAATGTTTCTCCACTCAAACCCACTTTTATCTATTGTCAAATAACTGTCAAATAATACAAATTGACAATTTTTAAATCCAGCAGAAGGTTATATAGTTTAAAGAGAACTTACTTACAAACATTCTTAAAGAAGTCGGATAAATTGAGTATTGTGTCTTATTTTTGAATTATGCCAGATGCTTGAGACAAACCAAAATATAAAGCAGTGAAATAGCAAACTGAAATTTTGTTTAAAAAGAACTTACAAAGAATCCGAAGGAAGCTGGCTAATTATTCGATTGATGTAAATTAGAATTTGTTTCCTCGAGTGCGATATCACTTGAGGATACAGCTCCTAATTTAGAAGAAGTGAAAAGAATATTGTGTACAAATTATTGAATTACAGCATGAAAAGCATGCATTTTAAAAAAAATATTTTATAACCAAACAATCAAACAGTCGTCAACTTCATTTCTGAGACTTCAAGAGAATTTCTATGTAAAAAATCCTGAAGGTATTGACGAAATCTTATTTGGAAATCCTTAAAATCATCATGGAAATGAATGAAGAGGAAATAATCCTGAAGATATTTATATTAGAAAATTCAAAGGTCAAAGATAATACCGCAACTTGTAAAAAAATCTGAACTTCGTGAATCTGTACACACCTCGTTTTCTGAGATTCCCAAGATCTGATAAGGTTCAAGAAGTTCTTTGATATAAGGTCACATTAAGTGATTTCAAAAATGATGAAGGAAGCTTTTTTTAAAGAAATTTGATCCAAAAACCAAGCAGCAAAAGAATGGTGAAAGTTTGTGTTTTAATTAGAACACCTAACAGTGAATTCAAAAATGGACTATCAACAATTAAAAGCCAATACAATCAAGCAGCAAAAGCTACCAATGAAACTTGATTTAGAGATAACTTCTTTGTAAATAATCTTAAACGAACACATTTTCGAAAATCTGTATACACTCCCTGGTTTCTGGGTTTTCCCAGATTCGATGATGATTGAGATGTTTCTTTGTGTAGAGGAACATTAAGTCATTTGTGCTTTAAACTTAATCTTTCATTTAATAATATATGTCCTTATAGATTCCAATCGTTGTATTTGATAATTTATGGCATGTTTTGAATAATTTTCTTGAAGAGCCGTTGTCGAAGTCCTTCTGCGATCCGGACTAGACGTAAACATCCGAACACCTGCGGGCACAGCCTTACACGAAGCTGCACTCTGCGGGAAAACGGAGGTCGTCAAAACGCTGCTCGAGTACGGGGTGGACCTTCACATAAGAGACGCTCACAACTACACGGTCAAAGACCTGCTAAGCCAATTCCCCGCACAAGCGACTTCAGAAATGATGCATTTACTAAAGAGTAAGCCCGTAAATAATATTAATCTTTGCATCAAATGACTACATTTTTCGTATTTCATAGGATATAAGAAACTCAGGGCCGGACACTACATGGACAGTGACGGTGAGAGTTTCAGCCAGCCTTTCCCGCCAGTACCTAACATGGACTCAGACCTGGGCAGTCCGTACGAAAACGTGCGGCCCTGTTCTAGAGGTCGTTCTATGACCACAGATCCGTCGCCGGGATCGTCGCCTCATCGATGGGACTTCCACAGGCAGGCCAGGTCGGTAGATGGTGTTGAAGATCGTCGAATATCGGGAACATCGGCGACTTCGATGTAAGTAGAACGGAGAGAAGCTTTTAAAGTCTTGATCAATTCTAGATTGATTGATAGATGGAATAATTCATTATTTTAAGCTAATTGCTGATGTTTTAACAAATGTAAAAATGTTAACTTTTCGCTCTAATGATGATATATTTTTAAAGTGTTAGGGTAATGTATGAGTAAATGTAATTGTTGAGGTAATAAGAAACCCTTGATGATAGGTTGCAAATTTGCTTGCTAATGTATTTAATTTTTTATATCAATAGTGTAAGATTAAGTTAATATTTTTGGATTTTAGAAGTATTCAACATTGAACTCATTTACATACACACAAACACACATATGACATATGGCGGAAGGAACACGTGGTCGTTAGCCAAAAACACTACTACTACTCAACCACGTGGTCGGTAGCCAAAAACACTACTACCACTCAACATTGAAATACTTAAATTTTCCAATTATTGAGATAAGTCACGAATGCGCTAAATTTTAAAGACCCCCTATTTCTCTTTTGTACTTATTTTTTCTTAAATTCTACTTTTTCCAAGTTAGTAGCATTTTTACATTTGTAAAAAAACTTATCTGCTTATTGGGTTCTTCTTCTAATCTATTTAGAACTATAAACATTTTTTTTTTAAACTATTGGATGATGGCTTGCTGCATGGCTTGCATTAACTGCATGTTTTAGGCTGCGGCAATTTCTGTACAGAAGCCTGCCGCCGGCGCGGAGGACGCGCTCGTCAAAAATTAAAGTGCGCTCGATGCATGAACTCGACTCGTCGTCCTCCTCGATCACGGACAGCATCACGTTTTCCTTTAGCGAGCAATTGCACATCGAGAAACGGCGCAGGATTTCCTCGATATCGGCTTACGAGAGACCGACAACAACAGCAATTGATGATTGTTGCAGGGAGTCCGACAATAGCCTGTATCAGATACACTGCGCGCCGAAGGCCTTCATGGACTCCAGCGTCCATTCCGACGAGATCTACCTGAGCAATCATCGCGACGTCGACCGGCTGAGCCTGTCGTCGACCGCCTCCAGCACCGGGTACCCGAGGAGGCCGGACAGCGGCGGTGCGCCGCTCTACATGCCCATGAACAACGCCAAGGGTGGACACAGTCCCGGGTCCAATAGTAAAGTTTCTGTAAGTATTTTATTTAAATTACTAAACTAT
Organism: Ontholestes murinus; assembly: GCA_963969525.1. Taxonomy (NCBI): domain Eukaryota; kingdom Metazoa; phylum Arthropoda; class Insecta; order Coleoptera; family Staphylinidae; genus Ontholestes; species Ontholestes murinus. The sequence continues at coordinate 62,582,159 of OZ018395.1, read as the reverse complement.
ATTTTTTTAATAAAACCGTTTTAAAGATCAAAATGTATTTTGTATAATCCAGAAGACTTTAAATTAAAGATCTTGTATTTGTTTCTCATTTATCACTAATCTTGACTTTGATAGAATTCTTCTTCGATCTTGATGTCTAAAGTAAAGACAGACTTAATATTACATCTATTATATAATAAAAACCGTTGAAGGTTTAAAGTTTCGAAAACCAAAATACAGTTTTTATGTTTCTGAAGAGTAGATGGAAATATCGATTAATAAAAAAATACGTTTATTAAGTTAATTCAGTTAAATCACTTAAAAGAGTTTTGTTCGTCATTGTTTAGATTAGAGTTTTCTTTTGTTCTGAGAGATTTTAGCCGGGACGCAATGGTATGTCAATTACTTGTCATGGTCTGAAAGGCTTAACGTTGATATCATGTACTGTATACTGTCTTAGTATGGTCCAAAGTTCTTGAATTTAAAAATCTCACCTTTAATAATGGCTTTTATAGATTAATAAATATTTTCCTTAATCGTGTTCAATCTTTTCAAAATATCTATATTTTAAAAAGTTTAAGAAGACAAAATTTGATGACCGTATTATGGATCGTCATTAAGTTGGTGAAGAATTTTCTATTGAGTCTATCAAATAGAATTTTATGAATGTTTATTTTTTGCTGACATTCTAACATATTGTTTCTACAGTCGTGATGTATACTGCATACGTACAACTGCTAAGTTTCTTAAATTAAAAAATCTCACTCTTACAATTGATGGTCTTCAAGGACTGGACAACTAATTCCACAATATAGTTTCCAAAATATTATTTGCAAAAACTATAATGAATTATGGATCCTTAATAAAGGTCAGCCAAATTGACCTATAACTCCCACATTAGGGACAAAATTGTTTGGATTTAAGGCAAAAATATTGGTTTATAGAGCAGAAGAATTTACAACTTCGAGATACGAGTGGAAGATCATCTAGAATGAACTCAATGCCTAATTTTATCTAAATCATGTAATTAATATTATTTATATATTTTTTGTATGTGTTAGGCACATAATTAAAATAAATAAACAACAATAAACAATAAAAATTCTCTCCCCATTGTGGGTATTTTTTTCAAATGTTTATTTAGCATCTTGTTCCAAATTATCTGTTTTCCCTACTGCTATGGTGACCAATAATATATCTATTGGTAGTCAACTCCAAAATATACTTCTTGATATTCTGTCTCATTTTAAAAGAACTCCTCTCTTTATTAATCTGATTCGAAAAGGCATGATCGTGGCATAATAGAATACATCTGCATTTGATTGTTTTTCTATAGTATTTTTGAATATAATCTTTAATATTTAATGATATATTCTAAGAATGGAAATTATTTTTTGACGTATTTTTCCAACAATCATCTTCGAACTCCAGTTTTGCCATAAGTTTCGTGTCTATTGACAAAACCGAACGTGGTAACAATTTTAATTTCGATTGTGACCCAAGATGACCCTTTAAGTTTAGTATTTTGGTCAACAGGAAAATATTTCGTTTGGTCTTCAAAAGGCTTACAAAATTTTAATACAGTATTATTAAAAACTTTTCTAATATGCTCATATAAGACAACCAAAATTTAAAAATATAAATCATGTGGTTATTAGAAATATTGTAACCTTTGAAATATAGCAAGACAATTGAGAGGGTTTCCCATTTATTGTTAAACACTGCAACATGTTTTGTCACACAGTGGCTTCATCAGCATCCATCTACCTGATGAAGCCACTGTGTTGCGAAACATGTTACAGTGTTCAGCAATTAATGTGAAAAACTCTCAACTGTGTTGTTTTATTTTAATGTGTTAAGGAGTTTCATCATGTATCCTCGGCAATTCAAAATATTATAACCTTATTAGCTCTTTGAGGCTCATACAAAAAGAAATATTAAAATAGACTATAATTGGGACATAAGGATAGTATTTGAATTTTATAATTTTGGCAGCCAATTCAGAATATAAAAATTGAATCATCTGTATAAAGTTTACCAAAAGTGATCAAATCATTGACCAGAGCACCTAGGCCTCACTAGGTCCCCCTGGCTGGGACAGCCCTCCGTTGTTCTATCACTCATTTAGTCACACAAGGAGACGAGCAAAGGACAGCACAACGCTTAGAGGGGTTTCCCTAATGTTGGCCATGTTCGGTCAGAGTTCCCCCAGCTCTGGACTCTCTAAGGTGGGCGAGAGTCGGGCAGATGTTAAACACATATTCGACATCTTCTTAACATACTCTACATATGGGGGTTTCCACCAGACCCATAGTAAACAAGTGTTTCCTTAGCTGACAGTGACCCGTAAAGATACCTGGGAGAAGACGCAGATTCCCTCGGGACAGTCTCATTTGGGTTATTAGAATATCATTTGTACATCATTTAAAACTAAAAACGCTGAATTTTGGCCACCAGTGTGGACTGATTTTTTTTTTCTTAATTCGTGTGATCAGTTGGGATAAGATATAAGATATGTAGACCTGAGACAAAAATGCCATTTGACAACATCCAAGAAGAAGATTTCAAGAATCCTGCATCCTTATGCTCTTTTGGACTCTAAGAATGTCATTTACGCTTCAACATTTGAATTATATTCATATAAAGCATCGAAAAGTAATAAACCAACCACATGATCTTATTATTATTATTATTTTTATTTTGTTTTCACAGCAAGGCAAAATTGCCCGTAGCTATCCATTGATCGGCACAAGGCAAGAATCAATGGTTATGTTATTAATTTTGTGTATTTTTGATTAGATGTTACCAAAGCCCCGAAAACCAACTGTCTGGATGATTAATATTTTGAAAAATAAAATGTAATAAAAACCTTTAGTTCGTTGTATTATTATTTATGATTAATATTTTGTTTGGTCTTTACACAAACTACAGAAATCTACCAAAATATTAAAGCACAATTGGTATTTTTAAAAATTTGACACACAGATGTTGAATTCTGTACATCTTTTTGGATGCTACCAGAGTCTTAGAAATAAAATTTGTTTCAAACGAGCACACAGATGCTTAGAAACTAAATTAATGCACGAAAATAGGCTTCTATACGTCTAATTTTGAATGTTGTCAGAGTCTCGGAAAGAAAATTTGTTACAAATAAGCACACAGATATCGCCTTCCCTATATCACTTTCTTGGATGTTACCAGAGCATCAAAAAACAATTGACCACATGATATATATTATATTGATTTTCACACCTACAGAAATCTACCAAAATTGTAATGACTCAATGGCATATTTTGAGTTCAAATGGATGTAGTACTCCCCATATCTATCTATATTTTACGTATTTTTTCAGTGTTACCAGAAACTCAATACCAAACTAAATACATGACTATTTTTTTTGATCTTCATAACTAAACAAATCTGTAAAATTTTAATGCCAAAGTGGCATCATTAGCATTTAGAAGGGTGCAATATTGTTTACAACTTCTTTTTGAAGCCTTAAAAGTTACCTCAAATGAGCACAATAGTGTAAGCTTCTCTAAATCTTCTGCTGTATTTATTGGCATATAATCCATTATACATATCCTCTTTCTTACATACTAATTACATATCTACCCCTACCCAGCGCCAAACCAATTGACATGATTATTTTTTTATCTTCAAAACTATACAAATTTCCCAAAATTTTGAAGCCTAAATGATATTATTCCTAGTGTATAAATAGACACACAGAGGCAGAATTCATTGCGTCTTCTTTTAAGTTAAAACCAAAGTCAAAGGAACAATATTTGTCACAAACAAGCGCACGAGCTTAGAATATCTTTTTCTTGAATTTTACCAGATACTCAAAAGGTTCACACGGATGTAGTCTTTTCTGTCTTCTTTTTGGTTGTTGGCGGAGTCTCAGAAACATTCTAAAATGTGTACATATATTTAGTCTTTCTTAAGGAATTTTCTTAGATGTTACCAGATTATATAATTTATTTATTTATTGATCTTCTTCTTAGAAATATCTTTCTAATTAGAAGAATTCTGTAAGTCTACGTATATATTCTAATTGTTGTCTTTTTTTGCATGGTGTCCAAATGGTATTTTCAAGTCTCAAATGAGTACGATGAATTAAATTCTCACTTAATCCGTGGTGAAACATGTTTATGTTAATCAGAAGGTTAATTAAACGCTTGGCTTTGTTTCACTATTTTTAAGTACACATATTTCTATTATATTCTTCAATCTAGTTTAAGTCCAATTGACACTTCGGATCTTCACTGATGATTTAACAAGTTAAATCTTGGAAATCAGATGGCAATATTTATCTTAGATGTGTGCATCTCATCTCTTCTTCGTAGATTTCATAAAATTCTACATAGATATCGCAGATTTATGGTATTTTTTACGTTCTATATAGATGTTCCTAATATTTTGAAGACTAAATATCATAACTTTTCAGATGAGCACATTGTATAGTCTTCTCTATATATTCTTTTTGAATGTTTTGAATACAAAATAAGGTTTTGCTTTAGTTATTTACAAAAATTTAGTTTTCTCCATAGGTCTGTACAAATAGTCCATCGATGATTTTAGAATTTTATTCCTAATGATGTTAGATGATGGTTAGAGTAAAATGTCCTAGAAAATAACATTAATGTAATCTTTCTTCTTTATTTATGTTTCTTAAGATTTTCATGTTTTTTTTTGTTGTTTTTCATTGCCTTAATTTTAAATGTGCAGAGTGTTTCGATAATACATGAAAATTATGGACTGGCCGGTAACAAAAATTCTGAGATTCATTATTTGAAATTTTATCAGGGTTTTGAAGGTCAAGTGGAATTTTATTCTATTATTTTTCTGTATCATGAACGAAAACTGATCAACAATTGCAATTTGAATATTTCCAGGAAAACACTCTAATGATTTTTTCTTTGCCTTTTTCTAGACGTTGTCAGACTTTCGAAAACATAATGACAAGTTTAGAAATCTATTTATTCTCTTTTGAAATTTGAAAAATACTGCAATTTTAAGGTCGCTGGAAACCACTTCTTCTTCTCTCTCTTTCTTCTTCAAAACCCCATTGTTTCTCCTTTATTTCTTTCTTTCAAACGTTGTGATACTTAGTTAGAATTTGCTTCTATATAAGAAAACGTGACTATCTAATTTTGGCGAAGAAAAAACATTTATTATGACCCAAATATTATTTCTTGTGATCTCAAAAAGTAAATGCTTGTAGTAAACACTATTTTAAATCATTTGACCAAGAAGGAATTTAGATTAAATCCTGTGACGTGGGCTCTATTTTAGATCCATTGTACCTTATTGAATTTCTTTTCTGGTCTTCTTTTAATATTTTTTTACCAATTTATTTCTATGTGTTTAAATTTTGAATTCTAGCCAACACCACCAAAAAAACCGCCGCGAAGAAACCTATCAGTATCACCGACACACCTCCACAATATATCCACGTCGGCCGATTGCTACAGCAATAACGCGTACGAGTTCATCTACTTAGCACATTCCGGCACCCGAAGCCAAAACAACATAAACGACTTGGAGCACGAGGCTAGGCGGGAAAGACTTCTGCACGGCCGCAGCGTCGATCAATACGTCGAAATGAACACAGTTTTTAGTATTAACTTGGACGAGGAAGACGAACGTCCGCCCAACAAAGAACTCCACAGGGGAAAGAGCGAAGATTTGGATACGCGGCGATCGAAACACGAACCGGTGGCGATTACTTCAGTGTACGAAAACACGATCGTTAAACAGCAGAATCCTAGGAGGAAGCTGAAGCGCTATCCTGAGTTCGATCGTAATCAGGACGCGTATGAAGAGTACGAAATACCTAGGAAGGATGATGTAAAGACCAGCTGCTCCGCACCGGAAACAACGTTCGTTTCCAGTGCTTACATCATGATCAGAGATGATTACAGTGACGAGTCGTGCGATCAAAAGGATAGAACTTTGAAGAAAGTGATCGTGCCTAACATTCCGCTAAGCCCAACACATTACCAGCAACCTCCCACACCTGATCATCCTCCCCCCTCGGCGCTACAAGCCGAGAATATTATCCACGACAGAATTCGTCCACTCAGCCAGGTGAGTTCTTGAAGTATTGCGCATGTAGCACATGTTTTTTTTTTTTAGAATTTTAATTTTGTCATAGTATTATTACCACACGTACTATTTTTATAGAACAAGTTGTAACTGTTAAAGATATTAATAAATGTTTTCCATTATGTTGCTTTTATTTTAATTTCTGTTTGCTTATACAACCCGTACCCATTTGAAGATGCTTTGATGCACCAAATCTTTATTATCGAGCACCGTTTGGCTTTGGAATTGTTTTCTTGTTTACCGGAATTTTTTTCTACCTTTGTTGTTCCGTGCTTCCCTGTTTCCTGATTGCTTTTTTTGGTACGTGCACGTTTAAATTTAGGCATGGAGTCGAAAAAATGTGGTAATTCCGAAACGTTTGTAATTACTTCTACCTTCTAACCATCAAGATAATCTCCAAATCTGGCTAGATTTTCAAAGTCAGATGACGATGCTGAAGGCAGAACGTCGATGCGTTCTTTAGCTAACTCGTACTTAAAAGATTTACCTTTTGACCATCAAGATAAACTCCCGCCTGGCCAGAATTTCAAGGTCAGGTGATGATGATGATGATGATGATGATGAAGCCAGAACGTAGCAGCGTTATTTAACTAACTTGCACATAGAGAATTTACGTACTGTAAGAAAAAAGTGGTAATTTCGAAACGTTTGTAATTACTTTTACCTTCTGTCTATCAAGGTAATTACCAGGTATGGCCAGATTTTCAAGGTCAAATGACGATAATAAAGCCAAAACGTCGCTGCGTTCTTTAACTAACACGCGCTTGAAAGATCTACCTTTTAACCATCAAGATAACCTTCCACCTGGCCAGATTTTCAAGGTCAGATGGTGATTATAAAGCCAGAACGTCACCACGTTCTCCCACTTAAAAAATCTACCTTTAGACCATCAGGATGACCTCCCACCTAGCCAGACTTTCAAGGTCAGATGGCGATGATAAAGCCTAACGACATCACGTTCTTTAGATAACTTTAACAAATATTTTAATTTTTTTTATTTGAACAATATACGATGCAAAAGTGATGCACATCATTTAATATAAGAATATAAGAACATAATCTTCAAAAACAATTTTTAAAAATTCATTCATATATCGAAATTATGTTTATTTTCTTCGTACGAGATTTTAAAACGATGTTGGAAAATAACGCGCTTACGCGATTATAAATAAATTGATCCTGAAAATTCAAAACTTAAGTGAATAAAGGACGCGTTCAGCCACGAAGAGTGGCGGATCGAGGGGGGTGGGCGCAATTCGCAAAGTCTCGGGAGTGCGGCGGTGGGCGCAGAGGGGCGGGGGGGGCGTCTTCACGCCTCTGGAAAATTTAAATTTGAACCGACCGCGCAATAAGGAAACTCGATTTGGCTGCAGGGTTAATCAGCAGGGAAACGGCGGCGTCGACATGAAAGGCGCCTTTTCCGATTACGACGAAAACTCTCCGCGTACAGTTAGATATGGATTTGGTATTCGCATCCGAGCCGGGCGCTTCGGTAATCCCTTTAAGTGGTAATCGTTCACTTAAATTTTCCTTTCTATAATCGAGACGTGTATGGAAAATATGTGTTAATTAAAAATAATTTTTTATTATGTAATACAGAGATATGATTTTCTTATCAATAATTGCTCAACACTAGCTTTTAGATCAAAGATTAGGTAAAAACTGGAAAGCTAAGAACATTGATTACACCAGTACCTACAGTTTTATTTGTTAACAAATTATATTGTTTTGCTCTCAGTGAGAACGATTTACCTAGAAATCTAAAGGTGGGATTAACCTTTATATCCCTCTTTCCTTCTAGACTGCTAGTTGGTCATCTAGAATAGAGCTCTTGTCTGATTCTTGAGAAAGACTTCTAAGCAAAACTGTGTTTGTTCGTAGTAACCTTCAGAGCATACATGTCCACTACTCCAGGAACATGAGCAACGAGTGCATTGTTGTGCTCATAAGGCAAATGTCAATCACTTACAACGCTCATCATGTCTTACCTATCCCAACCAGTTAAAAAATCAAGCATACCCAGAGAAAAACTAGGTAATGCGGTAGTTCTTTCAGGGCTCTGAAGCTCACAGTGGCAACGATTCATGCAGGAGTATATGATTGGAATTTTTGCATCATGCGATTTTAATCCTTCCTTCTTGTACTCGATCTGCAAGCAACTCTCTTCACAGCGTTGTAGATTTCAGTCTGAACCATGATTCCCAAGTCAGTGTGACGTGAAGATGACAGGTCCTCAATTACTTCTGTAAATATCGTGCATAATATGTACTTCTCCTTGTAGGATTCTTCCAAACTAATATTTTCTTCATTTTTTATCGTTCTATAATTTTCCAGAATTTCTTTCATATTTTAAAAATTTTCCACTACCTTATTTGATTTTTTTATCCTTTAATCTACATTTTTTCCAGAAATGATTTTTCTAATTTATCTTCGACGCTACAAATATTTTACTTTTCTAGTATTTCCGACAATTTTTTAACCAATTTTCGACAATTTTTAGAGAATTTGCCTTAATTTCTAGCTTTTGTCTGATCGGAATATTCCTGGAATTTATCTTTCAAACTGCAAACATTTTGTTATAGAGCAATTTTAATTTTTATGTATTGCTTCATCTTTTCGAATTTTGTTCTAGTTTATTGGAATATTCTGAGAAATTATTTTCCAACAGTGAAGTATTTCATTTCCTAGAAGTTTCGATCAATTTTTCTTACAGTTTTTTTTGCAATTGTCTTCCAAGCTGCAAGAAATTTCTTTGATTGGAATTCTTGAATTCACAGAAGTTCTTCTCTGACATTTCCTCTAATTTACCTTCCATGCTGCAAAGATTTTAGTGTTCTAGAATTTCAAACAAATCTTTATCTGAACTTCTTTAGCAAATTTTAAGAATCTTTCATAATTTCATGCTTTTATCTACCTGGAATGTATCCTTCAAATAGCAAAGACTATTTTTTCATAGAGTAAATTTAATTTTCAGGTTTCGCTTCATCTTTATGATTGATGCTTCAAACGTTTGCTCTAATTTATCGGAATATTCTAGCAACATTTTTCCAACAGTAAAGTAAGTATCTCATTTTCTATGATTTTCGAGGAATTTTTCTTGAAGTTTATTTTTGCAATTCTCTTCGAAGCTGCGAGAAATTTCTTCTATTGGAATTCTTGAATTCACAGCAATTTTTTACTGACATTTTGTCTAATTAACCTTCTACGCTGCAAAAATTTTATAATAATTTTCAAGAATATTTCATAATTTTTTACTTTCCCTATATGAAATATAGGGAAAGTATTGTGATCGTGATTTTTTTTTGAAAAATTTTTTTTGCGGAAATATCCGTTTTGAGGTCCTCTGAGTCCATTGCACTAATTTCTGGAAAAAAATTTGTTGTGTCTGTGTGTGTGTCTGTCTGTCTGTCTGTCTGTCTGTCCGTGGGTGCTGTATCTCAAAAACGACTGATCCGATTGAGATGAAACTTTAAACGTAAGGTTTTATCGTTAAAAACTGGAACTGAAAAGCTTTTGGTAACCATTCATAAACCGGAAGTGGGTGTTTACTTGAAGCGTTTTTTGTTTTTTCCCGATATTTTTTGTAATATGAAAAATATTACAAAACTTTTCAAACAAAAGTTAAAGAGAATGAGAAACTGAACAAATTTTGTTAAAATATATTTTTCATAAAATTCTTAACTTTCGAGAAAAAAAAATAAAAATTGAAATTTTTGACATTTTTTGCCAATTGCTAATAAACTATTGAAGCAACATGAAAGTTATATAACAAATAATTGTAGAGAATTCAAAATTGAATAAATTATTAAGAATAACCTTTTTGCATAAACCGCATAGTTTTCGAATAAAATATAGGGAAAGTACTATGATGGCCACATCACCATTTTTTATTATGTTTTATGGAAATATTCCTGGAAGCAAAAATTATTTTTTCATAGAGTTATTTTAATTTTCAGGTTTCGCTTCATCTTTTAAGATTTAATTTTGAATTAATGCTCCACTAACTTTTGCTCTAATTTAAAGGAATATTCTGGGAATCTTTTTTTCTCATTTCCTAGGATTTTCGAGAAATTTTTCTTCCAGTTTTTCGACAATTGTCTTTTAAGCTACGGGAACTTCTTGTTTTGAGATTCTTGAATTCCAAGCAATTGCACTCTAAAATTTCTTTTTATTTACTTACCACGCTGAAAAGATTTTATTGTTCTAGAATTTGTAACAAATATTTATCTGAAATTTTTAGAAATTTTCTAGAATTTTTAATAATTTCTTGCTTTTATGTTATCGGAATATTTCTGAAATTTAACCTTCAAAGTGGGTACATTATCTTATTTTCTAAAATTTTTGACGAATTTTCCTTCCAGTTTTTTTTTTAGCAGTTATCTTCCATGCTACGAGAAATTTCTTCTTTTGAGATTCTTGATTTCCCAGCAATTGGTCTTTGAAATTTCTAATTTTTTATATAATTTTTAGATTTTTGTCATTTGTAATTTTCCAGAAATTTAACTGCAAACATTTTCTTTTTCTATAGTTTTCTAATTTTTTTGGAGATAACTTGAAATTTGTCTCTATAAGATATCGTTGCTTAAGTTTCTAAAATTTTCCAGTAATATTTTCTTTCTAATCTCAAGGATTTTCCAACAATTTTCGAAAAATTTCCTTCATTGTTTTATCTTATAGGATTATCTTGGAGTTTGTTTTTTAATCTACAAAGATTTTTTTTTAGAGATTCCATTATTTATATTTTGTCTTATCACAATTTTCTTCTCTTGGGATTCTTGAATTTAAATAGCAATGTTTCTTTAAGTTGTCTAAATTAGTTATATTAATTTATAAGAATTTTTCATCACTCCTTTTAACGCAATTTTCCGGAAATTTATCTACAAACATTTTTCTTCACCACAATTTTCCATTTTTTGTTTCGAAAAACCGTGAATTTAAAAATTTTTGCTTCTTTAGTTTTTACAAGTTTCAAGCAATGTTTCTTTTAGATTTCAAAAATTGTTGGGCAGCTTTTACTTTTCTAATAAGAATTTTCTCTCTATAAAATTTCTAAAATGTTTCTTTCAAATTTTAAGGATTTTCCAACAATTTTTCGAAAAATTTCGTTCATTGATTTATCTAATAGGGATTATCTTGGATTTTGTTTTTCAATCTACAAAATTATTCTTCAGAAAGTCCATTATTTATATTTTGTCTTATCACAATTTTCTTCTTTTGGGATTCTTGAATTTTATAGCAATTTTTCTTGAAGTTGTTTAATTTAGTTCCATTAATTTATAAGAATTTTTCATCACTTCTTGCTTAATCTTAACGTAATTTTCCGGAAATTTATCTGCAAACATTTTTCTTCTCCGCAATTTTCCATTTTTTTTTGTTTCGAATAAACCCTGAATTTTGGCATTTTTGCTTTTTGAGTTTCTACAATTTTCCAGCAATGATTCTTTTAGATTTAAAAAATTGTTGGACAATTTTTATCCTTTTTAATCGTTTCTTTTTACAATTTTCTATTTTTGAGAGAATTTCGATTAAAGAGTGCGAAGATTTTCATTTTCGTGGGCTTTAGAAGTTTCCAACAATTTTCCTTATGGATTTCTAATTTTATAGACTTTTCTAACATTTCTTAGAAAAGTTTTCCAATTACAGAATTTTCCATATTCTTTTTTTGATATATTTTGTATTATAAGCAGCGACGATTTTTCCATTTTTAAGTTTTTCGAAATTTCAAGGAATGTTGCTTTTAGATTTCTAAGAATTTTTGAAAATTTTCCTTTGTATCCTTAAAATTAGTTTGGAATCTATTTATTTTTATTTATTTATTATATACGGGAAACCCCTTTTATACAATATCTGCGATAAAAAATGCGAAGATTGTCTTCTCGGCTTTTAGAACTTTTTAGCAATTTTTCTTATGGATTTCTGTAATATTTTTACCAATCTTGTTTAATTTTTCTAGAATTTTCGATGATTTCTTGCTTTATCATAATAGCGCTGATTTTTTTCGTTTAGAATAAAAGAATTTTTTTCATTATTCCTAATTTTTTTTTGAAATTTTTCATCATTCAAAATAAATTTTGTTCTAGAATTTAAAATTTTCTTTTTATAGAATTTTCCACATTCTTTTTTTTCAATACAAAAATTTTAGTTTATTTACATATTTTATATTATAAATTTTGTGTTATTGTGTTAGGAAGGTGTACAAAGATGTTAATAAATAAATAAATATAAGTTTTGAAGATTTCCGTTTTTTTAAGTTTCTACAATTTTTCAGTAATATTCATTTTTCCGATTTCTAAGATCTTACAACAATTTTTCTAAATTTTTTCTTCACTACTTGCTTTATTTAATAAGAACTTTCCTAGCATTTATTTATTTTTAATTCTTAAGAGTTTCTTTTTCCACAAATTTCCAATTTTTTCTAATGTTTCTTGGAACTTGTTTTAAAAAGTCGAAACCGTTTCTTCTTCTACGGTTTTTCCAGCAATGTTCTGCAAGATTTTAATTTATTTTCAACAAAATTAATGTTTAGAATTTTACATTGTTTCCTACTTTACTTCATCTTGTCAGAATTTTCTTCTTTCTAAATGCAAAATTATCTATTTCCAATAATTTCCCGAATTTTTGTTTGAGATTTCTTAGAATTTATTTTCCAAACTGCAGTGATTTTCTTCTTTTAGAGTTTTAAAATCTATTTTTATCATTTTCAATTCCTCTTTTTTTTCGTAAATCCATAATTTTTTACTTTATTATATGAATGAGGATTTTCTTCTTTTGGGATGAATTTTCTAGTAATATTCTGAGAATATTTTAACTTTATAACTTAACCATAATGTAAAGTTTTATTTTTCGAGAACAAAAAAAAATGCTTTCTTATTATGGAAAATTTTGGCTGTATTTTAATTTCTGTTTTCCAAACAATATTAAATTCAGATTTATAATATTTTACAATAACTTTTCGATTATTGTTTTATCGATTTTTTAAATTGCGTTTATTTTCCTTTTCTCGATTTTTTGGAAAAAAAACATTTCTAGCAATTTATATTTCTGAAATTGTCTATAAATTCTTTTTTTTAAATTTATTGAAATCTATCTTACAAATTACAAAGATATTCTTTTCCTAGAGCAATTTCTTTTTTATTTTTTGCATTTCTTTAAATCTTTTTTTTGTTGATTTTTTTTTTAAACTTATTTTTGAGAAATTTTTCTTCCAGATTTTTTGAGTAATTCACTTCAAAGTCGCAAAGATTTTCTTCTTTTAGAATTCTGAATTTTCTAGAATTTTTATTTTTGGGATTGCTATTTTTTATTCCGAAAGCTTTTTTTTACAATATTGATATAACTGGTGCAGTAAATATAAAAATGACAGTTGACAATTGAAGTTTGTAGTGAAGTGAAAGTTTCAACATAACTGATACAGGAAACAAGTGAACATGAAAATGACAATTAACAGTAATAATTAATAATTGTAGTTTATAGTGACAGCTTCGATATGACTGCTGCAGTAAACATGAAAATGTCAATTGACACTTGAAGTTTGTAGTTTCAACATAACTGATACAATGAAGATAAAAATGACAATTGACAGTTGCAGCTTGTAGCAACAATTTCGATATAACTGGTTCAGTAAAAATAAAAATCACAATTGACAGTCGAAGCTTGTAGTGAAAGTTTCAACATAACTGACGCGGTGAACATGAAAATGACAATTGACAGTAACAATTGATAATTGCAGTTTATAGTGACAGTTTCGATATAACTGGTGCAGTAAAATGAAAATGACAATTGACAGTCGAAGTTTGTAGTGAAAGTTTTAACATAACTGATACAGTGAACATAAAAATGACAATTAACAGTTTGACAGTTACAGTTTGTAGTAACAAAATGACAATTGACAGTTGAAATTTCTAGTAAAAGTTTCAACATAATTGAAACAGTGAACATAAACATGATAATTGACAGTTGCAGTTTGTAGAAACAATTTCGATATATTTGGTTCAGTAAATATAAAAATGACAATTGACAGTAGAAGTTTGTAGTGAAAGTTTCAACATAACTGACGCAGTGAAGAATTGAACATAAAAATGACAATTGACAGTAACAATTGACAATTTCAGTTTATAGTGACAGATTCGATATAACTGGTGCAGTAAGCATGAAAATGACAATTAATTAGAATCTCATCAACGTAAGGCGGTTGCAGACATTAAAAAAGTTAAAAAGAAACTGTAGATCTTCGTTATGAAGATCATTATTTTCTGGTCATTTGACTGATTCCCCCAACTGAGTGGATATACCGCCGACAATTGGTGACTATCAACAGTAACAGAAATTACACTAGTAGAAGCTTCAGACAATAGATTCAACCTTTCTCTAAAAACTTTGATATATAAATTTTCGATAATTAAATATGTGATGTGTTTAGGTTAGCTAACTTTTGTTATAACTATATAGTCTGCGTAATATTTCTTCTTAAAATTACAATTATATATTACATCATATTTTTCTTTGCCTTTAATGTTTCTTATAGTCTTGTTATATAGATGAAAAGTCTTTCATTCAAAAGAATCTTTTGAAGCAGACATTTTCAGTTTTGTCTATTCCATTGAGATAAATCATTAAGCATAGCCAGAGAGATTTTTTCTTTAAATATCGAGCGTTAAATGAAGAACTTCGTGTAGGAATATTCCAAACTGTGAAAAATTTCTGCTTTTATCACTCTATAATTTTCCAACATTTTTCATCAAATTCCTAAAATATTTCAGAAATTTTCCATTTTCCATCATTACTTGTATTATCTTATTTATTTTTTAATCATCCAAATTGCCAAGATTAAGTTGTTTTACAATTTACTTCAAATTATTCTTCTATTTTTTTTTAATAAATTACCTGCAAAGATTTTAGTGTTTTAGAATTTCCAACAAATTTTATTTCCAGTTTTTTTAAAACCATTTCCCGATTTATTTTATAATTTCCTAATTTATCTTATCGAAATTTTCCTAGACTTTATCTTTCAAATTGCAAAGATTTTTTCTAAAATTTTCCATAATGTTTTTCCTACAGTTTTTCTGGAATTTTCTTGATAGTTTGCTCCTAAAACTTCGAATTTTACAATTTGTTAAATTAAAAAAAATCTGGTTTCCCAGAAAAACAAAAAATTTACACCTTAAAATTTCTTGTTCTTCTGAGAAACCAGATTTTATTTTTAATTTAACAAATTGTAAAACTTTGAAATTTTAGAAGCAAACTATCAATTTCAATCAGATAGAGCAAGAATTTATGGAAATTTTCGAATATTAAAAGAGAATTTGCTTCCAGATTTTGGAAGAGTTATTAATATACACGTTGTCCCCTGAAATTTTGAATACGGGCATTTCAATGTATTACTCATTGCTTAGTTACCACGCTCGTCACATATTTTAATGGACTGACCAACGGGAAATAATCAGTAATTTCTAATTTGTAACAAAATAGGGAATCAAAATGAAAAATATTTACACGTTATTTTAATATTATTATTTTTATGGACACAATGCTGACGTAACGAATAACAAATACATGTTCTAAAACATCTCCTTGTTGAACCAAACAATAGATGATCATAAAATTCCTGATAACATTATAGCTTCAAAATGTCAAATTGACATGCTTATTGCAGCAATAACCATGGCAACCAATAATAATAATCTAGATATAATACAAATTACATTACTCATATTCAAAATTTTAGGGGACAACGTGTATATTATATTTAGAAAAAAAAAAAGAAAAATGTATTGGATGCTTGAAGCCATTTGTGAAACATGAGAAAATTTATCACATGATGAATAAAACTTCAATTTGTTAATACTACACATCGGTTTATTTGGCGACTATGGAAAATTTTTTTGGACAAATGTCAAAAAATCTGCATTTTGAAAGGTAAATTTTGATAAGATGAAACAAGAAATGATAAAATATTATCTGGAAAATAAAAAATAAAAAATTCGAAAAACAATTGTTAAAAACTTCTAGCACCCTAGAAGAAGAAACTCTTCTCAACTTTGGAACAAATTTTAGTAAATATTAAAATAATTATATAATTATTGAAAAAGAAGATTTAAAAAATCGAAGTATTTTTATTTATTTTTTATCGTAATTGATTTTGTAATAGCATATAATGTCATTTTCAAGATTTTTTTTTCATTTTTTGTAACTGTCCTTTAAGCTGCGAGGATTTTCTTCTTCAAGAACCCTATTTTTTTGATAAATTTTATCGTTTTCTTGCTCTATCTTATCGGAACTTCACTAGAAAAGTTATTTCTCTTCTGAAATTTTCCAAATTTTGAAAAATCTTGCAATTCATTTCTGCTTTCTAGGTTACTAGATTTTTCCAGCAATATTTACCTCAGAGTTTTCTATAGTTTTCCTTTATTTTATTTAATTTAATAAGACTTTAGTTTTCAACATGCAAAGATCTTTTTGTACATTTTTTAATTTAAAAAAAAAACTATAGTAATTGGTTTACTTCAACATGCAAAGATCTTTTTGTACATTTTTTTAATTAAAAAAAAAAAAACTATAGAAATTGGTTTACTTTTTCATTGCAGCAATTTTATTTAAAGATTTCATTCATTCATTTTATATCATTTCTTGCTGGACCTTATAAGAGAAGATAATTTTGGATTCCTAAATTTTCTATCAGTTTTTCTTTTTGAAGGTTTTGAGAATTTTTCATCTTTTCCTTCTTTGTCTCGTCGAAATTTTCGTAGAATTTGATTCCCAAACATTTTTTTAATTTGTCTTGGAATTGGCTTTAAAAATTGTCAAGCATCTTCTTTTAGGTCTCTAGAAATTTCAAGCAATTTTTCTTCTGATTTTCATTATCTTTTTCCGTTTCTTGTATTATCTTATCAGAATTTTTTTGATATTTTAAACAGAAAATGTATTTATTTTATATTTTGCCCAAATTTTTCTTAAAATTTGTCTTCCAATTGGCATAGATTCTATATTTCTTGAGATTTAACACAGAAAATTTCAGTAATGTTTTAAAAATAAATTCTAGAAATGTTTTATCGTTCCTCAACTTAGATTTTCTTGAAATGTATCTTTCAAACTGCAAAATTATCTATTTCCAATAGTTTGATAACTTTTCTTCGTGATTTCTTAGAATTGGTCTTCTAACCTGTATTATGATGTACGAAATAAAATTCCTTGCTTCACTTATTATAATAAGTGAAGAAGTAAGGAATTTTATTTCGTTTATAATTCTTAACTGTAATTTTTGTTTCTTTTCTAGACATTTAAAACAGCATATTCTCTTTCTATCTACTTCGTTCCTTCTTTTTGAAAATGTTTAATTATTTCTTGCTTTACTTTATTAAAATTTCATTGGAAGTTTCCTTTCAAGCTTGCCAGATTTTCTTTTTCTGTATGGTCTACACAATTTTGGTTCATTTTATCAGAATTTTCCTGAAACTTCAAACCGCAAAATTATTTATTTTGTTTTCCCAAAGTTTACTTAAAAATTGTCTTTCAAATTGCAAGAGTTTTAAAAGTGAAAATTTCATTAATGTTTTAAATTTTTTACTAGAATTTTTTATTATTTCTCACTTTATCTTATGATAATTTTAATGCAATTCATCGTTCAAACTGCAAAATTATCTATTTTTCAAAAATGTCTTGAATTTTTCTTCCTGATTTCTTGGAATTAGAGTTTTAAAACAGCAATTTCTCTTTCTATTTATTTCTTTTCTTCTCTATGAATTTCTATTTGTTATTTCTTGCTTTACCTTATTGAATTTTCATTGGAAGTTTTTTTTTTCAAGCTTCCCATATTTTTCTTTTCTGGTAGTTTTCAAACAATTTTCTTCAATTTGTAGGGAAATCTACTTCGAAACATTTCTAATAATTTTTCTTCCAGTTTTATTAAAATCTATCTTTGAAGCTGCTAAATTTATCTCTTTTGCCGTTCTATAATTTAATTATTATTAATAGCTAGAATTTTTATTTTTTACTTTTCACATATTTTATCAATTTCTCCCTTATATTTGAATCATTCTCCATCATTACTTGCATTACCCTATCTGAATTTTTTGAAATTATCTTCGAGATTGCGTAGATAACCTTTTTTCTACAATCTTCTAGAAAATGTTTTTCTATTTTTTTTTGTTCAACTTTCCTTTATTTTATCGGAATTTTCTTGCAACTTATTTTTTTACAGCAAAGTATCTCATTTTCTAGAATTTTCGAGAAATAATTCTTGGTACCTCTATTCCAAAGTACGAAGATATTCTTCGTTGAATTTTTCTTGAAGTTTCGACCACATTTTCTTCTTCTTCCATAATATTCCAGTTTTTTTTCGAGATATCTTCGAATTAGGCTTCTAAGCTGGATTAATTGTTGCTTTTAAAATTCCTGAATATTCCAGCAATATCTATTTCAGGTTTTTAAGAATTTACAACCATTTTTTGAAAAGTTTTCTTCAATATTTGCTTTATCTAATAAAGATTTTCCTGGAGTTTACTTTTTAATTTCCGAAAATCTTATTTTTTTACAATTTTCAAGTTTTTTTTCAATCTTCCTGGAAGTTATTTTGAATGTGTAAATATTTTCTTCTTATATAGTTCTAACATTTTCCAATCAATTTCTTCCGGATTTCTACAATGTTTTCATAAAATTTCTTTCAGCTTTCTAGAATTTTCCATTCCTACTTTCTTACTTTATGAAGTATTGTCCTGAAATGTATCTTTCAAACTACAAAATTATCTCTTTCCAAAATTTTCTCGATTTTTTCATCTAGATTCCTTAAAATTTGTCTTCCACACTTCAATAATTTTCTTCTTTTACAGCTTTAAAGCCGCAATTTTTTTCTATACTTGTTCCTTTTTTTCTAAACATTTTGAGACAATTTTCGATTATTTCTCGCTTTATCATTTCCAAGCTTTGCTGGAAGTTTGCTTCTAAACTGTGGACATTTTCTTTATTCAATAGCAAATATCTCATTTCTAGAATTTTCGAAAATTAATTTTCGGGAAGTTTTTCCAAAGTAAGAAGACTTTCTTCCTTCAATTTCTTTTTTCGAGATATCTTTGAATTTGTCTTCTAAGCTGGAAAGATTTTTGTTCTTAAAATTCCTAGAACCTTCCAGCAATGTCCTTTTCTTTTTCATCTTGCTTGGAATTTATTTTAAAAGTGCGAATATTTTCGTCTTTAATTGTTCTAGAATTTTCCAATCAATTTCTTCGGAATATCTACAATTTTTTTTCATCTTTCTAAAATTTTCCATCATTTCTTACTTTATGACATATTGTCCTGAAATGTATCTTTAAAATTACAAAATTGTTTCTGTTCAAAATTTTCTCGAATATTTCTTCAAAATTTCTTGGAATTTGTTTTCCACACTACAATGATTTGCTTCTTTTAGAGCAATCAAGCAGCATTTATTTCCCTTAAAATTCTATACTTATTCAGTAGTTTTTTTTAATACTTTGAAAACTTTTTTAACTATTTCTAAATGAATTTTTTTTTGAAATATTTGCTTGTATAATTTTGGAATTTTCTCATCAGTTTCTTTCGGATGTTTTCAGAATTTTTCTTTCATCTTTCTAGAAATTTTATCTATCGAACTACAAAATTTTCTCGAATTATTCTTCTGGATTCTTTAAATTTGCCTTCCACACTTCAATGATTTTCTTCTGAGCTTTAAAGCAGCAATTTCTTTCCGAAATTCTATACTTCTCCAGTATTTTTTTTATAATTTGAGAGAATTTTCAATTATTTCTTTCTTCATAATATCGAAGCTTTCCTGGAAGTTTGCTTCTAAAATGCGAAAATATCTTTTACTGGAATTTAGAAAAAATGTCTTCTCTTTTATCTTCTAACAATTCATAATTCTAAAATCTTCTATAATTTAGATAGATTCTTTATTGTGTTACAAACATTGAGTTTTATACTCGTCAGACATAAGAAATTTTCTTTCTCCAAATTTGTTTAAGTTTGTTTTCTCAACTGCAATGGTTTTCTTCTTTTAGAGTTTTAGTGTAGCAATTTTCTTTTTAAAATATCTAAAAATTTCCAGTAATTTATATTACATATTTATTTTTGAAAGAACTTTATTACTGTCATATTATTTCTTCTTTGGAATATAGAAACTTTCCTGAAAGTTTGCTTCCAAACTGCGAACATTTTTTATTTCGGGAATTATAAAAAAATTCTTCAATTTCCTAATTCTAAAATGTTAAAAAAATAAATAAAATTTTTCTTAGCTGAAAATATTTGCCCTTTCTATCGTTTTATAACTATCCAGAATTTTAGATTTTTAATTTCTAAAATATTCCAGAAATTCTTCTTTCATATTTTAAGAATTTTGCATCATTACTTACATAATGTTATGTACTTTTTGCCTTCCAAATTGCGAAGGTTACCTTTTCAAGAATTATTTAGAAATTGTTCAATTTTTTTAATTTATCGCTGAAAAAGTCCAAGAAGAAAATCATCAAGCTTTTTAAAACAAATTCCAAGAAATATAAAAAAAAATGGAAAATTGTAAAAATATAAAATTATCCCTAGGCTGAAAGACCTACGGTCGATAACTACGAAGAAAAAGAAGAAGACGAAGAATTACAAAAAATGTTATAATTATATATAACCACTATCTTCAATAAAGATGTTTTTTTTCTCATATCATCGCATATTGAAAAATGAAATAAAGAAAATTTTGCAAAAATTGTTGGATAATCTTACAAACCTAAAAGAAACATTATCGAACCGCTCCAGAAAATATAAATAACACTATATCCTCTATTCATACTTTATTCTAGAAGCACTAATTCTAGAAACTTTAGAAATAAAATAAAATCTTCCCAGATTAGAAGACAAATTCCAACAGTATTCACCTCTTCATCCTAACAGTCTTCGGGGTGATACTCGTTCCTTTCTTTCTTATAAACGATGCAAGTCATTATTTAAAAATCACTCATCTGAAAATTCTAAATATTTAATCTTAATCTGGGAAATACTAGAAAAAAACATGTTTTTCTTCCATATTTCTGCAAGAATTTGCTTCCTTAAGATTTTTGAATTTTTGAGCAACTTCCCAACTTAATTTGGCAGTTAAATTCCAGAAAAACTTCGATAAGCAAGGAATGATTAAATTAAAAACTAATAATTAATCAATTTTGAAGGAAATTTGTTAAAAAATTCAAGAATCCCAATGAAGCAAATTCTTACAGGAATCTGGAAGAAAATGAAACATATTACTGTTGAAATATAAGTTCCAAGAAAATTCATATAGAATTAGTTTACATTTTTGCATGTTTCTTGGAATTCGCTTAAAAAATTACATCTCTAGAGTTCTAGAAATATTCCAGCAATTTTTCTTCCAGATTTATAAATTTTTCTACAATTTTTATTTCGGTTTTCTAAAAAAAAAAATTTAAAGAATTTATATATTAGATAAAGCAATTAATGAATGAAAATTTTGAAAAAGGTGTCCTAAACTCTTACAAATCTGAAAGAAACATTACTTAAGAGTTATAGAAAATATAAACAACACTGTATCCTCTCTGCACACTTTTAGAAGCACGAATTCTAAAAACTTTAAGAATAAGAAATCTTCTGAGATTAGAAGCCAAATTCCAAGAAATCTCAAAAAACTGGGCAATACTAGAAAAAACAATTTTTTTCTTTCAAATGTCTGCAAGAATTTGCTTCTTTAGGATTCTTGAATTTTTAAGCAACGTCCTCACGTAATTTGGAAGTTAAATTCCAGGATAACTCCGATAAGTAAGGAATGATTATTAAAAATTAAAAACTAATAATTTATCGAAGAAAATTTGCTTAAAATTCAAGAATAATAAAGAAGCAAATTCTTACAGAAAGTTGGAGGAAAAATAAGTTCAAAAAAAAATTCCTATGGAATAAATTTCCATTCTTTTGCATATTTCCTTTAATTCTTCTGGAAAAGTAACATATTCTAAGGTTCTAGAATTTTTTTTCCAGATCTAAAAAGTTTCCAGAATTTTTTTTATTTCAGTTTTCTGGAAATTTTAATCATTCCTTGCTTTATCTTAGTTTTTTTTTTTATTTCACTTCTCTAGAATTTGTAATCATTTCTTCGTTTATCATATCAACATTTTCTTGAAATGAAACATTCAAATTGCAAAATTATCCAAAATTTTCTTAAGTATTTCTTTCGGATTTCTTGGAACTTATATTTCAAACTGTAATGATTTTTAAATTTTCCAGCAATTTCTTTTCTGCTAGAACTCTAGGATTTTTCAATATTTCTTTTAAATTTCTAAAACATCATTTATTTATTTATTCATATTTATTTATCATACTTGTTCAAAAAAACTGCAGTTATTACAAAATAGTTATAAAATATTGAAAAAATAAAAACAAATTTTCACAGCAAGTTGAAAGACGGAGTCTTGTAAAATGTTCTTCCACTCAAACCCACGGTTGTCTATTCCTCCAGGGATTCATAAAATTAAAAATTAGTTTCAAATGCATTAATTAAATGTATAATTAATGTATTAATCTTATTTTATTTTAATTTCACGAATTAAATTTTGTACTTTTTTTCACTAGTTTTAATGTCACAACATGTATTATATTGTATAAAGGGGTTTCCCGTATATAATAAATAAATAAATAAATTAAAAAAACATGCTTGTATTTCCCATTTTTGTGATATGTTTACAAAGATTTATCACTTCTTTTTTGTAGGGAATTTTCAATAATTCTACTTTATTTTATCGGAACTTATCCATATTGTAAATATTTCTTTTTTCTAGAGCAATTTCTGTTTAATTTTTCTTATATTTTGTCGAAATTTTCTTTTCCTAGAGCAATTTCTCGAGATTTTCCTAAAAATATTTATCATGTATTTCTTAACTTTTCAGGAATATGTCTCATTTATGAATTTTTTCATCATTTCTTGCTAGTGTAGCAGAATTTTTCAAGCTACAAAATTATCTATTTTTCAAAATTTTCTGAAATTTTCGTCCAGATTCTCTGTTATTTTTTGAAAGCTTATCATGATTTCTTGCTTTATCATATCTAAACATCCTTGAAAGTTTGCTTCCAAACTGAGATATTCGTGATACCAACATAGTCAATTATTTATTTATTTTGAATTATCAAAACTTATCAAGAAGTGAAAGCCTTCACAATTACTAGTATCGCTTTATTTTATCAAAATTTTATTGGAACTTATTTTCCAACAGCTAAATATTTTATTTTTAAGAATTTTCAAGAAGTAATTTTCTTTTAAGCCGTGATTTTTCTTTCCTTAGTATTCTTGAGCTTTCAACAATTTTTCATCCATATTTTTTTCAGTATCCTCCTTTTCACCTTGACCTTGGAGTCATTTTTGAAAGCTTTTTCTTCTGTCTTCTGCTAAGAAGAAGAACAAATGCATTATTTTGATTTCAAAACTCCAAAAAATTTTTTTTATTCAATTTTGTGTTTTTTCGCTTTATGTTTGTGACCAGAGGTTTTTCTGCCTGGACAAAGTTATTATACTAATAATTTAATCATAATAAATTTAGAAAACTTATCAAACTTCCAACGTGTTACAAAATTAATATATATTTTTAGTATAAATTCCATAAACTGGCATCATAAATTAATTACTTCCTGAAAACATTCTCCCGTTTCGGAATTACCCCACCGCATGAACACATATTAAAATGGTAAATACGTGAAATCCGTTCAGGAATATAAGAGAAGATCAAAGGACATGGAGACGGAGACTGAGGACGAGTACCTGTTAATATGCGACGAGTCGAGCGGCAGCTTCTCGAGCAGCGTCTCCTTGTCGGACAAGAGCGTGGACAACGTCGTCGAGGAGTACCACTCGGACGCACCGTTCGCAGGTAGGCAGGCCACCGCCAATTAACGGAAAGCTTTTAATTAGTGAAATAATGAACGAGAGGCCGGGGCCGTGTAATGTCGCCTGAAAGTTTGTTTAGCATGTTATTACGTCCCCGTTGTTTCCTTGGTGTTTACTTTTTGTGTTGATTTTTTCCGCTCCGCGTGGCACGGACTGATTAAAATTGGAGTTTTGCCTCGACGGAGCGGCGGGACGCCATTGTTTGGCATGGTGGAGGGGGGCGGTTGGCGGGTGATATGATTCTGCGGCTCGTGCGACAATATCCGACGTCCATTATAAACGTAACAAACAGACATTGATTTTAATACGTTATTGTTGTACGTTTAAATTCAACAGCAATTGTATAATCTACGTAAAGAATTAATTATTTTAATAAATATATATTGACACAAAAGCTTTAAATATAATAATTGTATTCTCTTTCTTCTATCGTTGTAAATATTAATAATAATAATAATAATAATATGCGATGCTCAAGATAATTGGAAAAAACCGTTTCAATTTAGATTTCTTAAAGGAAAGCTCATTTATTTCCAATGAAAGCAATTCATGGACCTTCAGAACAAAAATTTATACTAAGTTTATCCCTCATCAAAATTTTGTTGGAATTTCTCTTCCAAATTGCAAACATTAGTAACAATCATAAGGATTGTGGTGACCGTTACTACGTGGTAATTCATGATAAACACTTAACTAACGCACTTACTATGTTTTAACTACTTGAACCACTTTAGTGGTTAAAACATAGTAAGTGCGTTAGTTAAGTGTTTATTAGTAACAATGGTTTTTCCATATTTCGTTTTGTACGATGTTCTTCTCCAAATTGCAAGATTTTTTCATCTCTAGTACTAGAAGTTTTCAGGAAGGTTTTTATTTTTTGAAGACTAGAATTTCCAAGCCTTCCTAGAAATTCTCTTCTGAATTCTAGAACATTTATGCTTGAAATTTTCCAGTATTATTTTCTAAATTTCCAGAAATTGCTCTCGAAATTCCTAAACAAGTTTCGAGGATTGTAACTAATTTTCTAAATTCCAATGTTTACCTTCAAGTATTTTAGAATGTATAAAGAATTTATGCTACGGGTGTGCCATTTTGGATTTTCTAGGAATTTCTTCTACAAATTTTTCAACCATTTTACTAAAGATTTTTAGGTGATCATAACTTGCTTGCCTTTATAGAATTTATTCCCAAAATTACTAGAATGTTTTACAAGATTCTTAAACATTTATGGAATGTATTCTACAGATGTACTAACTTTGTCCTTCTTTACATTCAGTATTTTTAGAAATTTCTCTTTTAAATTGCAAACATTGTCACCAATAATTAACAGTAGTTAAATTGTTTAGAATATCAATAGCTCTTCTTTATTTTCTAAAGATTTCACTTCCAAATTCCTAGAAAATTTGCGAGGGTTGTGGAATTTTTAAAAATTATCTTCGAGGATTTTAGAATGTATAAAGAATTTATCTTACCGGTGTGCTACTTTGACCACAATTTTATCAAAGGGATGCCTTCTCCAAATTGCAAGATCTTTCCGTACATTTTACAAGTTTTCAGGAAGCGACAAAAATTTCTAGAATATTTTTGAGGATTTTTAAACATTAATGGAATTTGTTCTACAGATACTTTACCCTTTGTTACAATCAAAATTTTCTAGGAATTTCTCTTTAAAATTGTCATCAATTTCTTATTAGCATGAGAATAATAAACTATAGTTTTTTTCTAATTATTAGAATCTCAATAGCTCTTCTTTATCTTTTGGAGATTTTTCTTCTAAATTTTGGAAACTTTTCCCTGGTTTGTAGAATTTTCCAGCAATATAATTATCTATAATTCCAAAAATTGCTCCCTTATATTTCTGGAAAATTTTCTAGGGGTGTAGAATTTTTTTAAGAATTAATTTTCTTATTTTTATTTGCACGATTTGGACGATATTCCCATCTGTTTTACTACAAGCTTCTAGGAAATTTTTGATGACTAGGATTTGGAAGCCTTTTTGGAAGTTGTTCGGAAGTCTTACAAATCAAAGTTTTCTAGGAATTTCTTATGCAAATTGAAAGATTTTCCCATCTATTTTACTAGAAGCTTTTAGAAAGTTTGTTTATGATTAGAATTTGTAAGCCTTTCTAGAACTTTTTTTATAAATTTCTGATATATTTTTCAGGAGTTGTACAACCACATCTATTTTACTAGAAACTCTTAAGAAGTTTTTTTTGATGACTAAAATTTATAAGAACTCTTGAACTCTTCTTCTAAATATCTAAAGTATTTTTCAGGAGTCTTAGAATCAAAGTTGTCTTGATTTTTACAACTACTTTTCTGAAAGCTTTTATGAAGTTTTTTTATGACTAGAATTTGTAAGCCTTTCTAGAACTCCTCTTTTAAATTTCTAAAATATTTTTGAGGAGTCGTACAACCACAGCTTTCTAGGAATTTCTTCTCTATATTGCTAGATTTTCCCATCTATTGTACTAGAAGCTCTTAGGAAGCTTTTTTATGACTAGAATTTGTAAGCCTTTCTAGAACTAGAATATTTTTTAAGAGTTTTACAATCAAAGTTTTCTAGGAATTTCTTATGAAAATTGCGAGATTTTCCCATCTATTTTAATAGAACAAAGTTTTCTTCGAATTTCATTTCCAAATTGCAAGATTTTTACATCTATTTTTCTACAAGCTTTTAGGATTTATTTTTGATGACTAGAATTTGTAAGACTTTCTAGAATTCCTCTTCTAAATTTCTTAAATATTTTTCAGGAGTCATACAATCAAAGATTTCTAGGGATTTTTTCTCCAAATTGCAAGATTTTCCATATACTTTCCTAGAAGCTTTTGGGAAGTATTTTTTCGTTAACTAGAATTTGTAAACCTCTTTAAAACTCCTCTTCTAAATTTCTAAAATATTTTCAGGAGTCTTACAATTGAAGATTTCTAGGAATTTGTTCTCCAAATTGCATCTATTTTACTCTAAGCTTTTAGGAAGTTTTTTTGTTTTGTTTAGCCTGTCTAGAACTCCTCTTCTAAATTTCTAAAATAGTTTTCTAGGAATTCCTTCTCCAAATTACAAGATTTTTTCCTTCTATTTTACTTAAAGTTTTCTGGAAGGTATTTTTTTGATGACTAGAATTTTCAAGCCTTTCTGGAATTTCAATTTCAGTTTTACAATCAAAGTTTTCTAGGAATTTCTTATGAAAATTGCGAGATTTTTCCATCTATTTTAATAGAACAAAGTTTTCTTCGAATTTCATTTGCAAATTGCAAGATTTTTACATCTATTTTTCTAGAAGCTTTTAGGATTTATTTTTGATGACTAGAATTTGTAAGACTTTCTAGAATTCCTCTTCTAAATTTCTTAAATATTTTTCAGGAGTCATACAATTAAAGATTTCTAGGGATTTTTTCTCCAAATTGCAAGATTTTTCCATTTACTTTACTAGAAGCTTTTGGGAAGTATTTTTTCGTTAACTAGAATTTGTAAACCTCTTTAGAACTCCTCTTCTAAATTTCTAAAATATTTTCAGGAGTCTTACAATTGAAGATTTCTAGGAATTTGTTCTCCAAATTGCATCTATTTTACTCTAAGCTTTTAGGAAGTTTTTTTTTTGTTTAGCCTGTCTAGAACTCCTCTTCTAAATTTCTAAAATAGTTTTTTAGGAATTTCTTCTCCAAATTACAAGATTGTTCCTTCTATTTTACTTAAAGTTTTCTGGAAGGTATTTTTTTGATGACTAGAATTTTCAAGCCTTTCTGGAATTTCAATTTCAATTTCAGTTTTACAATCAAAGTTTTTAGGAATTTTTAATGAAAATTGCGAGATTTTTCTATCTATTTTAACAGAACAAAGTTTTCTTCGAATTTCATTTCCAAATTGCAAGATTTTTACATCTATTTTTCTAGAAGCTTTTAGGATTTTTTTGATGACTAGAATTTGTAAGACTTTCTACAATTCTTCTTCTAAATTTCTTAAAAATTTTTCAGGAGTCAAAGATTTCTAGGGATTTTTTTCTCCAAATTGCAAGATTTTTCCATTTACTTTACTAGAAACTTTTAGTTTTTACGCCTTTTTAGAACTCCTCTTCTAAATTTCTAAAATATTTTTCAGGAGTCTTGAAATTGAAGTTTTCTAGGAATTTGTTCTCCAAATTGCTTCTATTTTACTAGAAGCTTTTAGGAAGTTTTTTTTTATGACTAGAATTTGTAAGTCTGACTAGAACTCCTCAAATAAATTTCTAAAAGACTTTTCTAGGAATTTCTTCTCCGAATTACAAGATGTTTCCATCTATTTTACTAAAAGTTTTCTGGAAGGTATTTTTTTGATGACTAGAATTTTCAAGCCTTTCTAGAGTTTCTCTCCTAAATTTCTAGAATATATATGGAATGTATTGTACAAATGTACTAACCTTATCATTCTTTACAATTAAAGGTTTCTCTTCTAAATTTCAAACATTGTCATTAATTTCTTAATCGCATGGGAATAATCAAGAATAGTTCTTCCAGATTTTCATAATCTCAAGGTCTTTGTGATGTTTCTTTCAAATTTTTCTGGTTTGTGGAATTAGTATAATTATTTTCTATATTTTCAGAAATTGCTCCCAAAATTCTTTGAAACATTTCGAGGGTTGTAGAAATTATTAAGAATAATTTTTTTAATTTCCAAAAATTTTCTTCGAGGGCTTTAAAATGTATAAAGAAAAAAACCATTAAATTATTACACATTGGATCATCTCTATTTTTTTTTGGAGGCACTGGACAAGTTTCCTGAAATTATATCTGAAAAGTTATTTAAGGAAACTATTGACGAAAATGAATTTATTAATGAGAAGACAGTTGCAAGTATTCCTGTTATCTTATTGAGCGTTCTTCCAATAAAACCGATATTAAAAAATCATGTGTATGAGCTAGTTTTATAAAAAGATAATAGAAACTGAACGTTTTGTACGAATTGATGAGGTCCTGCAAAAGAATTCAAAAAAGTTTAGCAATTTTATTTTCATTTAAAAACAATTTTTAAAATTATTCATTAGTTCAAAACCAATGCTCGTAGTTTCAATTTTATACTCATTTAATAATTTTGAACTAGTTTATCCTATTTCGTTAAAAACTGCAAGACTTTCTACATTTTATTTTTTCAAAGTTTTCATTATATTTTATTACATTTTGATAGTCGAGTTTACCTAGCGTACTCCTGACCTACCACACTGAATTATGCATTAAGCTAGCCCAGTTTAAAACAGGATTTATTAGGGTAGGTCAGGAGTACGCTAGGTCAAATTATTGTTTAGTGAGGTAGGTCAGGAGTACGCTAGCTCCGGCAATCGTTTCGTGTGGTTAGTCAAAATTACGCTGGATATCTAGAAAATTTACAGGATGTGTTTATCAAACAACACTTTACTTTTATTAAAATCAAGACAGACAAAAATTTGTAAAAAATATAGACATTCAAAGAAAGAAAAGATGGAGAATATATCAAGAGAGTAAACTAACAAACAATGTAGGGTATTATAAATTATTAAAATAACATAATAAAAAATAACACAAAAAGTGAATACTGAATAAAACACTGTTTTATTCAGTGTTCATTATGAATTACCACGTAATCGCAACCATCATTATGATTAATACAAAAAGTAGTGATTCTATATTATACCACAACAGAAAAAATATTTAGAATAGGAAATATGAAATATAGAAAGTAGAATCATGGAATATCAGAAGGTTAGCATGGGAAAGGAAAAAGAACTAGAATAGAAAGTCATAAAACTTAAACTGAAAATACTATAATAACAGAAATAAAACAAAACGTTTGGAAACACCAGAAATTTGTAAGAAAATACACTTTCTTTTTGAAAGAAAAATTCCTGAAGGTTTCAAATAAAAAATCTGTAAATAAATGGATAATTAAAATAAAACAATAAAGAAACATTAAAAGTAAGAGAAATGAATAGAAAATTCGAGAACTCTTTAAGTACATTTTCTGAATTTGGAAGAAATATAAAAAGAAATAACGCCCGCTAATATTTAGAAATCAGAAAGAAAAAGATAGAATAAATCAAGAGAGGCTGAAAGATTTTCAAATTCTTAAAAAATTAATTTGGAATTCTTGAAAATAACAGAAGGGAAATTGCTGAAATATTTTGATTGAATAAATTAGCCTAAAAATCAAACAGATAACAATTTGCAAAATTTATAATCCTGAAAGAAGTTCACGCATTTGGAAAAGATATTTTTAAATTTTGTCCCAATAGGGACTTTGAACTTTGACAGTTGATAGAGTCCATTTTGCTAAAGATTAGGTGTTATTTATTCAGTTAGTTTTTCAAATCGCTATGGTGGAATATAGCGTTCAAAAACATGTGCAAATGAAAATAATTGTTTTATCAAAATGGATGTTGCCATAATCGTCATACCAAGAGGACTATATTGTTTTTTGGGCTGGCGGCATCATCAGTCAATGGTGTCAAACAGCCCTTCAGTTTTATGCGGAGAAAGGCTTTGAGATTGAAATCATGATGGCAAAATGGTCAACACATAATTAAATAAAATTATTTCTTTCTATAAAAAATCGCCTTTGATTATTATAGTAAAAAGCCGAAATGACTTAAGACTCAACCCTATATTTTAAGGAAGGTAAATGTAGTCTCTTCATTGAACCAAACCTTCTCAGCAGTTTCTGTCCTTCTTTTGTTTGTTTTAATTTTTATTTCCTCTCAAGCTTTCTTCAAACACAAATTCATCAAATTTCTGCTAATCAAAATTGTGTTAAACATTTTTAAAACATCATCAAAACAGTTTAAGGTAAGAGTAATTTAGTGCAGTTGCTTAAAATTGTGTAAAATAGTCCGAGGAGAGAGTAATTTAGTGTAGATTTATCATTTTTTATTGATTCTGAGGAAGTTATTATTGCAGTTTTAGAAGATAAAAAGGTAAAGCTTAGAAAATGTAAAAAAAGATAGATCGTTTATTTTATGATTTTATTTTTTACTTTTAACTTTAAACTATTTTGTGTTAGTTTAATTTCCTAACCAATTTGTAATCTTATTCAATTTTTCTTTAGAGTCTTTAAAAACTAAAATAATCTTTCTAATTCTCGTTACAATCCTGCTCATTGAATATTTGAAATATTATCACAATTTTTTTGCTATGCTCTCTCCACTTCCGCATCTACCGTTTATATTTCTCTTATCTTCTCTAAATTTCCCCTTTATTTTCTCTTCCCTCTAATATTCTGTTTCTCCTCATTCACCTCCTCACATCCATTGCTCCTGTTCCTCCTCGTTTGTCACCTTCTCACACGAAATAGTCTGGAATCTATCTAAGGCCTGTTCCTCCTCAGTTATCACCTCTTCACATGAGATTCTGGAACTTATAGGAGGAGTAGTTTCTAGAATCGGCTGCCTTTCTCGCTGGTTTGAGTGGGAAAGTGTTTATTGTAATCTTCATCTTCCTGTTTTTATTGATCCGAAGAAAGGAAAAGAATCATTTTAGATTCTATATAAAGCCTAAAAACATTAACGTAAAATTTAAGCTTATTAGAAATATCAACATTGCTCAATTTCAATTGTTTTTTTAAAATAAAATTTCAACATTATTGGGTAAATTATTATTTTTTGACTACATCTCTCTAGCCTCTAAATACTTACATATTCATCATCATCATTTTACTTCATCTAAATCAAAATTTATCCCAAAAATATTCCAAAATGATCAATCACTTCGAGGAAAGTATAATCTCTTCATTTAGTATCTTTTCATTTTTTAGGACAACATTTTGCTAGTCTTAGAGAACCAAAATATTCTTGTTCCTAAACTAAAATCATATTCATTAAATATTTGTAAAGTTATTGGGGAAAAGTAGGAGGAAGTAAAAAGAATACTTTAAGTGATAAAATCCTAAAATATGTTACATTTGAAGAAAGAAAAATATATATTTTTTGGACTAATTTCTGTAATCAAATTTTTCATTGCTTAGAAGTTTTCTTTTACTTAATTTCTGTAGCCTATATGAACTAAAATAATCGTTTCACTTGCTACTAATAAAAAAATATTGTTTGCTTTCATTTTTAATTGCTTTAACCTATGTACATATTCTTCCTAGTTTTAAAACTTACCTTCTCTAGTCTTTAAATATTTATAAATATTGAGAAGGATATCAGGTGTTTTTAAAGGTCAGGGCTATTTAAACCTAAGGTCAAGTTAGTTTGAGTAGGAAAGAGTTTAATGTATACCTTATCTTCCTTTTTTATTGATCTGAAGAAAGTAAAATAATGATTTGAGATTTTAGACGTCAAAGGCATAAAGCCTAAAAACGGCAACGTTTGAAGAAAAAAATAACATTGCTTTTATATTGAAAATTTTTTAAAAGTTTCTATCTTTTAATTGTTCTATTTGTTTTCAAACTTTATATTCAAAGGCTTTAAACACTAAAATAATCATTTCACGTTCTCCCAAATGAAAATTTTTGAAAACTGGCAAAAATAATTTGAGGAGAGATTAGTTTAATGTAGTTGCTTCACCATTCTTCATATTATTATATTAAACGTTTCTGTTATCATTTTCCTTAATTCAAATATTTTATTTTTTAGACTCCATCTTTCTAGACTCTAAAAATTCGAAGCAATTAAAAGAATTAGTTTAGAAATTCGTTCTTGTGTTACGGGAAGATTTAATTAATTAGTTTAGTTTCAGAGGCCAAAAATATAAAGCCTAAAAAATGCAACGTTTAAAGGAAGAGAAAAAAATCTATATTGAATAATCATTTTGTTAATTTTTTTTCTAACATCTAAACACTGAAATCATCATTTCACTTCCTACTTATCAAAATTATGTCCATCAACTTTTAGTAAAATGATCAAAATAGTTGAAGAAAAGAGTAGTTTGCTTCAACTTATTTCTTATTGGGTCCTCTTATATATTTTTTCTTTCTTTCAATTTCTCTATTAACTCTTCGGAGCTGACAGGTTGACAGGATTTTCTATTTTATCAGAAACTTTAGCTCGGTTGGAATGGCCAGGGCATCTACCTGTGTGGTAATTCTACTGGTTTTGGACTCGTTAACAGCAACTAGCATTGCAGAGGAGAGCTTATCGACGGCTGCCTCGAGGTCTGCGTGTTTCGAAGTCTGATGATTTAAAGAGGAGATATGGAGAGCTCAACCTTTTGCTTGTATTTAGCCAATTAGTTGACATGATCTCTCTTAACGGCTTGTTTGTGCTGAACGCAAGATCCAAGAAGACTGGGTTTTGGTCGGAGGACAGGTCGTCAAGATGTCTGGTTTGAAAGATCGGCAATGTCAAATACGTTTGAGGAGTAGAATGTGGGGCTTGTAGGTCCTATCGCTCTGATCGAGTCTCGATCACAAAGTGATTTCTCGTTTCTGTTCGCGACCCTACTGTTCTATCTAGGGCTTTTAGAATTCAGGTCACAAGGTATGATCGTGGGCAAGTTGTCAGTAAACACAAGATTTATATCATCTTGAAGAATCAGGTGATTGACAAGTAGGCACGATCTTCAACAGTCCGATATCAGATTTTAACATGGGAGTGATCTATTCTCGTCTTAACATAGATGGCGATGCCATCCATCATGGTTGTAGTCCTGGAAGTGGGAAATGTAACCCCATATTCTAGGTCGCTGATGTTCACCGAGATGAGTTTGATTCACCAGCATGATGTGAACATCATTCTCGTGTATAAAATTCTCTTGGAATCTATGTCAGAATTTGGCTGCTTGTATTTTTTATAAATTCAAGTGTTTAATTGAACTTTAGTAAAGAGTTTTTTGTCTTTAAATGTGGCTCTAATTGTCAATGGTTATCCACTAAATTAGAGAAATTTAACAAAAACGTTGGTTAAATTAAAATAATTCTAGGAGAGATGAGTTTGATGCAGCTGCTTTATATTTCTTTCTATTTTTTCCTTTCTTCAAATATTCTTCATTTCTCTAGACTCTATAACTTAAAATAATCCTTTTACATGTTAAATAAATAGAAAAATTAAATTTTAATCGGTTTAGAATTGTTTTTTTTGTAATAATTCAACTATTTATTTTAGACTTCATTTCAATTTACTTTCTCTAAATCAAAATTATGCCCAACAAATATTCTGAAATGATCAAAATACTTTTAGAAAAACTATTCTCCTTTACCAATTTGTATCTTTCTAATTTTTCGGAATAAATATTGCTAGTCTAGAAACAAAAATAATCTTTCACTATTTTTGACTTAATGTCATTAGCCTATATAAACAAAAATAATCATTTAACTAACCTCTAATAAGTATTAGAATAAATTGTCTTTATGTTAGACTAGTCCCTCTTGCGAGTTTTTATTCTTTCATATGTTTGATGATTTTTTATGACTTAAAAACTAAAATA
Source organism: Ontholestes murinus (assembly GCA_963969525.1). Classification (NCBI taxonomy): domain Eukaryota; kingdom Metazoa; phylum Arthropoda; class Insecta; order Coleoptera; family Staphylinidae; genus Ontholestes; species Ontholestes murinus. The sequence goes on along the minus strand of OZ018395.1, from coordinate 62,547,828 downwards.
ATCCTTTGTCTACCTCCTAAGAAAATTCTTATCCATCAAATGTTCAAAATTAATTTGGGAAGAGAGTAGTTTCTTTGTTTCTATTTAAATAATTCTTGTTACATTCCATTGTTCTTAATATGCCTTGAAAATTAAAATATTCTTTTACATTTCTTAGAATAAAAACATTGTACAATAAATTCCTCAAGAAATAATTGAAGAATAAGTAGTTACTTATAGATTTCTTAATGGAATAATTCATTTATACATCAAATGTTGTTAATGCCTCCTCAAAACTAAATTATTCTTAATAACTCCCATTTACTCTTGAACAAGAGTTCTCCATTTTCTCCTCTATTTAACATTCAACTCTATAGGGCAAATTTATTTTTGTAAAATAAATCTTAATTTACAGGTGCATTATTAACATTGTAATAATGTAAAACTGTGATGCAACAACACTCAAAATAATTCTAATTTTTGAATTTATTTATGATTCATTTCTTTGGCCTTTAAATATTTAAATAATCGTTTTACTTCCTCTAAATCGAAATAATTCTAAAATAATTAGAATACTTTAAGGACTGATATCTCTATCAAATTTCTATCTTTCAATATTTAGTCTAATATCGGTAGTTAAAAAAAATAGTTTAGTTCATTTTTCATTTGGTAAAAGTAAAATAATGATTTGTTTATCCTCGTTTTCTATCGGGATTAGTACCACTCCAAGTGAGAGTTGGGGGATTGATTTCTCGTTTTTTTTTAAGTACGGTCTGCTGAAATAGACGGAAACACTCTTATCACCATTGACCTACTTCTCGTAGGTATCGAGAATGTCACTTGTGTAGATATTGTACAATGTTGGGGACAGACCAGAGCCCTGTGGAACACCTACACAGATCTTACGTTCGCTTGAGAGTGTGTTGTTTATTTTGCAGTGAAACTGTCTGTTGCGAAAAAAGTTGACCTTTTGCCCTTAGAGTTACTCAGTACGTATTAATATCCATGCGCAATTTGTGTTGTTAAAAACTGATGTCAGCCAACTTTCGAGGTGGATTATCTCAACAACTTTTTTTGGACCAATTTCCCAAGCCTCTATAAACTAAAATAACTATTTATTTTCCTGCTAATGAATAGTAGTTGTTTCATTGTTTTTATTATTGGAATAATTCCTCTTAGCAATTGTTTCGAATTTTTTAGACTAAATTATTTTAGCCTCTAAAAACGAGAATAACCTTTCAATTTATCTGAGTCAAATCATGCTCACTAAATTTTCGAAAAATTATTTGGGTAGGAAGAGGTTTGATGTATTTATATCATTTCTCTTTTTTTTTCATTCAAAGAAAGTGAAAAGATGATTTCTGTCTTTAAAGACTAAAGAGATAAAGTTTAAAAAATGTAAATGTAAATTTATGGGAAAGAAAACAGTTATCTTTTTATTAGACCAATTCCTCGTATTAGTTTTTTATTCTTTCAAATGCCTGAGTTTTTTAGATTTAATCTATCTAGCCTCTAAAAACTAAAATAATGTTTTCACCTTCTCTTAAGCAAATTCATATCCATAAAATTTTAAAACTTAGTTTTGGGGAAGTAGTTTGGTTGTTTTAATTGAAATAATTCTTTTGAAATCTGCTTTACTTCATCAAATGCTCTTACAGCCGTACTAATAGCCGCGAATTAATTCTCGAACTGAAAAATCCTGAATTATTTGTCGTATTTATTAGTCGGGTATTTACGGGTAGTTTCGGCGACTTCGAACAATTATCCTCGATACGGGAACTTTTTAGTGACATTTAATTATTACTGGTTTTACGTTGGCAGAATCGTCATGTTCTGTCAGTTGAAGAGCGCCATTTATTAAATTACGAATATAGTAAGTACAATTAATACTTATTTTTAATGGAAATGGTACATAATAATGGTAATTCATTTTACAGAAATGGATAAAGGTAAAATTATAATAACAATATATTAACTATAATGAATTATAAAAATATCTATTGACAAGTAAGAAATTGACAGTTCGCGAATAATCTCGAAATAATCTTGCGTCGCGCAGGATTATTGAATTGACGTTTATCTTTAAAAATAATCCGAGGTAAAGGAATAATCCTTATACTCGAATTAATTCGCGACTATTAGTACGGCTGTTAGTATGCCTTTTTCGTTCTTCAAATCCAAATCCTGTTCATTCAATTTTGAAAAAATAATCGAAATGAAGAGAACTCTTGTCGTCCAACCTTTCGACAAAATTTTGAGCATATTTATATATTTTATATTATGAATTGAGTATTATTATGTTAGAGAGGAGTACAAAGATATTAATAAATAAATAAAGTGTTTGAAGAGAAAGTAGTTAGGTATAGTGGTTTTATTTCTCTTTTTATTGGAATAATTCGCCTTGGCAACTGTTTTCTCTCACCAAATGTTTTTGATGTTCCTAATACTAAAATATCCTTAATAATTCTTTGTCTTTTTCTTTTATTCGCGAACAAGTACTTCCACAAGTCTCTCCTCTTTCAGTTTTATTATTTCCATTTTTTTCGGTTGATGACTATAACCCAGATATTCCTCTACTTTAATCTTTCCAAATATCACTTGTAATTTGCTGATGAGACTGCCCTAATTACACATGCTCCTACATTACCAAAATATCCTCCAATTTCTGCAAGAGCGTATTGACTTCCTCCAACGCTAGTTTACAAAATGGCACTTAAAAATCAATCCCTAAAAATCACAGCTCCTAATTCTCTATTCTCTTACTCCCTAAAAAGAACTCCTCCAAGTAAATTAAAACACTTTGTAATTACAAAGAAAAAATTACAAAGTGTTTTAATTTAATAGTGATATCTTCACACAACTTAAATCAAACCGTGAAAACTCCTCCAAGGCTTTCCTCTTTAAGCTCTATTATTTAACATTTTTTATATTGATGTCTATAACCCCAATAATTTCTTCTTTAACCCTTACAAATATCTCCTGTAGTTTGCAGATGATACTGCCCTTATAACACATGCTCCTACATTACGATAAGCCTTTCAATTTCTGCAAAAGCTTGTTCACTCTCTACAAAGCTAGTTTGCAAAATAGCGTTTTAAAATCAATCCCCATAAATAACAGCTCCTAATGATTTTTTCTCTTACTTCTGAACAAGAACTCCTCAAAGGTTTTCCCATTTTTCCTCTATTGTTTAACATTTTTTGCATTGATGACTGTAACCTCGATCATCTCTCTTTAATCTTTCCAAATATCTTCTGGAATTTTCAGATGATTCTATCCTAAATACACATTCTCCAATATTAGGGAAAGGTTTCAATTTCTATAAGTGCTTATTGACTTCCTTCAACGTTAGTTTGCAAAAATCAATCCTCACAAGTCACTGCTTTTACTTCCTTGGCATCCCATCAATAATTCTCTTTACAAAGTCTTATCATCGCAACAATAATTCTCTTTAAAAAGTCTTATTTTTCCAAACTATTATTCCTCCCTCAGTTTCCGTTAAGTAAGCAATCATAGATCTTTTTGATCAATTTAAAAAATGACACTGCAAATAATCAAAATACTTCAGAAATCTGATTTATAAAAATGATATTTCTACTAGAACTGCGGTGAGAATATATAAAATTATTTTCCATCCATTACTTGACTGTGTCTGTGACCCAATTTCAGCAATTCAACCTTGCAAAATCTTGCAGTTAACGAACGAATCTTTTCGCATATTAACGAAACTTCTTCATTCTTTGTAACCTTTGCCTTAGTTATTTCCAATATTTTCGATACTCAACTGAAGAAATCTCCAAAATTCTATTAAATTTCCACACATTATCCCTACACTGTCTTCCTAAAAGCTCAACTCATGCTGCCCCATTTAATATCATTTCAGAGTTTCATCCATGTACACATTGACGTCTGACGCAAAATGACTGGGCAAAACTAAGCAGGAAGAACTCTGGTCGATAATCTCTGAGAAATTATCAAAATGGTTGAGGAAAGAGTTTAGTGTAATTACTTGATTTCTTTTATTACCTCAATTCCTTTGGTCGCTTTTCCTTTTTCTCAAATGTTTCTCTGGTAATAAAATACTGACTTATTAAGTGATATGGAGTTTCAGCAAGTAACAGCATCATCACTCCAGTATTTAAATGTTTTTCGAATGAAAATCTACAATCTTTAAACAAACACATTATGTATGACTTCATCTTACGTTTTGATGACAAAATTTGTTTGTAAATTTTCCACACGTATATTTTTCAGTGCTGTTTATTCATTATTTTATTTTATAAAAACATTTTCCAAAAATGTATAACACAGAAGACATCAATACAACGAAAATGCAATTCTATTTACTATAGGCTTTTGAAATTTCTTTCAATTTAATGTAATTACAATTCGTAATCGACGCACTACGATTATACATAGTAATTACACCCGTAGTAATTTCATTACTCCATTATTGGATAGCACTAGCCTGATGAATTTTCACAGTCTAAAACTATTTCCTGGTTGAATAATTCCAAACAACATCTAAATATTTACATTTTAATATTTCAGTAACAGTAATATTTTTCTAATTAGAACTATAATTTTAGAAAAAGGGCGATCAAATTCGATCGTCCATACTGAAACAGCGGTGACCATACAATATATATATATTATATATTCGAGTTAATTAAATTCTATTTTAATTAAATTCCACGTGTGTAGTTTCATTAGCGCACGACAAACAAACACTTGTTTATTCTTTAAACGCAATCATAGTTGAAAATGTATTTAATTAATTTAGCCGTGCCCGGTTGTGAATTAAATACGAGTTACACACTGGGGGATACGTTTATATCTACAAAAAAAAAAAAACAACGCGGAGATTTATTGTAATGATTAATTCACTATTTTAATTATCCCTTCCTTGTGATTAGGTTTAATTAAAGGCGCCATGAAACCAACAACGGACAACAATAAACAGATTGCGGAACGTCCGAAAACTTTAAAGAAACTGAAACGCGTGTACGAAAACAACGGCGACACGTCGAAGAACGAAGGCCAAAAATCCGGTAGCAATTCATCGGGTTCGGATAAGGAAGCGGAAGTGAAGGAAAACAGAGAGAAAACGATGGATGGTAAGGAGAGGATGTCGACGTTGAGTCCTTTCGATGAACAGGAAGAATGGGCCAAGATCCAGGAGATTATGGCCTCGTTCGGTACTGGCATTGTGCGGGAATCGGTTTTCGTTTCCGAACTGGAAAGGGAGTTCCAAAACCGATTGTTGAGTTTGAGTTGCTCACAGAATAGTTTGGCGGATACGCCGAATACCGTAGAGAAGTGGTTGCAAGGTTTGGAGATGGGGGATTATATAGGGTTGTTTGTATCGAATGGCTTTGATGATTTGCTCTTTTTGGTAAGTCGATTTTTTTTTTTATTAATTACCCCAAACTCATTCAATTGTGTCTATTTCAGAATGGTGTTCTTGAGGATGTAGATTTAAAAGACATGGGTATTTCTAGTGAATTAGATCGGCAGATAATCTTGGATGCTTGTAAGCAACTGCCTGCGAAGATCAACGACCATCTCTGTAATAATAATAACGTAACCGAGGCCAAAGATAGCGTTGACGCTTGGCTGAGGAGGATACACCTCGAGCAGTACTCGGAGACGTTTACTAAACATCTATATCTAGACATGGAAAGGATCAAGAGGATATGGGACGTGGAACTCTCGGCGGTTTTGGATATCGATAAAGTTGGGCATCGGAAACGGATTTTGTTGAGCGTCAGCAGTGGTGAGCACATTGCGGCAGGACCTAAATTGGAGGAAATCAGCGCTGATCTTAATATGCTGGTAAGTTTGTATTAATTATTATGTTTTGATAATGACAACTGTCTTGCCAAATGTATAGTCAACGTAAAACTTAAATAAATTAAATCCAGTTACACAAACAAGTTATAAAGTATTTTCATTGTTTATAAATTATCAAACATATAGATCTACAAAAAGTATGAGAAAATTAAAAAATTAATGAGAAGTAAACAATATTAGGTACTCATAAGATAAAGTGTTTGAAAACAATAACTCTCAATCAGATTAGATCCTAATGTTAACTTAATAAAATGATTCGTAACTTTCAGGAAATTGTTCACTACTTCAAAAAAATAAAAAACATAAATTACTATCTGAAAAAACCTTAAAAACTACTGTGCACAAGTTTTGTAGCTAAGTTTTGCATTATTTATAAAATCGTTTATAAAATTGTCTCAAAGATTTTTTTGATTGCATCGAATTTGAGACAATTTTATAAACGATTTTATAACAACCAGTTATAATTTTTTTGTCTAACATATCGTTAAGACATTGTTAAAGGATTATTGAATAACAATATTTGAAAATTCGGTTTTAAAAAACTGTATAGGACGTTTTAAATATCAGAAAAATTGTGCCTATAAAATAAAATTACAGTACAGAAATAAACAAGAAATTATATATCTTTATATTTTTTTTTATCTGATTACTTCCATCAATCTTTTGTTTTTGTCATCTATTCTTGTATTTTCTAATAATTTAAAATATCTGTCTAGGTTAGAAAAGTGTTGTTTCAATAAGAAATTCGTTTTGTAGTCTTAGTAGGACTCGTAGATTTACGAAATGTTTTCGTATTTATAAATTATTAGTGAATTTTCTACAACGACCTAAAGAATTTTAATACATTTTAACTGGTTTTTCTCAACTCTCTTCTATATTTTGTTTATTTTTGCTACCTGTGTTCGTTTCCTATCTTAAATCTTCTATATTTTGTCCTCTTTCTGCAGCCTTTTGTATTCATTCAGAATAAAAACTCTTATTCTGTTTTCAAACTTAAATTATGTCTTCTGTTTTTATCTTTGGATACAAAAATCTGGCTTTAATATCATATTTTCTATAAACAAAATTCATCTTTAACAAAATATTTTAATAATTTAATGAAACAAACCAAGTGTTTTTAATTAATTACCTATTATTCTACAATGTTTCACCACGAGGTAAATGAGAAAATCATTCATGAAACAAAATATTTTGTTTCTTGAATAACTTTAGTATTTAACACGTGGTGAAAAATTTTGAACTCTTACTGATGAAGGTTTAAATTAAATTACACTTGCTTTACTTTAGGTCCTCCATTTCCTTTATTGATTTTTTTATTATAGATTCTTTCTTCTTTCTTCGGTATCTCTATCTTCTATTTTCTGTCTTCAGTATCTCTATCTTCTATCTTCTATCTTTTTTTACATAATGTACGTTCAAAAAAAATCAACAGTTAGATTTTTTTGTAATCATGTATACTATTTTTTTAATTCTATAAAACAAAACAAAAATAAACTTTTTTCTATCTTCACTTTTTTTGACTTTGGCTTACAGTCTTCTATCTACTACCTTTTATCTTCTATCCTCCATCTTTACCTTCTTCATTCTCCTCTTTAACTCTGGTGGTCTGTTTTAATTATCTGCCTTTCTCCTTTTACCTTTACTCTCCTACATATATTTCATATTTCTCTTTCTTTCTACATTTTTTTAAATTTTTTATCTCTTGTCTTTGACTTTCTGTTTTGCATCTATCTACTTTCACATTCTGCCTTATTTAGTCTTTTGTATACTTCATTCAGTCATACAGTCTTCTCTTATTATCTTCTGCCGTCTAACTCTCTAAAATATAGAAAATATAAGTTTATAACAAAAACCTTCATAGGCGTTTTGAACTACAAAGTTATAATACATTTTTTCTGCTTTTAGTTTTTTTTATCTTTTGTTTTCTATTTTTCTCTTTAACTTACTTTCTTCATCCTGCCTTCTGACTTTACTCTCGAATATATCAAGTGTATAATAAAAACCTTGATAAATACAGATTTTTTGTACTACAAATTTGTAATAAACTTTTTTCTATTTTAAGTTTTTTACTTGTTTTCGTTTTTTATATTTTTCATCTAATGCCTCATGTTTTTTATCCTTCATCTTTACCTTCTTTATTCTGCTATCTGAGTTTTTTCTTATGTTTTAATTATCTCTATTTTCTCTCTTCTGTCTTTAGACTCTCATCTTCTCCTTCTCTTTTGTCTACCATTTCTCATTTTATGTTACTTTATATTTTCTATCTTTTGTCTTTGACTTTCTATTTTTTATCTTCTATCTTATGACTTTTATCTTGGATGTCCTTCCTTCCTTCATATTCTATATCAAGTCGTCGCTTGCTATCTTCTAAATTTTATTTCTATTTTTGCATTCGGTTTTCGCTATTTTATCTTCACTATCTTTTACTATTTAATGGCTGTTTTTGTTTTATGTTTTATTTCTGTTATATGCTGTCTTTTGCCTTTTTGCCGCATGTTTTCTGTTTTTACGTTCTGCTTTCTACCTTTTAACTTCTATTTTCTGTCTTACATTTTCTGGTTTCTGTTTTTTTTTTAAATTCTACCTAACATTAACTTTTTGTCTTCTGAATTAAGTTTCTGTCTTTAAACAGATTTCTATCTGCCTTCTATCTTCTTATATCTACTTTTGTTTTAAATTCTCTGTCTGTGGTCTTCCGACTTATATTTTCAGCTTTTTTTGCTTATTGTGTCTTCTGATCTTTTGATCTATTTTCTTCCATGTTGTGTTTCTTTTTTCTGCCACTACAGTTTTCTGTTATTCTTATTTTCTGACTTTCACCTTTGTCTCTCTGTTTTTTACCTATCGTTTGACATTTTTAATTAACCTTTTTTCTTATTCCTTCTGCTATTTGCCTTTAGTACTCTTCTTTAATATTCTATCTCCCGTAATATTTTATATTTGTTTAAATTTTATATTTCCTGTACTTTTTTTATTACCTTTTCTTATCTACCTAAAACATTTTATCTTCTTTCTTCTGGCATCTGCATTTTGTCTTCTATTTTTATCTTACGCATTTTTTGCCTTATATCTTTCATCTTATCTCATTTTTTATCTTCTGTCTTGTATTTCCCATATTCTTCTTTTTTTACTACATACTGTCTATTATTTAAATTTTATTATTATTATATTATTAGTTCAGTTTCTACCTTCGATCTCTTATCTTCTATATTTACCTTTTACTATCTGTTTTTTAATGTTTGTTTTTTTCTATGTTCTTTTGTATTATATTTTGTACCTCTTTCTCTTCTATCTTCTATTTTCTGTCTGTGGTCTTCTGTCTTATATATTCAGTTTTTTACATATTATCTCTTATGTATTTTATTTTTTGTTTTCCATATTGTGCTTCACATCTTCTTTTTTCTACCACTTTTGTTTTGTTTTCTATTTTTATTGTAAAGGTAAAAGCCTTTCTCTTTTTTAGTCTCCCATCTTTGTTTAGTTTTTTGTCTTCTCTCTTCTGATATTTGCCTTTCCTACTCTGCTTTAATATTCTGTCCCCTGTAATATTTTATCTTCTATTTTCCATCTTCTTTTTTTTACTACTTACTGTCTATTTTTTGAAATATAAATTTTGTTCTTGTTTTCGATCTTCAATCTTCTGCTTTCTACCATTTATTATCTACTTTTGTTTTATATTTTTTTGCATATGGTTTTCTGTTTTCAATTTTAGTTTTCCTTTTGTACTCTGTTTTTACATTCTGTCTCCTGTAATCTTTTATCTTCTATTTTCCATCTTCTGTTTTGATTATTTACTGTCTATCTTTTGTAATATAAATTTTGGTCCTGTTTTGATCTTCTGCTTTCTGCCATATATTATCTACTTTGGTTTTATATGTTTTTGCATATGATCTTCTGCCTTCAATTTTATTTTGCCTTTGGTACTCTGCTTTTATATGATGTCTCCTATAATCTTTTGTCTTCTATTTTCCATTTTGTTTTGTCTACGACTCACCAATTATTTTCTGTAATATAAATTTTTTCCTGGTTCTGTTTCCTATTTTCTCTCTTCTGCCATTTGTTATCTATTATGTTTATGTTTTCTGCATATTGCTTATGGTTTTCTGCCTTCTGCCAATTTCTTTACCCTATGGTCATCTGCTTTTATATTATCTTTTCTCTTCTATCTTCTATCTTCTTTTTTCTACTACTTACTGCGTATTTTCTATAATATGATTTTGTTTCTGTCTTTCTATCATCTATTTTCAGTCTTCAATCTTTTGTCTCTACAATTTATTGTATGATTTTGTTTTAATATTTTCTAATTGTTTGCCATTTGTATTTTCTATCTTTGATCTTTCGTCTTATACATTCTGTTTTCCATCTTTTTATTTTCTACCATATCTGTTTTCTTTTACTTATACTTTTTTATTATCTATTGTCTGTCGTTTATATTTTACTTTCTGATTTATACCTATTGTCTTCAATTTTTGCCTTCGATATTTAGTCCTTTTCCTCCTTCCTTTTGAGATATGCCATTTCTCTTCTGGTTTTAGATTATATTTTCGTTTTTAGTTCATGTTTTCTGCCTTCTATTTCACTTTTTTTTTCATTACGTCATTCCATCTTCTGACTTTTATTTCACTATAACTTATTTTCCACTTTTTACTTTCTATGCTTTATCATCTGAATTCTATTTCTGTCTCTAAACACTGTCTTCGATTTTTCATCTTACATCGTCCACCTTTTAATATTTTTTATTCGTATTATCTTCAGTTCTGTCTCTTTTTATTTTCGATCTTCTATTTTTCATATTCTGTTTTTTATCTTTCTTCGGCAGTTATTTTATTATTTTCTGTTTAGTGCTTTCGACTTTCTATTTTGTACTTACTGGTTTCAATTTTATATCTTCCATCTTTAGACTTATGTCTTCTTCCTTTTGCCATCTGCCTTCGGTCTTCTAAATATATCTTCTGCCTTCTGCCTTTTAGCTTTTGTCTTCTATTTATAATTTTCTGCCTCCTGTAGGCTAGCTTCTGTCTTCTTTCTCTCAAGCTTTTTTCTCTTCAACTTTATATTTTTAGTCTTCTTAATTTTATTACTGTTTTTATAAACAACTGCAACAACAATATAATATTGTGTGTGATATCAAAAAAGTGCAGTTTCTTTTAAAGTTCCTAATTGCAAAATGTATCACAAAGTAATAGCTTCCACCATCAATCATATTAATCTGTTTTGAGTTTTTGCGCTGCATATTGTTAAGACGTTGTAACTTTTTATCAGAAGAAAAGAGTCTATAAATAACCAAGAAATTACATATTTACATTTCTGTTCTGTCTTCTGTCTTCAATTTTGTAATCTGCCTTTTGCCTTCTGTCTTTTTTCTTATGTCTCCTGCTTTTATCTTCTAGTTTCGATCTTCTCTCTTCTACATTTAGTCTTTTGTTTTATATCTTTTAACTTGTCTCTTATGTCTGCTAAGTTCTGTCTTGTCAATTCTCATTGGATTTTATTTCTTTTGTAGTCTGAATTGAGATTATTAAAATATGTGAAAATGAATATCTTAACATTATTGTAGGGCCAAGAATTAAACAACATATGTTAGTATATCTGCAGATATATAATTCTCTTCAAAATTCTGACTTTAATACTGTATTTTCTACAATACACATTTTTATTTTCTCCTTTTTGTTTTCTGTCTTCTATATTTAATCTTTTGTCTCCTGTCTCTCCATATTTTCTGTCTATATATACCTTCTGATTTTTGTCTTATTCCTTCATTTTATGATGGTTGTTCAACAAAAATTGACGACGAAAAGTTTGCGCTAATAAAACACTATATTGTTTTAGGTTTTTCATAACTAAATGTATTTGATACTATTATATTGTTTTTTCTTCTACTTCAGAATCTCCACATTATCAACCTAAATCAAATATACTTGCCAATAATTACACCGTTATCTATCAATTATCCTATGTCTTTTGCTTCTTGTCATTTCTCTTTGCTCTGTTTTTCTGCAATCTTTAGTTTTCAATACATGTTTATCTCGTTGATTCTTGAGGCTTCTACTTAGTTATACATTTTGCAGTCTACAATGAAAACACTTTATAATGTATTTGTATAGCTAGATCCACTTATACAAACAAGTTATAAAGTTTTTTAGTCTTCTGTCTGTTATCGTATAATTTCTTTCTTTTCTTTTGTCTTCTGTCTCCTGTCTTCTATTTTCTATCTTTTATCTTCAGTCTTCTGTCTCCTATCTTTTGTCTTCTGTCTTTTGTCTTCTCTCTTCTATCTTCTGTCTTTTGTCTTCTGTCTTTTGTCTTCTGTCTTTTGTCTTCTGTCTTCTGTCTTTTATGTTCTATATTCTATCTTCTGTCTTCTACCTTCTGTCTTCTGTCTTCTATTTTCTCTTTTCTGTCTTATTCTGACTTTTGTAGATACAAAAGTGTTAAATTTTAATTTTTTAATTCAATTTTCGGTTTTCTGCCTTCTATCTTCTGTTTTCTGTTCTGTGTTTACTGTCTTTTGTCTTCTGCTTCTGCCTTCAGTATTCCAAACACTATTGCATTCTGCCTTCTTTCTGTTCTCTACGATCTTCTATAGTAAGTCTTGTTTTTCATTCTTCCTGTCTTATTTCTACTAATTTTTAACTATCCTATTCTCTTCTGAGTCCTTCATCTTCTGTCCTCTGTGTAAGTATTATTTAAATTGGTGAATATGAATAATTTAAAAATTTTTGTCGGTCAAAGAAGGAACCAAGCAAATGCCAGTCCATGCTCGTATATACATTTTATTTCAAAAATCTGGCTTTAATATATTTTCTAAAAATAAAAATTAATTTCACTTGTCTTTAGTTTTTCGATTTTCCATTATCTTCTCCTCATCTTAACCTTCTATATTCCGATATCTGTCTTCTGTTATAATTATGAGTCCTCCGTTTCCTACCTTTAATTTTCTTTCTTTCATCTTCTACATTATTTTAAATTCAATAGTTTTCTCCTTCAATTTCTGTTTTCTTTGTTCAATCTTTTGTGTGTGACTTTTTTGGGTTATTGACTGTTTTTTTTGTTTATTTTTTTGTCTATGATTCTTGTATCTATACTATCTTCTCCCTTCTGTGCCTTTTGTTCTTATCTTCTGCGTCTTACCTTTTATCTTCTACATCTTTTGGCTGCTGTCTTCTTTTTTCACTACTTACCGTCTTTCTGAATTCTACTCTTCTGCCTTTTACCTTTTATCTTCTAATCATTATTCATCTGCCTGATGAAGCCATTGTGTGGCGAAACATGTTACAGTGTTCAACAATAAAGTGAAACTTCTATTTCTTAACTTTTTTATCTTATTTTTACCATCTTTCTGGCTTCTATCTTTGAATATTGCTTTCGATCTGCCATCTTCAGTCTTCTATCTTTTATTATCTGATTTTATTTTACTTTGTCTATATGCCTCATATCTCAGTTTTTGCTCTTTGTCTCTTCTGATTTTGGTTTTTTGTCTTCTATATTGTGTTTTCCATCTTCCTTTTTCTACTAATTTAAATTTCTTTTCCTTGCTATTTATCTTTGTCTTTCTGTTTCTTTACCTATTGCCTTAGATTTAATAATTTGTCCTTTCCCTTCTTCCATCCACCTTAGGCCTTCTGTTTTAATATTCTCTCTCCTGAAGTCTTGGCAATTTCTGTCTTCTGTATTCTATTTGCTATCTTCTTTTTTCTTCTAATAACCATCCATTTTCTGTCTTATAAATTCTGTCCATGCCTTTGAATTTTGTCTTCTACCTTTATTTCTCTTTTTGTTTTATGAATTCTGTATTCGGTATGTTTTATTATCTGTTTTCCGTATGTAAACTCCAGAATTCTGCCTCTTATCTTCAATTGTTTGTCATTTATATTTTCTATTTTTGATTTCCTATCTTCCAAATTCTGTTTACATCTTATGTTTTTGGTAGATTATTTCTTATTTCCTATTTTCTTTACTTTGTTGGATGCTAGAAGCCATAACTTTGTGATACATCTTGAATCAGGAACTTTATCGGATGATAAAGAAACTGTACTTTGTTATTATCACACACATATCCGAGTGTGATATTAACAAAATACAGTTTATTTATCATTTGATAAAGTTCTTGTTTCTGTACTTTGTATTTGACTCTATGTTTTCTACGTATTGCCTTTTATTTTCTATCTTCCATATTTTTGTATTTTTTCTTCTTTCTTCTCTCATATGCATTCATGCTTGTGGTATTATCTTCTATCTTAAACCTTCTATTTTCTGCCTACTGTTGTTCCTTGGTGTATGCCTCCTTCTTCTTTATTTCCTCACTTTCTTGTATCTTCTATCTAATATTTCGGAATATCTTTTCTCTACTACATACCGTCTTTCTTATCACATGAGTTCTTTTTTTGTCTCTAAATTCTAATTTCTTTTTAATTTTCTACTACTACTAAACATCTTTATTCACAGAAGGAAATAATACATGTAATTTATACAATAAAATAAAATAAATTCTGTTGTTGTCTTCTTCCGTTTCATGGCTATCGACCGGTGGTCTTTCAGCCCTAATTTTCTATTTTCCACCTTGTACTATTTTATATACCTTCTATCTTTTATCTCCAGATTTGTCTCTGCTACCACTTCTCCTTCTCTTCTGTTTTTATTTTAAATTGTTTGTGTTTTACTTGTGTCTCTTAATTTTCTAGCTATCGCCATCAACTTTCTCTCTTTCATCTTTAAACCTATGTCTTGTTCCCGTCATCAATTGCGTTCTGTCTTCTGTCTTTTATTTTTTGTCTAATTCTATTTTTATTTTTGAATACTGATGTCGCTTTTACGCCTTCTATCTTTCAATTTTTACTATCTGTTTTTTGTTTTATATTATCTGACTGTGGCTTTCTGCCTTCTATGATCTTCTAAGTTTCTTTTACTGTGTCCCATATCTTTTCTGCCACTTCTGCCTGATACAAAAATAGCAACAGTTTAAACTTTATTATAGATTCAATGAAAATTGCAACTCGTGAATTAATAAGTTGTAAAACATTATTTTTCTAAAGGCATTGACCTCAAAACTTGTAAATACATTCAAAAGTAATACTTCTTTAATACAACCAAGAAAAGTTAACTTAATGCAACTAGAAATATAATGACAACACTCTAAACTTAATTTTTGGATGAAATGAAAATTACAACTCGCGATTAAAAGTACTGTAAAAACATTTCCGCCCATGTAATTATTCTCAAAATTCGTAGGCATATTTAGAAATAACGTGTTTTTTATATATTCAAAAACAATTGACATAATCTTGCTTGAAATAAAATGACAACAGTTTAAACTTAATTGCAGGTTAAATGAAAATTACAACTCGCGATTTAAATTATTGTCAAAACATTCTCATCCATGCAATTATCCTTAAAATTTGTAGGCATATTAAGAAATAACGTAGTTTTAATATACTTAAAAACAATTGACATAATCGTGCTTGATATAAAATAGCAACAGTTTAAACTTTATTATAAATTAAATAAAAATTGCAACTCGTGAATTAATAAGTTGTAAAACATTATTTTTCCAAAGGCATTGATCTCGAAACTGGTAAATACATTCAAAAGTAATATTTTTTTAATACAATCAAGAAAAATTAACTTAATGCAGCTAGAAATAAAATGTCAACACTCTAAACTTAATTTTCGCTTGAAATGAAAATTACAGCTCGCGATTTAAAATATTGTAAAAACATTTCCGCCCATGCAATTATTCTCAAAATTCGTAGGCGTATTTAGAAATAATGTGTTTTTTATATATTTGAAAACAATTGACGTAATCGTGTTGAAATAAAATGGCAACAATTTAAACTTAATTGTAGATTAAATGAAAATTGTAACTCGTGATTTAATAAGTTTTAAAACATGTTTTTTTTCAAAGAGATTGACTTCAATACTCGTAAATACATTCATAAATAATACCTTTTTTAACATTATCAAGAAAAGTTAACGTAATATAACCAGAAATAAAATGATTTTTGGATGAAATGAAAATCGCAACGCTTTATTTAAAATATTATAAAAATATTCCCGCTCATGTAATTGACTTCAAAATTCGTAGGCACATTAAAAAAAAACTTGGTTTTAATATGGTTGAAAACAATTGACGTGCTTGATAGAAAATAGCAACATTTTAAACTTAATTGTAATATAAATGAAAATTGCAACTCGTGATTTAAAAACTTGTAAACATTTTTTTTCAAAGGTATTATTAGTATAACCTCAAAATTGGTAAATACATTTAAAAACATCATGAATATAATGGAGACACGATGACTTTGTTTTACCTTTTTTTAATGTGGTAAACAAAGTCATCGTTTCTCCTTCATAATATATTGTTCTATTGTGAAATTAGTTACCAATGTTCTGTAAACAAAGATCCAGTAATCGATCTAAATCATCCAGTAGGCATTGTCTTAGATAGGTGACCATAATACGGTTGCAGGCATAAATTAGTCACATTGCAGCGTTGACGTGCGGTGGAATACATGCAAATTACTCTACAGTTTACGCTGGAATTGACATCCCCCATTCGCACACCATGGCGCCTGTTCACAGCACCGTATTATGCGCGTAACTTTCGCATCGCTTGATCTCTGGGTTACATGCTTGACCATCCTGCATACACACACCTTTTCATAATAAATCACACGGTCGTCAAACTTTTAATTACTCCAGAATTCCAGCCATTCACGTTACACCCACTCTCGGCTTTAACACGTAGGAAAGCCTTTGTGGTGCATCCCAAACAACGATAGAAAGAAAATTAAAATAGCATAGGTTTTAAAGCTTCAATCAATTTTAAATAATACCTCGATTATCGTACATACTATTATCGATAAATCCAATATAAAATCACCATACATTTTGTTTACGATGTAAACATTATCAATAGCTGTACAAGAGTACTCATCAATTAATAAATACAGTTTAATAATTTATTTTGTTATAGAAAAACAATATACAGCAATTAAAATCGGAGATAAAATCACCGTCAACACCATCGTCGCAGTCGCAACAGAACGCTAGCAACACTGGCACGATCCGACACCGACACAAAAAGTCTAGACCGGCGCCTCCACCACCGGTCAGCCAGAAGCCGGAGGAGCCGGAGAAGAAGGCGCAGTCGGAACTGTCGGTGGGCGGCAGCAATTCCATAAAAGCGCAGTGGCGGCACCAGCCCATCCTGCTGATCACGGGGGTCGTGAAATACACGGTGAATGTACATTTTCCAATCATTTTAATAGTTTCGGCGGTTCAGCGTGCCCTTTTTCCCCTCTTATTTTCCAGTATCTGGGGTCGACGATCGTGAAAGAGTTCAAGGGGACGGAAACTTCGAAGCGGTCCATACAGAAGATTAGAAAGTCGAATGAAAAGAACGTGCAGGAAATAGTGCTCACCATATCGTACAAAGGATTGAAGTTTATTAATCCCGATACTCAGGTAAGTAAAATCGATTACATTAACGTTTTAAATAATACATGGTTAAATTTTGGTATACCTATTGGTATATTTATATACTCCTATTTAGCTTTTAAAAATATAAAAATACAATGTAGGAAGGGATATGTAACTTATAAATAATAGAGCTAAATGAATTAAAACGCAATTATAGGAAGAATTTTACTTTTTAAATAATTACTTATAAATAAATAATTGCTTATGATACAGTGACTGATGGAAACAATTACCTTATAATTTTGAGGATTTATAAAAAAATCGTAATGCAATTTCGTACTTCTCCTTAGAGCTTGAAATTTTTAAGCTTATGATCGCCTCATTTCATCACCATTCATCATTATCATTTATTTATTGAATTTATTTACATCTTTGTAATTCTTCCTTAGAAAAATATATTTAAAAAATAAATTAACTACAAAAATATACATAAAATTTTGGCCGAAACAAGCACGGGTATAGTTCACAATGACAAATTATGTTCTTCCACTCAATCCCTTCTTGCACCATCATGTTGGGAAGGCGGTAATCCTCCACCAAATCCGGAAGCTTTTATCTTGCTCTTAATATCATCTTTTTTATACATTTTTGAGGAGGAACTTTTGGCAGTTAATCATCTTTTAGGTTTTAGATTTTTTGTTTGTAGAATCAATGGACTTACAACAGCCTTGAAACAATATCTGCAATATCTCTTTGGGAATCCAAGAATTGTTCAGAATTTCTTGCCTTATTTTATCTGATTTCTCTTCTGAGAATTTTGTATTATCCAGCAACTTTCCTAGATTTTTCTACCATTTACACCAATTCTTCTTTTAGATTATGTGATTTTTTTTAAATTTCTTTTTCTCCTCATTGGTTTTTCATCTTCATTTTTAAGCACTTTGTCTGTGATTATTTTCTTGAAAATTAGGCATTCTGCGAGGGTTTTAGAAGTTTTCTCGATGTTTCAAAAACAAATTACTTTAAGAATTCTAGAACTTTCCAGCAATTTCCCCATTCCATTTTTTGACAATTTTTAACTATTCTGCCTTCATTTTATTCGAATTTTTTGTATAATTTCTTGAAATTTTTAGCGATTCTTTCATTTTTTTCATATTTTTAATTTGTATTCCATTTTTCAATGAATCTTCTAAATTATGATAGTTTTCTTTGAAGGATTACAGAATTTTGCAATTTGTCTTCAAGAATTGTAAACATTTTCAGCAATTTTTATCTTCTATTTTCGGACTTTTTAGTATTTTTCTAAAATTTTGTAAAAAGTTTTCTGGAATTTTCCAGCTTCTCTTTCTTTTCTTTCCTCTTGATTTTTCTAGAATTAATTTTTTAGAATTTTGTTGAATTTTATCTTACAGTTTTCTGCAATTTTCCCAAAGGATTTTAGAATTTTCTAGCAGATTTTCTTGCATTTCTTTAGATATTTCCATCAACTCTTTCTTTTTCAGGAATTTTCTACTATTTCTTGCTTTATTTTTATTAAAGTTTCTTATGTTTAATCTTCCGGATTTCTAGACTTTTTCAGTGAAAAAAATTAATGGAAATGAATATACTGAGAATCCTCGAAGATGACATAATTTTAAAGTAACAATCATAGAAGTTACTTTAAAATTATGACATCTTCGAGGATTCTCAGTAATTTCATTTCCATTCATTTACAATTTTCCAATTAGTTTTTGACAAATTTTTCCTTTTTTTCAAATTATTCTTCTAAATAAGATATTAAAGATCTTTGAGGATTCTTGAATTTTTCAGCAATTTTTTTTTCATTTTGTAGAGACATTTCTTTCTGTTTCATTGGAGTTTTTTAAATATTTTTTCTTAAATTCTGGGAATTTTATTCCCAAATTATATCAATATTATGGGATATGGAATTTTATTAAATATTTAGAAGATTCAAGAAAATTTTGTGGAGAAATGTTTAGACGCATTTTCAAGATTCCTTTTTAAATGTTTTTTACACTAGTTTTATTAGAAGTATCTTG
The DNA here is from genome assembly GCA_963969525.1 of Ontholestes murinus. Lineage (NCBI taxonomy): Eukaryota > Metazoa > Arthropoda > Insecta > Coleoptera > Staphylinidae > Ontholestes > Ontholestes murinus. The sequence continues at coordinate 62,528,539 of OZ018395.1, read as the reverse complement.
AAGGATTTTTTCTTATAAATTATGCCATCTTCCAGATTTCCAATATACTGAAGCAAAGATTTTTAGAATTTCCTATGAATATTTTTTCGAGAATTTGTTGCTTTATTTTATTATTTCTTAAATTTTTGAGCAATTTCTTCATGAATTCTATTAATATTTTTTATCAACTACGTTATTGACGGTTCTACAATTGTTTAATAATTTTGTTTTGTTTTTCTAGTACTCTCCTAAATTGTGATAGTTTTATTTAAGAATTGTTAAACAATTTCTCTTCTTAAAATTTAGAAGGTTTCAGCAATTTTTGCCTCGTTTGTCGGATTTTTTTCATAAACTGTATTATTTTACAAAAACTTTTCTAGAATTATCATAGAAGATTCTAGAAGTATCTGTAAAATAAAAAGTTATGAAGATAATTCGATAAAATGAATCAGGTTAGTAACTTTCTTTTTGATTGTGCGAATTTCTTTCTTAAAGTTTTTCAACATTTTTTCAAAATTTCCAGTTTTTTTTAAATTTTTTGTTAATTTTTTTTTATTATCCTCGAAATTACTAAACAAAATTTTCATGAATTTGGTAAATATTCTATCCAAATTAATTCATTTTCAGTCTTGAAAAAATCTTGAAATAAAATTGAAGAATAAGAAATTACTATTCTTATTCTTCAATTTTATTTCAAGAATTTTTCAAAAATGTTTTTTGATTGATTTTATTAGAAGTATATTGTAGATTGAATTTTTTTCATCAATTTATTTCTGATTTTCTATTACTCTTTTAACAAGCAATTTTAGAATGTTCCAACATCTCTTACCCTATTTTGTTGATTTTTTTTATAAACTTTAGCATTTTCCAGAAACTTGACTTCAAATACTTTGATCAAACTGTTAACGGTGGAGGCTTCTACTTCGTTATACATAATTCTTCACAAATAAAAAAACTTTTTAACTTTGTTTGTATAACACGGACTTTATTTAGTGACTATAGTTTCGACAATTTTAGCTTGTCATTATCAAACTCTAGTTTGATAATGACAAGCTAAAATTGTCGAAACTATAGTCACTAAATAAAGTCCGTGTTATACAAACAAAGTTAAAAAGTTTTTTTTTTTAATTTGTTCAAATACTTTGTTAGATTTCAGGAGTAAATCAGTAATTTTAAGAAATCCTGACCATATTCCTTATATGACACCATTAACACCTTAAATGTAGCTGTTGTTATAGAATTGTCTAGAAATGTTTGCCCCATTTTGTCAGAATTTCTTTATAAACCTTAGTATTTTCCAGATTCCAAAATCAGGCAGTTCAGTATTTAATTTTTCTAGATTGTGTGAATTTTTGTCGAATTTTTGCAACAAGTTTACAAGATTTCTAGAATTCTCCAATTTTTATTTTAGAAATTTCTAAACATTTTCAACAAAATTTTCTCGTATGTATATTCCATTCAAATTCATTAGTTTTTCGGAGGTTATAGAAGTTTCTAGTAATTTCTTATAATATTTTTTGCTTAAGTATCTTGTAAGAATTTTTGTTACACATACTGCCAGATTTAAAGTTTTTGCAGCAAGTTTTCTTTGAGATTTTTCGAAATTCTCATTCATGCGATGAAGTAATTTCTCACTTAATCCGTGCTCAAATATTTTTCTTTTAATTAACTATCGATATTCCCTTTTGTTGAGAACTGCTTTGCTTTATTAGCATATTTTTTTTTTTAAATTCTATAAATATTTTTTATCAATTACGTCTTTATTGAAGGTTATAGAATTTTTTTCATAGTATATTGCAAATGTCTTTAAGGATTTCAGAATTTGTTGAAAAATATTTAAAAATGTATTTTTCAACAAAAATTCCATGAATTTCCAATCATAGATATTTCAAGTAATATCTAATTGATTTTTAAGAATTTTTCACCAATTTCAATTTTTCTTACGATTTTTTTACTTTCCATGTTTTCACAATTTTATTATGAATTTTACTATGAATCCACCCTGAACAACTGTTCCATGAATTACATACATATTTCTTCCAAATTATATCATTAATATCTTCTAATTGTTTCCTAGCTTTCTCCAGTAAATTAGATTCGAAGAAAAGAGAAATTTTCTCGAAATAAATAAATGACTATTGATGGATAAGTTTACGTTAAGTGTCCTGAAAATGAAAATAAGACTAAGATTATTCCTTGCTTCACTTATTAAACAAGCTTCGTTTATTTCATTTTTTTTTCATAAAAAAATCTCAGTGTTTTAGGCTTATTTTATTGGAGTGTTCTTATATATTTATCTATGAATTGAACGATTCTCTTCCCAAAAGATTTTCCATTCTTCTTGAAAAGATTTAAAATTTCTTCAATTTCTCTAAAATTTTGTAATAACTTCCCTTGCATTTATTGGATTTGTTTGCTATATCTTTTTATTGGATTCTTCTTCAAAAGTTTTACAATTTTTCAGCAATTTTTTTCTATTTTTCTAAAAATATTTAGTAACTTTCCTTCAATTTAAATTAAATTTTCACTAATCTTTCTTTCATTTAATTGCATTTCTCTGTGTGTTTTATTTTCCAAATATTTTCTATAAATTCTATGATTTTTTTAAAACCATTTCCAGGAAAATCTGAATTTTGAATGAAAGTTGCTTTTTAAGATTTATTCTTTTTTAATTTTTTTCAAGAAATTCTTAGACTATAAAGGGCAGAAAGACCGAAGGTCGATACCCTTATTTTAAATTAAAATGTATTTGTTCTAAATGTATTTTTGTTTGTCCAAATAAAGATGTTGTTCTCTCTCTTAGACTATTGAGATTTTTTAGAAACTTTTTAGAAAATTTCTTAAATTTCACTAATTTTACTCTCTATTATTTAGGAAAATTTTAAAAAGCTTCAGGTCTATTGCCTTTTAAGACTTTTTGCTTTTAATTTTCTTTAAATATAAAAGTCAATTGCCTGATTTACTTTTTTCTCTCATTTTTTAAATTAAAATCTGAAAGACCTTTGATACTATTTTGTAGGAAAATCTGAAAGGCCGCAGGTGAATTGCCTTTTGAGATTTGTCTATCTCACCTTTCATTTCCTGTTCAGACTGTTTTCTCAATTTTCTAGAAAAATATGTAAGATCGAAAGTCGACTTTTTTTTTAAATTTTAACTATTAATTCTCTAGGAAAAGGTCTATTGTTTTCTAAGGTTTTTTTATCTAATTTTTGTTTTTAATTCAATTTCCTTTTAATTTCGTGTCTCAATTATCTAGAAAAAAATTAAAGAAACAGGTTGATTTTCTTTTGTTATTTTTTTCTCTCAATTTTCTAACAAAATGATCAATTCCATGCTGATTCTCATTTTTTAATTAGCCTTTCACTTTTCTAGGCAAATCTCAAAGATTGATTGATTTTCGGTAATTTTTGATTGAAGTTTTTAAGAAAACCATTTGTCCTTTGAAATTTTTTGTCATTTTACTTGGCAAAACTTAAATTATATTTCAGAACCTTCTTCTTCACATGTTCAAAGATAGGAGTGTTTATCACCCTTTATGATGTTTTTTTCTAAAGAATTATAAAAGGCCTAGCTCAACTATGTCAATTTCTTATCTTCCAGATTTCCAAATCTTTAAAATTCATTTTTCATAATTTTTCATATTATAGTTACATTTAAACAATCTAAAGTACATTTTATCATTTATTAGTTTATTCAACAGAAATAATTTCATTCAAATTAGTGTTGCTTTAATAGTTGTACTATTTGTAACACGCAAATTAAATTGTATTATTCAATGTCTGTCGAAGTATTAGCTAGAGAAGTAGTTGTTTCAAATTAATTTGTTTTGTAGTCTTAGTAAGACTCATTGTTGTAGATTCACGAAATGTTTTCGTATTTTTAAATTTATCATAAATTTTCTATCGTATTATACATTTTCCCTGTAAATAGAAGTATTGTTTCTATTGGGAAATAAATCTATTATTATTATTATTATTATTAAATTCTCTTTATAAATATTAGTATTTTAAATTAACTTTTTTTCATTATAGAAGATTCTAGAAAGGTAATATTTTTCTTCTCGATTGAGTGATTTTTTTGATTTTCAAAAAGAAAATTCTGGAAAATAGAATATGAACTAAATCTAACTGAAACTAAACTATACTTACCCTCGCAGGATTTAGTAACACAGTGGTAAGAAAACAACCCGCGATTTTAAAACTTTATTCCTCTCTTAAAATATTTACTTCCTCTTCCTTTTTGAGCATCTGCCAACAACAACTCGATCCACCTTTAGCTTCTTACGCTTGCCCGTTTTTCTCTTTACGCTCTTCTGCCTTCTTGCTTGGGGTAACGGATACGCCACCAGTAGCTACTCAATCCACCACTATTGTACCCTACATACCCCTTCTCTTCATCTTCTCCCTTCTTTCTTCTGGTACGCTCATGCATAGGTGGCTACTCAGTCCATTCCCGATTATGCGCATGTTCGATTTGCTTCTTCTTCATTCTTTCTTCCACATACATGTCGCCGATCGCTACTACACCAGCTTTTTGGCATGTCGGTTTCATCTTCATTCTTCTCCTATGTTCATGCCACCGGATGCTACTTAGTCCACACCCGATACTCTTGCATCTTTGGTTGATTATCACAAATGGTTACTAAATCAACCATGAGTAGTTGGAAAAAGAAATTTTAAAGAAAGAAGATTTCTATAATTTTCCAAGTTATTATTTCTAAAATTTTTATTGAATTATCTTCGAAATTTTATAAAGTATTTCAACAAATTTTCTATGAATTTCGTAAATATTTCATCTAAATTATGTCTTCCAGGGGGGTTATAGAAGTTTCCAGTAATTTATATAATTTTTTCAGTAACGATTCTTCAATTTGTCCACTATTTCTTGCTTTATTTTATCGAAAATTTGCTGGATTTTATCTTCCAGATTTTCACATTTTTTCTATGAATTCTATTAAATATTCTCCAAAATTATATCTTCATATTTCTAGAATTTTTCAATATTTTTTTTCATAAATTCTGTTATACTTAATTATTAAACAATAATTAAATATTAAATTACGTTCAAAAAATTCTAGAATTTTGCAAATACTTCCTATATTCTACAATTTTTGAATTACTTGTTTTCCATTTTTCCAAAATCTAAAATTGTATTAAATTGGAATTTTTCTTTTTATTTATTTATTTTCTATTTTTTATTACATGAAGGTTCTAGCAATTACTCTTCTATTTATCAAAAAAATAATCTAATTTCATTAGAATGTTTTAATAATTTATCTTTTGTATTTGGAGAATTTATTGGCGGTTTGTTTATGAATTCAATTTCTTGTTTTTACAAATGACTTGAGGTTTCTAAAATTTTTCAATGATTTCTTTTACATTTTTCTAGAATGTTTTAGTAATTTCTCATTCATTTTATGAGCATTTTTTACTATTTTTCGCTTTCTTTAATTATCACTTCCTTGTGCGATAATATTTTTTTTAGAAATTTTCAACCTTTTCTTTATGAATTCTATGAATTTTTCTTACGAATTAAATTTTCGAGAGAGATATAGATTTTTCACTAATTATTCTTTAATTCTAGAATTTCCTATTTTTCGAAAATTTATTACACTTTCTTTATGGTGTTTTTTCTTCCAGATTTCTCGAATTTTCCCAACAAATTTTCCATGAATTTTATGATTATAATTTCCCAGCACTTCCTATAGGCTTTACAAAAATTTCCCAGTAACTTCTTTTCCAGTTTAAAAAAAATCACTTTATTTATTTATTTATTTATTAACGGTAATTTAGATTTCTACTTTTCTTCTTCAAGAGTTCTTAAATATTTCAGTTTTTCTTACCTCATTTTGTAAGATTTCTCTTGGTATACAAGAATTTTATTTTCCAGCAACTTAATTTTAATTTTCTACAATTCTTCACTAGTTTTAATATTTTCTGAGATTGCTTTTTAAAAATATCTCTTTTATTATTAATTTCTTTAGTTTTCCAGAAACTAGTTTTACTTTTTTTTATTTTGTCTACATTTTTGGTTTATTTAATTGAAATTTCTTTATATTTGTTTTTTAAATTTCAGGAATTTCGCAACTTATCTATGAATTAAATGTTTTTTTTTTCCAAAAGATTTTTAATTATTCAGAAGATATATTTTTCAACAGTTTTCCTCTATTTCTGTAAAATTTTGTAGTAATTCCCTATCTATTAGTTTTTTATTGAAAGTTGTTCTTCTGTCATTTAATTAGATTTCTTTTTGTATTTTCTTTTCCAGATTTTTGCAATGTTCTATAAATTCTATGATTTTTTTTCGCTTAAACTCTTTCCAGGAAAATCAAAAGATAAATTGCTTTTTATGATTCTCTTTTCCTAATTTTGTTTAAAATGCCTTTTATCTTAAAATTTTCTAGAAACTTTAGGAAAATTGCTAATTGAAAAAATGTCAAATTAACATTTTTTACTCTCTATTCTTTAGGAAAATTTAAAAGACTTTGGGTCTATTGATTTGAAGACTTTTTCCCAGTCAATTGCCTGACTTTTTTTTTTCTCTCAATTTTTTTTATTAAAGTCCTAAAGACCATTGATATTATTTTGTAGGAAAATCTGTAAGACCGCTGATCAATTGGATTTGGAGATTTGTGTATCCCAGAATTTTCAAGAAAACTCTAAACGGTTGCTTTTCAATTTCTTTTTTACTTTTATTTACTTAATTTTTTGGAAAATTCTCTAAGATCACGAGTCAATTGTCTTTAATTTTTTTACTATCAATTCTCTAAGAAGAGGTCTATTGCTTTTGAGATTTTGTTTTTTTCTGTAATTTTTTTAAGAAAACCATTTGTTCTTTGAAATTTTCTCTCTCACTTTTCTTGGCAAAACTAAAATTTTAATTCAGAACCTTCTTCTCCACATTTTCAAAACTAGGAGTGTTAATAACCCTTTAAAATGTTTTTCTCAATTTTCTAAAGAATTCTAAAAGATGTATGTATGTATATATCTCAATTTGTTAAGATAATGTGGAGGTTGATTTGGTTTTGGGTTATCTCTTAAATTTCTAGAAACTCTAAGAAATCGCAGATTTTTAAAATGTAAATCTGAAGATCAATTATTGATATTTTCCCTCAAATCTCTAGGAATATCTGAAAATCGATTTTTTTGAGATTTCTTCTCTCACTTTCAAAAATGAATCTAAAATATTAGTTTAAATTATAAGCAATGAATTGTCAAACATGTTAGTTTTAAATCAGTGAAACAAACCAAATGTTTAACTCTTTACCTATCATTTCCAAATATTTTACACAAGAAATAAGTGAGAAAATTATTCAAAAAATATTGTTTCAGATTTTACAAGAAAATCTAAATTTTTCTTACCTTTTAAGAAATGTTTTTCTCATAAAAGACCACACGTCAATTATCTTTAGAGTTTGATTTATCTCAAATTTTTAGGAAATTCTAATGTTCACTTTCCTTCTGAGATTATTTTTCTCAACTTTATAATAAAATTTTAAGACAGCAGGTTATTACTATTTTTGACTTTTTTCTCAGAATTTTCTAACAAAAAGTCAATTCCATATCGATGTCTCACATTTATTTTTTGAAAGTCATTTGCCATTTACTTTTCTAGGCAAATCTTACAAATTGATTGAGAATCTTTTTCTCTAATTTTGTCAAAAGTCTTAATTGCCCTTTAAGATGTTTTTCCTTACCTTTTTAGAAAAAAAAGTGAAGAAACAATCAAATAAAGAGAACCATAATTGGATTGTAGAAGTTTCTTGTAATTTCTTATTGAATTTTTCAGTAACTATTCTTCAATTTTTGCCCCCAATTTCGTACTCAATTTAATTGGAATTTTGATGGATGTTTTATTTTCCATATTTTCATAGATTTTTTAAATCAATTTTACCATAAATTCCATTTAATTTTCTTCCAAATTTATCTTCAATAATTTTATCACCATGTGCAACTGTTCCATGAATTACATAAATTTTTCTTCCAAATTATGTCATTTACGAAGGTTCTAGAATTTTTTATCAATTTCTTGTAACTGTTTTCTATCTTTCTCCATTAAATTGGATTCGAAGATAAGAGAAATTTTCTCGTAATAAATAAATGACTATTAATGGTTTAAGTTTACGTTAAGTGTTTTGAAAATGAAAATAAGACAAAGGTTATTCCTTGCTTCACTTCTTAAACAAGCTTCTTTTATTTCAATTTTTTTCATAAAAAAATCTCAGTTTTTTGGCTTATTTTATTGGAATGTTCTTATATCATCATTTTTCAGATTTCGAAAATAAATCAGCAATTTATCTATGAATTTAATGATTTTTCCCAAAATATTTTCAATTCTTCAAAAGATTTAAAATTTTTCAGAACGTTTCTTCTATTTCTCTAAAATTTTGTAATACCTTTCCTTGCATTTATTGGATTTTTTTACTATATCTGCTTTTTTTTATTGGATTTATCTCAATTTTCTAGAAAATTATGTAAGATCGAAAGTCAACTTTTTTTAAAATTTTTAACTATCAATTCTCGAGGAAAACGTCTATTGTTTTCTGAGGTTTTTTCTGTAATTTTTGTTTTTAATTAAAGGTCAATTTCCTTTTAATTTGGTGTCTCAATTATCTAGAAAAAAATTAAAGAAACAGAATGATTTCCTTTTGATATTTTTTTTCTCTCAATTATCAAAATAATCAGTTCTATGCTGATTCTCATTTTTTAATTAGCCTTTCACTTTTCTAGGCAAATCTCAAAGAATGATTGAGACTATTTTTCTGTAATTTTTGATTGAATTTTTTTTAAGAAAACCATTTGTCCTTTGAAATTTTCTCTCTCACTTTTCTTGGCAAAACTAAAATTTTATTTCAAAATATCTTAAAGGGTAATTAACACACTTGAAGATATTTTTTTTCTCAATTTTCTAAAGAATTCGAAAAGACCTAGCTCGACTATCTCAAGGTCAATTGGGTTTTGAGATTTTTTCTCTTAAATTTCTAGAAATTTTAAGAGAAAAACGGTGAATTATTTATTTTTTAAGATTTCTTCTCTCACTATTCTAGTAAAAAAAGATTAATTAAGATTTTAAGTAAATAATTGTCAATCCGTGAAACAAACTAAATATTTAACATTTTTTTTACCTATTATTTCTAAATGTTTTAACAAGAAATAAGTGAGAAAGTTATTCAAGAAATATATATTTTTAGTTTTTACTTTTTGTATCATGTGACGGACTAACTCATTAATAAAAAAGTTAATTGACATTTAGATTTAAAAAAATTAAAGAACAAAATCTCGAAAGGCAATAGAATGGTAATCTTTCAATTTTCCTAGATAAGTGAGATAAAACATATTTTTACTTTCTTCTTAATAATAAAAGAAGAAGAAGTAGAAACGTCTCTTACATTTTTGTCGAGTTTTTAACAATTTTTGCTTTGATTTATTGGATTTACTTATACTTTAACTCTGAGATTTCTCGAATTTTTTCAGCAGTTTTCCCATACAGATTACACGATTGTTTTACAAATTTCCCACGAATTTCATTTTCCATTTTTTTTATAAATTCATAGAATTTTAGAATTTTCTAGAAAAAGTGACTGAGTACACTTTTTTAGAATTTTTCATATCTCTTTCATTTTTTAAGAAATTTACAACATTTCTTCTTATCTTCCAGATTTCCAAATCTTTTATAACAAAATATTCATGGATTTTATTAATTGTTCTTCCAATTTCTACGAGAATTATAATGTTTTTTAGCAATTATTTTACTTTTAGAGAATTTTCTAGGATCTTCATTTTTAGATACATTTTCGCTATATTTTGTCTTTTTATATCTACATTTTTTGTTACACTAAGGCTATTTATACTTTGGGATATTGGGGTGACTTGGGCGGTTTCGTATAGGAGAGTATTAGAAGAATTGTGTAAAGGGGTTAATGTTTTAGTTTGGTAAGAGTACGTAGGGCTGATCTTTCAGCGTCGTTAAAGTGCTGGAGATTTTACCATCATTTCTTGTTTTGTTAGTAAATCCTTCCTATACTTATCAAAGCCCAAAGTGTTATAATTCAACGCACATTCTAGAGGGCTCTTCACAAATAATTTCTGTGATTCTCCAGTTACTCATACCTATGCTTCGCATGATACTCTCCATTAGCTTGTGACTGGGCAGTAAAATTGTGTTACCAAGTACAATTCTAGTCGTTATTTTGGAAGCCACGAATATTCGGAGAAATTACTTGATTTAAAGAGGTTACTTAAACATAATCTCTTAAAATGTTATTAAATATTAAACAAGACTTGTCTAGTCTAGTCTTGCCTAGTCACAGTTATACCAGCAGTCTTTCTAGATAAACTTCTACGCTGAAGAGGTCCTAATAATGCGAAACTGGTCCGTAATGAAGAAAAGAATAGAATTAATTAAAGCTCTAATCTAATTGCAAAAGATTAGAGCTTACAAATGTTTCTTAAAATCTTTAGCAAATGAAAGTCTTCAGAAGTTATTAATATTAAGCTTGATGTAATTGGTAAAGACAATGTTATAAATTTATTAAAGGAATGCATCTGCGAGCACGAAATCAAGAACGTGAACTGCGCCTGCCAGGATCCAGAATCCCGTTCCTACTTCGCGTACATCACCAAAGACACCCACGACTACTACTGCCACGTATTCTCCACGGACACGGCCGTAAGTATAAACCAGAAATTATGATGGCGATCATCACCCCACAAACACATTTGTCCGTGCACATTCCGCAGGAACAGGCCACAGACATAATCCTGACACTGGGCCAGGCCTTTGAACTCGCCTATCAAATGGCGCTGCGGGAACAAGTCACCAGCAAAAGTAAGTCGCACAAAGACAACCACCACAAACAGGCGGTGAGTCCCGGCTCGTCGCAGTCGAGGGACTTTAAGGATTCCTCCTCATCCATGGCCTCGATGGACCTCAAGCTGAACGGCCACCCTTTGAAGATGAAACCGCTCACCCTATCGATCGCGGCCTCCGCCGAGCCCATCATCGACACGCAGATGCAAAGAACGCCGACCAAAGTGCACTGCGGCGATGTCGAAGCGTAGTACGCCTCCTGCTAGGCCCACCATCCAAATTTAAATCAACGAAATACTTTATTTACAAAAACAAAAAAAGTTGGGCCTACGCGGACGGCCCTCTCTTAAGATTAAGTGTATTGGATTTCGTGTATGTGATATATTACAAAAAAAAGCCATAATAGGTATTAAGGTGAAGGAACTGATGTTTAGGTTTAAACAAAACAAAAGATAACAGGCCGGTCCTGATTCTGTTGCAATAACACTGCCATATCTTTATCATATTGTTCATCTTTAATATTGGTGCCATACGTTCTTATTACGCGTTGTTTCACTATCTCACGACTTAAAAGTACCACAATAACAACAACAACAACAATAATACCATACGTATTGGTAAGTATTTAGATTTATCTTAAAGATACGATTAAATAAAATTAGTACCATGAAAAAAATTATCAAAGTTGCTGTAGTCTTAACTATAATCTTTGATTTATTTATTATAGGACACATCTTCTAGTGGTAAGTTTTGAAAATGTCGTAGAGTTCAAGACATATATGATATTTTAAAATGACAATAATACGAAATTGATGATTCTTGTAGTTCAAATCAATCCAATTGGTTTAAAACTCAAAATCAAAATTTTTATAGATCAAATATTTTGTAGGACCTTATACAAAAAAAACTTAATATTTGAATATATAACGTAAGCACATTGAATAAAATACAATATAATACAATACAATAAATTAAAGATTTAGTTGATAAGGTACTACCAAATATTTGACCTATAACTTCAGACTTCAATACCTAAAAACAATTTTTTAATTATGGTATTGAGTCGTTAAGACTTAGTTGTTAAAACTCACCAATCACTTTTAAAGAAAACACTATATAGGTATTATTAATACATCTACCTGATGTATTAAATATACCTATGTTATATTTTAAAAAAAAAACTATACTTCTGCTTGATAATGCTACTTTTGTATGGCAAAACAATTGTCGAATTTTTGAAGGAACTCACTCTACCAATGTTTTATTTGAAAGTGATTGAACTAGGTTACGGATTTCAAAAAACTCACTACCTAGATGATTTAGTACTTTCAAAAAAGACTTCTTAAAAAGAAGAATAAGAACTACTAGATAGAATACTACCAAAATTATTTCTGTTAAATATCTACCAAAGAAGATTTTTACTGTTTAAATTTTTTGTTAATACAAAATTAATCTTTATGCTGTTTAAGTCATGAGATACTGAACGGATTCTACCTTCTAAGAACTTGTTTGACGGACACCGGGGGCGCAGGTAGGGACGTCACGTTCGGCGATGCTCAAATTTGTTACTTTCTAGCAATATCGTTCGATATTTATCATAGCGCTAAGTTTACAAAGAAATACAAAAAAAATATGAGGTTTAAATGGAATGGTACTAAGCGACTTTTATGGACTCTATTAATATTTTTCATTAAATACATAGTGCGTACATAGTTTAATATTAAGATTATTCCGCAGCACGCTGTCGAACCTCCTCACAATCAAAACGGTTTCAGTGTAGAAATAAAATTTTTAGTCGTTGTGAAATGCTATCCTCGCTCGTGTATCAATTTCAATACAAAGTGTAAAGATTTAAAGACTTTATTGGTCACGAAATGCTAAATAATTTATACTAGAATATTTTTATTCATTTCTTGATACAGATTTTTTTGTCCTATTGTTGACTAAGAAAGACACAAATTTGTTTTTCTTCACTTGAACAAGAATAAAATTAATCATTCTGAAAAGTAAATAGAATCTTACTAGAAGCATAGACATTTTTGTTTATGGTTTGGGCTTCTACTTCTGCTTCAAACAATTTAAATGTTCTTGGATGATCAATCAAAGTTGGTTAGGAATGTTGGACAGTTCTTCGATTGTCTGGTACAATTTTGTTTCCACTTTTGTCTTTAAAATGACATTGTCTAAAATTTTTGGGCTAGTCAGAGAGATCTTCTCAATTTGAACTTTGAAGATTCTACTTACTTTTTGAATAGCGAGAAACTGATAAAAGTCCATTTGGTCCTGTTGCAGACGAAAAATAAAACAAATTAGTAATTCTGAATGGAGTAAGTAGAAGCTTGAAACATAAATATTTTCGTATTTTCAAACTATGTTAAGCTCAACGATAAGTCATTTTATGCTTTGGCCTGCAAATTCTATTTAAGCATTTTAATAATTCTTGGAACTAGTTGAGGGAGATTCTGGAACCTCATCTTACCTTGTTTCCGGCCTTGACCTCAAGAGGGTTAGTAGAAACATTCTGAACCAACTTTTGTCAACCACTCCTGACCTTGCTTTCGACCTTGGTGTTTCTCGAGGTCAAGGCCAGAAGTAATGTCAGACAAGATCCCAGAATCGGTTGGAAGTCAAGGTCGACCAAAGTTGCTTAAAAATGTTTAACAGTTACTCGATTCTTTGACACCATTTTGTTTCCACTTCTACTCTTAAAATATAATTGTCTAAAATTTTTGAGCTATTCAAAAAGATCTAATTTACCTAATTTGAATTTAAAACCACTTTTAAAATTTGTAGATTTTACTTACTTTTTGAATTGCGATAAACTTACAGAAGCTCATTTTTATCCTGTTGTTGTAAAAGACAACAAATTTTTAAATTTATTTGACTTCACTTGAACAAGAATAATTAGTGATTCTGAATGGATTAAGTAGAAGCTTAAAGCATAAATCTTTTTAAACTTAAACTATAAGTAATTTTATTTTTGTTGATGATTTGGAATGCAACTCCTATTTAAGCATTTTAATTATTCTTGGAAGTAGTAGAAGAAGACAGCCGATTCTAGAACCTTCCTTGACCTTGCCTCCGACCTTGACGTTTCTCGAGGTCAAGATCGGAAGCAAGGTCGAAAGATGTTCAGAAATTGGCTGGAAGAATGTTTGACAGTTTCTCGATTCTCTGACATAATTTTGTTTCCCTCTAAAAAATATGATTGTCTAAAAATTTTTGTACTCTCTAATCTTTAATTTCTAATTATTTTTTGAAGCATAAACGATAAGTCATTTAATTTTTGTTTATACTTTTGACTGCAACTCGTATTTGAGCGCTATAATAATTCTTGGAAGTCGTAGAGGGAGATAGCCGATTCTAGAACCTCCTCTGACCTTGCTTCCGGTCTTGACCTCAAGAGGAGTCAAAACACACAATATTGTTTCCCTTAGAAATATTATTGTCTAAAATTTTTGAACTCTCTTATCTTTAATTTCTAATTATTTTTTTAAAGTATAAACGATAAATAATTTTATGTTTATTTATGATTTGGACTGAAACTTCTATTTAAGCATTTTAATTATTCTTGAAAGTAGTAGAGGGAGATAGCCGATTCTGAAACCTCCTTTGACCTTGAAAGAGGTCAAGGTCGGAGGAAGAATGTTTGACAGTTCCATTCTCTGAGACGATTTTGTTTGTACTTCTACCCTTAAAATATAATTGTCTAAAAATTTTGGACTATCGCCAAAATTAGCTGATTTAACAAAATTAAACTTAAAACCACTTTTAGGATATAAAGATTCTTCTCACTATATTAATGGTGATGAATGGAAGAAAATCCTATTTTGTAATCGTAGGTTCATACTGATTTATTTACAATTTTGAGTTATCATAATGAACCAATTTTGTGTCACCAGTGACCAAAAGAACAAAAAACGACTGAAGCAACCAACTGAATGTTGCTAATCAAATAGAAATATTTTTGTCCTTCTTACTTTACCAATCTACTTTAAGTATGCTAAGTATTATAAAATAACTTGTAATCACGTTCTTCGCAGTTTATTTTTATTGTTTACATCGTAAACGAAATGTACATTTAGCAAAATAAAAATAAACTGTGAAGAAAGTGATTAAAAGTTATTTTATATTGCACCATCTTCACATAACTCATCAATCAACATTATGCTAAGTATTCTGGCAACGTCACCTAAAATTAGTAAAGAGAATTAGACAGTTTATCGTTGTCTGATATAATTTTGTTTTCATTTACGCATGCAAAATATAATTATCTAAAATTTTGGAAGTCAAAAATATTTTCCTACATTTAAATAACCTTGTCTAAAATTGTTGGGCATCCATTTATGAAATTTTTCCAAATTTGAAAAATCAGGAGAGTTGAATAAATTTAGATGAATATTAGACTCATTTTGGTATTATATGGCTGAAGCAATGGAAAGAATATACTCAATCAAATTAATTTATTTTTTGGACACCTTATTCACTCTGATTACTTTATAAAATTACTAAAAATATTCTTGGATTGCAATTAAAGTTGCTTAAGGTTGGAAGGTTCTTCGATTATATGGAACAATTTTCCTAACATTTCCGTCTGTAAAATATCATTACCTACAACTTCTTCTGCTTATCATACTAATCTACTTTAAGTTTTTGGATCGTCTATCAAAGTTGTTAAAGAGATTTAGACAGTTTCTCGTTGTCTGATGAATTTTGTTTTTATTTACGCCTGCAAAATATTATTATCTAAAATTTTTGGGAGTCCTACCTTAAAATAACATTGTCTAAAATTGTTGGGCATCCTGATTTCTCAAGCCTAATTTACCGAATTTTAACAAATTTAAAAAATGACAAAGGTTTTGGTATTATATGGCTGAAGCAATGGAAAGAATATTCTCAATCAAATGAATTTATTTTTTGGACACCTTATTCACTCTGATTACTTTATAAAATTACTAAAAATATTCTTGGATTGCAACTAAAGTTGCTTAAGAATGTTTGACGGATCTTCGATTGTCTGGTACAATTTTGCTAACATTTCCGTCTGTAAACTATCATTATCTAAAATTTCTTCTGCCTACCATACTAATTTACTTTAAGTATGCTTTAAGTATCAACGTTGGTAAAGAGATTTAGACAGTTTCTCGTTGTCTGATAGAATTTTGTTTTCATTTACGCCTGCAAAATATTATTATCTAAAATTTTTGGGAGTCCTACCTTAATATTAAATTGTCTAAAATTGTTGGGCACTAAATTTGAAAAATGATTAAGGTTTAATAGATTTAGATGAATATTAGTCTCATTTTGGTAATATATGGCTGAAGCAATGGATATAATATTATCAAACAAATGGATTTAATTTTTGGACACCTTATTTGATTTGTTTGATTTGTTTATTCGCTCTGATTACTTTACAAAATTACTAAAAATATTCTTGGATTGCAACTAAAGTTGCTTAAGAATGTTAGAAGGTTCTTCGATTATATGGAACAATTTTACAATCATTTTTGCCTGTAAAATATCATTACCAAAAAATTTTTTAACGTCTTAATTGCTCTAGTCAAAAATATCTTTCTCTCTTAAAATATCATTGCCTAAGATTATTGTACATCCTAATTGTTTGAGTCAAAAAGATCTAATTTACACAATTTGACCTTAGGAAAACTCTGTAATTGCTCCAGTGAAAAATACTTTTCTTTCTTGAAATATCATTATCTAATATTGTTGAAAATCGTAATTGGTTTAGTCAAAATGATCTAATTTACACAATTTGAGCGTATGAAAATTCGTTTAACATTTAAGAGAGTTATTTTGATCAATATTACAAAAGTCTTTGTGGTACTATCGACCTAGAACTTAAATTGATTTCATTATTCCCTAAAAAATTTACTAATATGTACGACGAATTAAATTCTTCTTTAGTTCGTGGTGAAACATTTGCCAATCTATTCCAGAAATTCTTGGATGGTCAATCAAAATATTTAGGTGTTCCTAGATTTTTAAAAAGAATGTCGTGGCTCCAAAAAATTAGGAGGTCGACAGGGATGTAGTCTGAAGATCTTATGAGAGCAACAACAGATAGAAAATCATATGCTGAAATAGTCGCCATCCTCCGCTATGAGAGGCAACTACCGAAGAAGATTGTCTGAAACTGATTTTAGTCCTACAAACATCATAGCTTAGAGTTCATAGTCTTCATGATCATTACAGGCCAAGTTAATCAAAATTACTGGAATTAAAGATTAGAAAATCTTTGATAGTAGATAATATCTAAAGCTTTAAATTTTCAAGAAGAAGACGGTCTAATATGAACTTTATTCCTAACAATAACAATGCTTGGATTTCATGATCATTACAAGTCAACATGATCAAAATTACTGGAATTTAAGATCAGAAAACCTTTGGCAGTAACGAATTTTTAAAATATTCTTGGGTGGTCAGCGAAAACTAAATGATCAAAATTACTAAAATTAGGATTAAAAAACCTTTGAAAGTCATGGATATCTAAAGCTTCAAATTTCTTTAATATCGGCGAAAATAAAATTATCAAAATTAGTGGAATTAAGATTAGAAAACCTTGTACAGTAACGAATATTTAAAGCTTCAAATTTTCTTGGATGGTCAGCCAAAACAAATTGATCAAAATTACTGGAATTAAGATCAGAAAACCTTTGACTGTCAAAGGTATCTAAAGCTCCAAATTTTCTTTGTCTGCGTGATCAGTTTTTAAAATATTAAGATTTACTTATTCCTTAAACACCTGATCTAATTACTCTGCCAATTTCTAAAACTCCTAATTACTCTGAAAATTTGCTCCAAATTTTGTTAGGTGGTTTAATATTTATTGATTGTTTGATACAGATATCATTTCCTTGCACATCAATTTAATTTTGATTTTTATAATCGGTCGAGTTAAAGAAATCATAATTACCAAATTAAACCATAGACAACCATTGACAGTAACGAAGATCTTAAGCTCCAAATATTTTTGGATGGTCAGCCAAACGAAATTTTTAGACAGTTCTTACATTATCTGTACGGGTCATCTTCAGTCAAAACTATCAAAGTTATCAGATTGAATTTAAGACAATTACATAAATAACACAAAGTGTTTTTAATTTTTATCAGTCGAGTCGAAGACATCGTAATTATAGAATAAAACCTTAAACAACCGTATACAGTAACGAAGATCTTAAGCTCCAAATATTTTTGAATGGTCAGCCAAAAGGAACTTTTTTTGACAGTTCTTACCGATTATATTCCTAAAAACATCATTGCTTAATGTTCTTGATCTGCATAATCATTACAATTCAAAATGATCAAAATAACTGGATTTAAGGTGAGAAAACCTTTGACAGTAATGAATATCTAAAGATCCTAATATTCTCCAAAATAAGTTTCAAAGTTTAGAAAATTCTTATATTGTCTGATACAAATTTTCTTCTTTAAAACTGTCTTGTCTTCGTGATCAATTTGAGTCAAAACTATCAAAGTTATCAGATTGGATTTAATACAATTCCATAAATACCACAAAGTAAAATTCAAAAAAATACAATTCAAATATTTTGGCCCATAAGTTTTAAAACTAGAAAATTTACTTATTCCCCAAACACCTGCTCTAATTACTCTACCAATTTGCTTTACATTTTCTTAGATAGTTTACTATGTTTGGGAGTTCCTTGATATTATTTAATTAAAAATCATTGTAATTTTTTTTAATTAACGAATTAAATCTTGGGCAACCTTTGGTAGTGACGAAGATCTTAAGCTCTAAATATTCTTTGATGTTCTTAGATTGTCTGCTACGGATTATCTTCCTTAAATCATCATTGCTTAAAATCACTGGTCTTCATAATCAGTACGAGTCAAAACGATCAAAATTGCTGGATTCAGGTTTAGAAAACCTTTGGCAATTACGAAAATCTAATGTATTAGGATAAAAACTGCAAATATATTTGATAACTATTGCGGTACTGAACAACTCACGCTTGGAATGAATTCAATTTCTCATAGGCACTTCTAGTATTTGCAAAATTAAAAAAAAGAACAATAATGATTTACTTATTTTCGAGTACACAAACCCAAATAATTGCTACACTTACTCATCCAATCTGGTCTAAAATTATTAAACTTTGTACATGCTGCCTGACGATAGGCGAGCTCCCTACAATGCACGCAATATCTTCCCTCCATTTATTTCCACCCAGATTTTTTTCTTGACCAATACAATATCAAAACTTTCAAAAGTTTACCAAATTTTTTCCTCAATCGATCACCACAAATGAAAGTTAGCCGACGATTATGTTGCCCATAAAAATCCATCATACATTCCAATTTCTTATCGATGTGATCCTGTACCACAAGTTCCTTAAATTGGAACTTGTTTTCCGAATCCGCAGACATAGAAAATTCAACGCTTTAAGCAGCAGGCCATCTGGATTTCTTCTATCTATTCTTCGTACCATTACTTTTACAACCAAAAAAATTAAGCCGGATAACACACTTTACAAATCTAATAGCGATTATTTATTGCCTTTCAAGTTATTTAATTCCATCGTTCTCCTATTTTACAATTGAGAAGGATAACAGGTGCTTTTAAAGATCAAGGTGATTCGAAGGTCAATACCATTTGAAGGTCATTTGAATGTCAAAGTCATTTTCAGGTAAAGGTCATTTAAAGGCCAAGGTTATTTGAAGGACATGTTCATTTGAAAGTCAATGTTATTTGCAGATCAAGATCATTTAAACGTCAAGGTTATCGAGAATGTCAAGGTCGTTTGGGTTGAAGGTCATGAGAAGGTCAAGGGCAAGACCCTCCTCTGACCTTGCACTAGCCGATTCTAGAACCTCCTCACTACCTTTAAAGTCAGAGGAGGTTCTGGAAGTTCCCTCTACTGTCAACCAAAAGTGTTTGATTGAAGTGATGCTTGCCTTAACATAATTGATGTTAATATAGTTGATTGATGAGTTACGTGAAGATGATTCATAATAAAATAACTTGTACATTTTCTGTGGAGAAAGTGATTACAAGTTATTTTATATTAATTGATGTTATTGTAAAATTGAGATATTTGTCAACTCATTTTTTTGTCTCCAATTTAATTGTATTAATCGCTAATTATTGGTGCTTACGGTTCTCTTGTCAATTATTTATTTAACCCCTCACTCCACAGAATTCGAAAATAAAATTCTAAAAATCACTATGTCACCCAATAATATATTTCTGTGATCCTATTGAAAACTTGAACATTTTTTTGCATTACTTTCCGATTCTATGCTGGAGTTCCTGGATCTCTCAGTGACACGAAAGTATCCAAAATCTTGCCTTATTTTATGGTCTACGCTTCTTTCATTCCTCCACTTTACCTTTTTTTGCAGTAACTGCAGCATCAGCCTAATGCTGCATCTCTTAGTATCCCCTGATGTTCTCAAGGTTCATGACTACCGCCTTCACAGACATTACTTCTGACGCCGCAGCTTCCTTGATTCGAGAGCTACACCTAATATTGGCCTCTAACATTATCCCTAGGTACTTCATTGTGTTGCCAACCGTTATCTTCTGCCTCAGTAGCGGTATTTGTTCTTTCGAATTGTGACCCGCCCTTCTGCTGGAGTGCCAGTTAGCGCTGGTCTTCTGCACCGCCAATTCAAGCCCTTTCTCCGCAGCCATTCCGACACTTGATATGAGACCCACTGTGCCACCTTTCAGCAGTCCTTTCAGATTGAAAAGTGGCTGACAGAATCGTCTAGGTGTTGCACGTTGTATTAATACAATCTCTTCATGCATCCCGTTTTTGGCCTCATCTCCAGCACTCCTTGTTTCTGTTTGGACATATGTAACCTCTTATTTATGATAGAATACTCTGGATTTCCTACACGACTGCGATTTAAGAGGAGTCTTTTGTTTGGAATAAGAAGACTAACCGATTCGAATGTTTAGCTTTCTAATTTGCAGCTTTTGGTCCTCTAAAAGATCTCTTCTTAGATTATCTCCTTAGGAACCAACTTACTTGTGATTTGTACTCTCTTCACCTAGGCTAGGATCTTTTCTGGCAAAGTGCTTATGTTCAAAACTTCAATTTCAACAGTACCCAGGCTACTACGATCATCTCGATCTTTGCCAGTTGTTCGTCTTCATAGACCAGTTTTTCCAGTAATAAATTCTTTATTTTTAGTTTCATTTTCACATTATGCTAATTAAACTTAGCGGCAATATATACTTAACTAGAAATATTACTGATGAATTGAAGCATTAAAAAGCTATTCAAACTTTTCAAAGCCTTAGAAAGATTTTTAGAGCAAATACATTTTTCTTCGCCTTTACTATAGGTGGAAAGAGGTTTTTTTGCTGTATTTCACAAACTTATTTTCACTAAACTCATTCAATTAAATTTGAAATATCATAGTCAGTTTACTTTTAAAATGTTTTATCAGAGAAACTTTTTTGCTCTCATGATATTTAAAGTTAAAGATGATTCTGATAAAAAATATCTTATCTTATCCTATTTCTTATTATATTAGAAACTTATTTTTAGCTTAATCCTTTTTATTAAGCAAGGTGTGAAACCCTAGTTTTTGCTAACCTTAAAAAAGTTTTTTCATTGCTTATAAGAGCAAAAAACCGAAAAAAAAGGTTTCGTGAACAATAAAGCAACAACAAAAAAATTCGTGCAATTGTAGCATTTCACAAAACCAGGAGGTTCTGACAGTAGAATAAGTTTAAGACATTTAACTATAAATATATCGGGAGCAATTTACTACTACCCAAAAGCGGATGATTTGTAAAGATATATTTAAGTGTATAGAAAACAAAATACGCGAAACAAAAAATAATTATTGTGTATAAAAAATTAATCGAGAGAAAAAATGCGACATGGTGATTGAACAAAAAAAAACGTACCTTATGCGCACATTGAACAAGAACTGCATCATCTCGTAACTCTTCCACGATTCTTAATCTACAAAAATAAACATTTTTTTATACATATAATTTCAAACAAAAAGAAGAAAACGTATCATTGCTTGTGTATATATAAAAAAACATATACATACCGTTCATTTAACTAGGGTAGATTCCAAAACAAAAAACAAAAAAATTTGAGAATTTGCTTGAAAAAAAAATTATGATATTTAGCGAGTTTATATTATAAATATAGAGAAAAAAAATGTTATATCAATGTGTAAAGATATATGATATATAAAGAAAGAAAAATATGGAGAATTATTTATTACGGAAGAAGAGGTAATTATCGCATTCAAAATGCTTCGTTATTTTATTGCTGAAATTTTTTATTTTTCAATTTGTACATCTGGAATGTAGTTATATACATGTTGTAAATGTCTAATTATTAGAAGAGGTGGTGAGAAGACGAGGAGGACGACGACGGCCCTTGTGAAGGGTCGCGGAGTTTGAGGAATAAACCGACGCCAAAGACGGAACGGAAGAAATGAAGAAAAAAAAAAATAATAAAGATTATCCTATATCCCCGCCACATTTTTTCTCCTTGTTATTATTGATTTTTCGATTGATCGTTTTTTCTAAATCTCGTGTATCAGAAAACGATGAAAATAAACAATATTGGACACTGATTGTGTGTGTGTTTGATTTTTACCCTCCCTAATTTGCAATGTATTTAACTATTAGTAAAATAAATATTTTCTTAGCTAGGAAATATATTAAGAAATTGTTTTATTAGAAAAAAAGACCAAATTTGCTTATTTACAAATTTAAACTGCTGAAAAAAAGAACATGACATCATCAAATATGAAAACAAATATAAGAAGACTGAATATATTAAGAAGTAACTGTCGCAACCATTCTCTTCATATTAGGAAGGTATATAATTTGAAAAATGATTACAGTGTGGATTATTTATGATTTATGTTGTTCTTTTTAATTGAGGAGAGGAGAAAAATTTCTTTTTATTTAACTTATGGGTATGATTATAAAAGATCTAAATTATCAGATAACTGAAAATAAAATAATGAAGACAAAGACATATTTTACTAGTCCTAATTTGCAATACAGAAATATCGATTGAATGTAAACCTTTGTCTATTCTAAGATTCATAGCAAAATATAAGATGATAATGGTAGAAATAAGTTAGCTACAGTTATACGAACAATGTTACTAAGTATTTTCATTTTATATTCCAAAATGTATAACGAAGTAGAAGCATCAAGAATCAACTATAAGTTAGCTACTGATTTATTGCTTATTCTTAGTGTGTTGGATTAATATTTTCAAGTTCTTAAATCCCTATGTATTACAATTTTCTCTAAAATTAATGTATTGTAAACTTTATAATCAATGGTTTGTTACTCTTAGAAAAAATAGCTTAAAAAATATAAAAAATTAAATAACATATTCATGTATTAATTTTCTGTTCATTTTTTTCAATTACTATTCTAATTTTAGCTAGAAATATATTATCCACTCGTTTTTCGATTACCATTTTCACATTGTTATGCATTAACGTAGCGTACTCTTGACCTACCGCAATAAATTATTTATTAGCCTGTCAATTATCAAGTTAATATATGGTTTATTGGGATAGGTCAGGATAACGCTAGGTCAATATACTTCGATTTGTGGTAGGTCAGGAGTACGCCGGGCTAATGTTTAGTAATGTATTTAATCTTTATTCATGTTAAATCTTTTTGAGGAGTAAAATATGCTATTAGGGTGGCATCTATTGTCTGAAAACAAAACAAAAATTAAGGGAGTAATGTAATGGAAACAGACTTGTAACTTGTAACGAAAAAACTGTTTATGGAATTTTTGAAGGTTTAAATCATCTAAATTAACCATTTTGTGATGGGGACAGACTTCTAACTTGTAACAAAAAATATAGGTTGCAAGAAGAAAATAGAAGACAAAAGACAGACCACATAGGAGACAAGCTGAAACAAAACAAAAGAAAGAATTTAGAAGGTTGAAAACATAAGATAGGAGAGAATAGAGAGACGGCAGTTAAAATAATAGGATATACATAAACAGGTAAAAAGTTAGAAGACATAATCTAATGAGAGTAGAAGATATAATGTAAAACCACGAAGAAGGAAAGCAGAAAACAAAAGTTAGTAATTAGAAAGCACACCGCCAAAGACAGAAACCAAAAATTGAAGACAGAAAACAGAAAACACAAAAATATAACAGATACAAATTATTAAATAAAAATAAGAGCTAGAATAGCCAAAATGAAAAACGAACAGAAGACGGAATACAGAATGTAAAGAGATTATTGCTAGAATATAAAAAATTTAAAAAACAAACTGAAAATGGAAATACCGAAGAAGGAAGACGCATAAGATTATTAGCTTATCTTATGCGTCTTCCTTCTTCGGTATTTCCATTTTCAGTTTGTTTTGTCAAATTAAAATTTAGAATTAGAAGGTTAACAAGCAGATACAAGAAAAAATAGAGGAGAGGCTTGATGCACTAATCTAATTAAAATAATCTAAATTTATTATTTAGAAGGGAACGTAATATGAACGACAGGAATCAATTTAAACGACACTATTAGTTTAGTTTAGTTTATTTGCTTTACAAGATCTATTTAAAAATTACATAAATACACTAAATAATCACTCTTCGACTCGACCCATTTTACTTTGCAAAACTGATTACACTAAAGAAATATTTTGCACCTATTTGGCTTATTTTTGGAGACCATATTTTTGATAATGCTTTATCACTATGACATTTAATTGCGAAAATACCCGTCCATATAGTGACCATTGCGGAAGATCTTAACATACTGGATGAAATACCTATAGCAGTCAAGGAAGCTTTAGTAAAAATTGAAGCGGGGCCAGGAGACATTGAATTAAAAATCAAAGAAAGTAAAACAAAAATTTTGTGCCAAAGTAAAGGACACAGGGTAATAGTATTTGGTAACTATAGCTCCGAAAAGATTAGGCATTTCAACTACCTAGTCTCCAATGTAAATACCCAAATTGATTAAATCATAAAGATAGAACGAATAGCGAGCGACAACCAAGCTCTCTTCTTCCTGCTATCAATTATAAAGTCTAGAATCATCAATAGAATCATAAAAACCCTCATATACAAAATCCTCATTCGAACAGTAGTATGCTACGGAAGTGAAGCGTGGATAATCACTGAGAAGTCCATGGAACTATTAGATTGCTTTGACAAAAAGGTACTGAGAAGAATATATAGAGCGATAAACGAAAATGGATAGTGTAGAATACAATTCCTAATTTTACCAACTATACCTTCACATTACAACACACATAAGACTAATGTGGCTCATGTGGCATGAGCTACAAAAAAAACTCCTAAGTCAAATATGAGGAAAACTACTATCTGGTACGCCAAGAGCAAGATGGGTAGAAAATGTATCCAAAGACGGCAAAAAATTGCTAAAAAAGGAACTGGAAAAGGTCAGCTAACTTCCGTGAACGTTGGAGGCATAGCATCCATCTAACCAGGGCCTGAGTTGGACTGTTGTGCCATCGAAGAAGAAGACAATTTCGGAGTTTTTATACAGCAGTAAGATTAACTGAGAAGAAACTCTTAAAATTACAGAATACAAATAACAAAAGATAGAAGTAAAAGTTAAAAGGCAGATTCAAAAAGGAATTGGAAAGCATATGACGAGAAACAGAAGATAAAAATTAAAGACAGAAAAGAACATAATTGATAAAGCATATAAATTAAAAGTTGAGAGTTATAAAGCCCTTGGCTAAAGGAAATGAGAAAGAATACAGAAGATTATAGGATTAATGGAAAAATATACAAAATTAAAGCTAGAAGTAAGAAGGTAGAATATACAGAACAGAAGCAGAAACAGAAGTTAGAAATAAGAAGACAAATGGCAGGAGCTAGAATCAAAACAAAAGATTTAAAAAGGTTAAAAACAACAGACACAAGAGAGAATAGAGGAGAAATAGATAATAACCTGCAAAAAATCTAATCCTTATCCAAAAAGTATCTATAAATATCACTCAAACCTGAAAAATTTGTCTAAATCTTCCTTCCTGCCATTTTAATATTTTTAAAAACAACAGACACAAGAGAGAATAGAATATAATAACTTGCAAAAAATCTAATCCTACAAAATAATTGAAATTCATTGTTTCAGGAGTTTTACACAGCACTAACATTAACTGGGAAGAAAATACATAAAACCAATTCTCATATCTTTAATGATTGGAACAAATAGTAACCAAAAATCATATACTAAAATAAAGAGGAATTAAGCTGCAAATATCCTAACCTGGTCACTTCTAAAATTCAAACAATTAGAATTGAGCAAAAACTATCAATTGAAAATCGAAAAATACGAATTCAAAAACAAGAAAATACTCTATTCATAAGAGCAAAAGTTGAGAAAAAATCAATGCCAAGCTTTTCAAGTAAAAATTTAATTAGGCCAAATATGGTTTTCGTATACTTTAAACATCTTTGATTGCATATATGTATAAAAAAATAAATGGCAATATTTAATTATCTGATTTAATACAAAATGTTTAAATGCAATAGATATAGATCAGATGTCATATCATGACTAACTGGCTATAGTCGAAAATCATTATTTCAAGTTTTTCAGTTAAAAGGTGATGTTACAATCACGAAGGTCAGTACTAGCAAAAATTAACTCAGAATAGATTTTTTTCAAACAATTTTTTTTGTCTAAAATGAATCACGAAGATAAAGATTTTACAGTTATTGTTTTCTTCCATACTATAAAAATAATAACTACTAAGTCCCACATCACGACAGTCTCAAGCAATATGATTTTAGTACTTCAAGAGTCCGCCAGAAGTGAATATCACGTGTCATAAACAAATAAGGATTTATGCTTTAAAAAAATCGACATTTTAAGATGCGAGAAATTGCTCTTAACAACTTCAATTTGCTTCTACGCCAGTGGCGCCTCTTGGCATTGAATCTGATGATGTTTCAAGTACTCATCCTGGTCCATTGCGGAATCGGCCTATTTTGTTTTAGTTTCTTCACCAATTTGCACTTAATGATAAACGTCTTGTCTTGATAAACGTCAATTAGCCTTATTATTGTCAAATTTATTTTATCTCTAATAATTTCCAAAAATACTCTAATGGCTGACGTCAAATAAGAAGAAGAACCACAAGCAAGTAAGAGTTAAACCAGCAGCCTATAATATAAGGATTGAATCCACGACTAATATATTTATCCTACATAAACAGAAGACTAGAAGTAAATTTTGCATCAACTGTAACAGTTGTATGATTAGATCAACTGTGTTCTCCTGTTTCAGAGAGATTTTCAATAGCTGTATAAGAGCTCTGGTACAGGTATAGAAAATATTTACGTCGTGAACAAAATATACATTTAGCAATATAAAAATAAACTGTGGAAAAAGTGATTACAAATTATTTTATATTGCATCATCTTCACGTAACTTATCAATCAACATTATTTTTTGACCTGATTACCATGTAATATAATGTCGTAATAACAGACTAATAACGCAAGATTTTCTGTACACGTATAGACTGATTTCTTCATATTTCTCAAAAGGATAACAGATTCAAATATAGAAGAAAGAAGTGTCATAGACATCT
This sequence comes from Ontholestes murinus, assembly GCA_963969525.1. Taxonomy (NCBI): domain Eukaryota; kingdom Metazoa; phylum Arthropoda; class Insecta; order Coleoptera; family Staphylinidae; genus Ontholestes; species Ontholestes murinus. The sequence continues at coordinate 62,501,175 of OZ018395.1, read as the reverse complement.
ACAAAGAAATTCTGAAGGTTGCAAGATATAAATAATAAGCTTAATATAACAGCGATAAAGAAGAAAATCAGATGTTATAGCTTGAAAGGTCATTAATCACTAATTAAAAAGGAGAGGAGAAAATAGAAAAAGTCGTTGCAAATAACAGATTAAGTTGAGGGCAAAATAAGTTGATACTAAAGTATTGTAGTGGCCTCTGCATGTTACACTACTAAAATGGCAAGGATTTGATTAGTTAATAGAGAAATATTAGAGTTACAGGAAATAACAGGTTTGTAAGCTGTTAAAAAAATCAAGTGGAATAAAAACACGGAGCTATGCTAATGTGAAGAGGTAATAACATTGGGTAACATGCCTGTTTGAAAGCAGTTGAAGATAGGGAAATGTAATGTTCCAACAGAGTTATAAAATTTCAGGGATTTGGACATAATGGTACAAAGGAAAACCAAACGGTATGGCTAGGATTTTCACCAATTATACATAACTACAAAAGAAAGTAATCAAATTATGGTTTATAGGAGCAGTTCAGGGTGGAATAAAGTGAGGTAGTTATTGGTTAACAGATAAGTAACTTTTTACTTTATGTTTATTTGTTTTAATTCTGTGCCAACAAAAAAGCCTAACACATACAAAAAATACATAAATAATATTAATTACATAATTTAGACTGCACGAGAATTGGGCATTGAGTTCATCCAAGATTTGTTAAGTATTAAAGTAAAAACACTTTTTTAATTTTCAAAAACTTTTATTTGTTGGAATTGCACGCAACAATTGTTTCGCCATACTGTGGCTTCTTCAAGCGAAGAAATTTCTTCGAAAGTGTGGCGAAAAAATTGTTGCGTGCAACAAATAAAAGTTTTTGAAAATTAAAAAAGTGTTTTTACTTTAATACTTAACAAGTGATATGAATTTTCAACAAATAACGGCCTCATTAATTAATATGTTCATCCAAGATAATATTCCACTCGTACCTCGAAGTATTCTTCTGCTGACACCCATGCAGGAACCACCAGAAACTAATATTTAGGTGTCTTTTAGCTTTAAATCCAGGCACACAAAAAATTGAACAATTCATAAGCGTGAGATCTAAAGACAAATATATATAAAGACATCAGCGTAGAAAAGTTAAAAATGAACTTAAGTTGCTGCAGAATTATGAAACTTCAGCTCCAAATAAAATAAAAAATAAACAAAAACGTTTACTTTGTTGATATCACACGCAAGTGTAAAACGTTTTTGTTTACTTTTCCAAGATGTATCACGAAGTTGACGCCTCAACCATTAATCAATTTAAAAAAAAATATAATTTTTTGCCTGCTAACAGTAACAATATTTGATTTATTGATTTTACTTTACATGTCCACTTAAAAAATAATAACAATTAATATAAATTTACAAACTTCTTAACAATTTAGAGCAGGGAACATGCGGGCTGAGTTCGCGTGGTATTCTTTCACTCAGATCCATATTACTGGATGATGGTATATTTAGCCACTCTAGGGAATATTTTAGCCATTATTAGCTTATTTTTGCTCATTTTGTATGAGACTATTATGTTTTATGTCATTGATTTGATTTCCATGGTTATCAACAGTGAAATAATGTTAATGTATATATTAAGCCAAAAACGGTAAAACTCTCATAGACAGAAAGTTATAGAACGCCAACAAATTCAAATAATAAATAAATAATAAGAAAAGTGTTATGATACCAAATTTAAAAAAAGTTTCCATGATTTCCAACCAATAAAAGTCCCTAGAACGATTACAAATTTAAAACTACAAAAACTTTAGGAATATATGATCCTAGAAGCTTCTATAACCACTTACAGTATTTATTAAGATATAACAACAAGATAGATAGTTTATAAAAAAAAAATAATTTTTGTGAAAAAAGAATCGATCTACTAAAGTTTCTAAAGCTGTTGTATATACAACAACTTCAAAACCATGTTATTATAGAATTCTGGAGTTGTAGTAAATTCAGAAGATAATTCAACAGACTTTAGAAATATCCAATAGTTCTAGATCTCTAGAGCTATTACAAAACCAATATTTTATTAGAACTTTAATAACTTCATCAATCATTTACTTTTCATTAATTGTTGTTGAGGCGCTTGGTGTGGCGAGTGACAAAATCAACAATAATATTAGTCGAAAAACTGTTTATTTAACAAAATACACAATGTGCACCTCTCGTATTGACGGTTATTACTGATGTAAATAATAGGACATCCATATAGTGCTGCCCCCTGGGTTGTGGCGCCAATTCCAAATAAGATTGTAAATTTTTGAGAGAAATTCAATATTTAGAACTCTTGGAACAAAAAAAACTGAAACTTCAAAAACTTCTTTAATGAATATTGTAGCAGATTTATCAAAAAATCAAGAAAATTTACAGTAAGTTCAACACTTAAAAGAGAGTTATTACAAAGCTAAAAGTTTTTTATAATCGTTACTAAGATTCATCAGTCAATTTAAAACAATCACGTTATGATACCAGAATAAGATATGAAGAATTTACTATATTCTGCAAGTTTTGGGAGATTTTCAATTCACAGCCTGTAGAATAACTAGATAATAAATAATAAAGATTTTAGTAACTTTAACAAATAATTTCAACAGAATTTGAAAGAAATCTCTAGAGTTACAGCAAACTTTAAATCTGAAGAAACCTATTACACATAGCTTCAATAATTACTTATAGTAAAATAAAAGCATTTTCATAAAATTTCTGAAATGTCTTTAGAATTAGTATACATTTAGAACTGTTAAGACCTATTAAATATAAGATTACAGAAGGTCTCTAAACATAATTTTAAAAACCTTTAAATTATCGTAGAACTTGCAAGTGCACGGTGATTAAAATTTATTTATGTTAAACTTTTGATATATAAATTTTAATAATTGAGGTTAAATGATGAAATTGAAATAAACAACATCGAGTGGCCTTTAAAACTTATTAAAACGGACACGTCGAATTCAGTGAAAGAAGAAATAGTATAAGTGTAAGTAAAACTGACAATAAAATATTAAAGTGAATGTGTAAAAAGTAAGGTTAAGTGCAAACTATTGAAATAAAATAAAATCGAAAGAAAACATTGAGTGGCCTTCAAGCAAAGAACTAAATTAAATTAAAAAAAGGGACAACTCGTGCACCGGAATCGAACCCTGGCTTTGGTCAATCGCTGAATAGTGTGAAAATATCAAACTTATTGATATGGGCAACGAAATTAACTGGCAATTGATATTGGATGAAATTATTAAATGTAAGAAGGAATTAATCAACAAGATTGAAGCTTCGGAAACAAGACTGTTATTAAAACTAGAAGAAATCAACAAAAAGACATTGAAGATAGAAGAAGAAAACATAATACTCAGAGAGAAAATCTCCTTAATTCATAAGAAAACAATAAAAAACAATATTGCTTTATTCGGACTAGAAAATATTGACAATAAAACCATTATTAAAAATAAATAAAACTCTGGAAATAATCTGAGCATTTCTGACATAAATAATATATACAAAACAAGCAGACCTGGTCCAGTAATTGTAGAATTAATTTCATTCTTAAAGAAAACAGAAATTGTACAAAATAGATACAAACTAAAGGGTACACTCATATATACAATTCACGATGAAACACCAGAAGCTAGAGAAAAAAATTACAAAAAGTGCTACATCAAATCTAGAAAATTGTATGTAAATGGAGAAGGGTATTCAGTAGAAGAACTTGCTGCTGTCAAATGAAGAAAATGAAATAAATATAATTGAACACAGAGCAAGCAGTGCTCCTTCAACACCAGTTGTTAAACAATCCGAAAAACGTCACCCAACAAATAAAGAGGAACCTCATTTGGAAACACCAATTAGAAGAAAATAAATCAGTGGAAATATTCCAGATAATGAAACAATCAAGCTCAAAATAGTAATTCATCCCAACATATATGGTCCACTGTAAATAATATATGTAGTAGAAAGAAGAAACATTCTAACATTGAGCAAATCCAAATTAATAGTAAATTAGGACAGTAGATCATTAAGAAAATAATGATGGGGTTTTGAATCACACCATCTTTATAAGTCCAACCAATGAAGAAGAACTACGTAGTATCATAAATACCTTAAAAGACAAAAAAAACGGGTCCCGATGGGTTGCTATCAGAAACATTAAAATATATAGCAAAAGAGATCTCCCTGCCTTTATCCTATATATTTAATAGATGTGTTGAACACGGAATCTTTCCAAAAATATTAAAAGATGGTGAAATTAAACCAATATATAAAAAATATACATTAAGTATCGAGAGCATGAATGAAAAACAATCGCTAAAATAAATTTCAATTACATTGGTCTAAAGCTATATGATAAATTACCACAGGATATTAAACATATCAATAGTGTAGCAAATTCAGCAGACAATTCAATAGACTTTAGAAGAAATCCAAAAGGTTTAACTCTTGCAAAGCCAAAACTTTATAAGAACTTCATCAATCACAAAAGCCGACGCTTATAACATAATAACTGGAGGGTGGGATAGTGGCCAAAAAATTGTGTTTCGCTACTATGAAGAATTAAAATTAAAATAAGAAAAAACACATAAAGCTGTGCAGACCTCTTCTTAACAAACCCAAAAACTGAAACAAGCTCTTAAGAACTTCAGCTAAAAATTTAATAAAATTTAAAATAAATCCATCACTTAAATGTCTCTAAAGTTACACTGAATTGAAAGTATGGAATACCAAGTAGTAACGGCCGCAACCATTCTCTTTATTATTGTCTCTAAAGTTATAAGAAGAATGTTAGGATATCAAATTCAAAGCATTTTTGAAGATATCTAACGTGTAGAAATTCATAGAATTATTGTAAATTTAAAACAAAAAAATCTTTTCAATGTGGGATTTTAGAACCCTTTTCAAACACTTACAGTTGAAAAAAATGAACTAATTTTAGATGAAAAATCAAGGCTATTACAAACAGAGAATCTTTAAAAATCTCCTAAATATAGAATATCAGAACGAACAAATTTGAATTAATTTTAGAAGAAAAAATTGAAGAGGATATTGCAAATAGAAAATCACTTTAGAAACCATTCAAAAGTTTAGGATTCTAGAATTGTAGCAAATTGCTCTTTTAGATGTTTAGATTTAAGAAGAAATCCAAGATGAATGTTGTATGTTGGGCTGTCGTGAGCAGCATTGGAAACAACGTTGTCAAACAGAATACTAACAGTGACGTTTTGTAATTTAGAAGTTCATTAATAAAGTTTCCAGTTCTCTAGTTTTATACATCTGTTATTATCTTAAACAGAACTCACACAATTAATGATACTACAATGAGGAAAATGTCTTTAGAGCTATAGCAAAGCCAAAAACTGTAAAACATTTTTGAACACAGAGTTGTAGAACATTAAGAATTCAATATAACCACAAAATAAAAAGGATATAAATTTTAGAAAATGTCCAAGGTATAAAAGTCTGTGAAACGATTGCAAAATTTAAAATCCCTCATTTAGGATTAAAACTACTACCCACCCTGACCTTCCAACATCATGGTGCCAAGGGGTTTGAGTGGAAGAACATCTATTATGAACTCCGCCCGTGATTCTTTCGAACAAAATTTTATAATTTTTATTTTTAGGTATTTTATGTATTTTTTTAAGAAGACCAAAGATATAAATAAACAAATAAAAATAAATAAAATCTTAAGGTAAAATAATACTCTTAAATTTATGTTTATCAGCACTAACACTCCTGTTGTTTATAAGGGAAAAAATCAATTAGATTAGGGCTCTACACCCTAAACTACTAACACTTATTTTAAATTAAAATATATTTGTTCTAAATGTATTTTTGTTCGTCCAAATAAAGTTGTGAGATTATTTCACCATGAATTAAATGGGCAATTAATTAAACAAATAATTTCTGTTTTGCAAGATCTTTGGCAACAATTTCACGACTATGTTTTTTTATTATTATTATCATCATTATTTCATCCGTTCCGGAATGATTTTCAATCCCGCCTGGAAATAAACAATATCGGACAGTGATATTGTGTGTTTGATTGTCCTCTTTCCGTCGCACGGGCGACCGGAAGTAAGTCCCGAGTCACATGGCTGAGCTCCGGATGTGCACCGGAAGTGAGCCCCTTGACCGCCGGCGCAATTTATGTCTTTGATCTCGCTGCAACCGTTGCTGAGTCTCTCCTCATGGTCAATACTAATAGGGACGGTCCATTTTAAGATGTACACACGAATGGAGGAAGTTGTGTTTTGGAACGTTTCCAGCGCATTGTTGATCGAGGGGGTGGTGATATTCACTATGAGCTCCACTCAAGAAGGTTTCAACTCCCATAAAATTAAGTTTAATAGGTGTTAATGCTATAAATAACGGTTACAATCGAGTAACATGTAATAAAATTTAATTGAACTCGTAAACATGAAAGGACAGTGGTTGGCCGGGCTAAATCCGACATTGCATGAACAGATGTAGTACATTAGGCATCTGACTAATTCCGTATTCTTTATCTGAAGTAGACGTAACATCTGTGCAATTCGTTCGATGGGATTACACGATCAAACCGAAAAATCGATGTATTTTCGTGAAACGTAAATTGCTCCGTGCCGGTGCACTTCAGCGTCGATAATAACCAAGAACCTCTCGAAATCCTACGATTTTGATGAATCGATTCGGTGTGCGAGCACGAGCCGGCTCAAGTGCTCGGGAACAAGTCACGACACGCTAATTGCAGTCAATTTCGTACGAGCACATGTAAAATTTGCGCCCCTAGGGGACCTACCCCCGCGCCGTTAAAAGGGGAAAATGTTTGTTTCCTCTCGCAACGTTTATGTACTTATTTAGTGCTGGAGAATACTTGAAAGTATGTCGTTGGAACAAACTCCATTATGTATTACAATGTTTTCGCGTTTGTTGTTATTAAATATCACGGATTAAGGACGTTACCGCCCGCGGATACCCACCCTCTTCTTCCACTCGCGTTTTACGGGCGCAATAATAAATCCCTTTGTAGCCGGAATCAATTTCGAGGTCCGCTTCTGGTTATTTGATTGCACAATATAATAAGCCGTTTCGAGATGTTGGAATTAATTTTAAAAGCTACATTCTTCGGATAACTTTGTATTACACAATTTTGTTTATATTATTTATGAATATACACTATTATAAAGCATAAGAAGAAGATAAATCTTCCCAGATTATATTTAATAAAGAAAATCGAAAACATTCATCTACTAAATTGAAGCAGAAAACTTAAGCAAAGCAGTTTGTTGTCATCACTTAGTTAGACTCATAAATATTTTTGCGATTCACATCACTATAAAAATAAAAATCGAGGTACTAGCCAGAGAAGTAGTTGTTTCAAAAGTGGTTTGTTCTTGTAGTCTTAATAAGACTCATTTGTTGTAGATTTTCGTGTTTTTTTCTAATAATTTAGTCATCTGCTGATGACGACCTTTCTGTTGAACTACTGCATCATATTAACATAATATCAAACTTTAGCATGCCAGATCTAAACAATATCGTTTTTCTTTTATTTTAATACTGAGTATTTTTAACATTACTTTGTTATTCATTATCACCTAATATTTTCGAAATATAAAAAGCTACAGATCAATGATCAAGCTGAAGCTTTTTGAAAGAAAGTATTAAAGATAATACAGATTCAAATATCCGTAATTTATATATTTTATTACCTGCAATATTTGAGAAAAGCGGAGAGAAATAAAGTATCCAATTAAATTTTATTTTATTGTCTACAATATTCCAGTATCACTAAATGCAAATACTGCGCCAGAAAAAATATTCTTAATAAAGATTTAACAGTATCTTAATTTTCCAGCAAAATGGTTCCTAATTTCTTGTTTTTTTTATACTTTCTAAAGTTTTCTAATGTTTAATTTCTTTAGAATTTTCCATTATTTTTGCTTTGTAATATTGAAATTTTTCTCGATTTCTTTCTTTTTTTCTAGAATTTACCAGAAGTTTCTCTTTCGGCTTTCTAAAGATTTTTCTTCAAAATTGCAACGTTTTATTTAAAGTTAAAGAATTTGCCAGATTTCAACAAGTTTTCTAGAATAATTTTAAAATATTCTAGCAACTTTTATTTCATTTTTTATACTTCTAAGGTTATAGAATATTCTAGATTTTTATAAAAATCTAGTTTTTTTAATGGAAAATTACTTTTTCCATTAATTAATTTAAATACTGCGAATATTATTTTTATTTTTAGAAATTTCCAGATATTTTTCTTTCCTGAAGTTTACCTTTTTTATTCCAGAATTTACCAATTTGTTTTTTCGGATTACTTGAAAGTTTACTTCTAAACTGCCAAAATATTCTTCCTTTATTTAATGTTATAGAGTGTTTCAGAAACTGCTCATCCAGATTTTTTGAGGGTTATAAAATTTTCTAAAAATTTGCAGCAATAAAATAGAGTATCCAATCAAATTTTATTGTTTTTGCTGCATCATATTCCTGTATCACCAAATGCTAATACTGCGCCAGAAAAAATATTCTTAATAAACATTTTAGAGTATGTAAATTTTCCAGAAAAATGGTTCCTAATTTCTTAGTTTTTTGCATTCTAAAGTGTTTTGGAAATTTATATTTAATTTCTTTAGAATTTTCCATTATTTCTTGCTTGGGAATATTAAAACTTTTCTGGAATTTACCTTCTTCAAGATTTCTCTCTTTTTTTTCTAGAATTTACCAGAAGTTTCTCTTTCGGATTTCTAAAGATTTTTCTTCAAAAATGCGATTCTTTCCTTTTTATTTAAAGTTGAAGAATTTTCCAGATTTTAACAAGTTTTCTAGTATAATTTTAAAATATTCCAGCAACTTTTATTTTATTTTTTGAGGATTTTTCATCAATTCTTGCTTTATTATCAAAATTTTCCTTTCAAACTGCAAATTTTTAGAATATTGATACAAAATAATTTTACTTCTATGTTTCTTAACTTTCGAGAAAGATATTTTCGTATTTTTCTTCCAGGTTGAGAAGATTTTATACTTCTAAGGTTATAGAATTTTCTAAACTTTTATAAAAGTCTAGTTTTTTCCAGTTTATCAATGTTTTATTCTAGAATTTACCAATTTTTTTCGGATTACTTGAAGGTTTTCTTCTAAACTGCCAAAAGTATTCAATCAAATTTTATTTTATTGTTTTTGCTGCATCATTTTCCAGTATTACTAAATGCAATGACTGCGCCAGATTTTTAATAAAGATTTTACAGTATTCAATTCAATTCTTTAATTGGTGTATCAACAAAAAAATGTTTTACACAAGTCAAATATAAATATAAATCTTTTACATCATATAAACTAATTTCTTGGTTTTTGACATTATAAAGCTTTTTGGTAATTTATATTTATTTTTCATTATTCTTTGCCTTGGAATATTGAAACATTTCTTTCTTTTTTTCTAGAATTTACCAGAAGTTTCTCTTTCGGATTTCTAAAAATGTTTCTTCAAAATTGCGAAGATTCTTTATTTTTTATTTAAAGTTAAAGAATTTGCCACATTTCAACAATTTTTCTAGAGTAATTTAAAATATATTACAGCAAGTTTTATTTGATTTTTTGGGAATTTTTCATCAATTCTTGCTTTATTGTCCAAACTGAAAATTTTCCAGAATATTGTTACAAAATAATGTTACTTCTACAGTTCGTAACTTTTGAACAAGTTTTTTTTCCTATTTTTCTTTCAGATTGAGAACATTTTATACTTCTAAGGTTTTAGAATTTTCTAGATTTTTATAAAAATCTAGTCTTTTTTAATAGAAAATTACATTTTCCATTAATTCATTTGAATACTGCGAATATTATTTTTACTTTTATAAGTTTCCAAACATATTTCTTTCTTGGAGTTAACCTTCCAAACATCAGTTTTTTTATTTTAGAATTTACCAATTTTTTCTACGGATTACTTGAAGGTTTACTTCTAAACTGCCAAAAGTATCCAATCAAATTTTATTTTATTGTTTTTGCTGCATCATATTCCAGTATCACTAAATGCAAATACTGCGCCAGAAAAGCATATTCTTAATAAAGATTTTACTGTATCTAAATTTTCTATCAAAATAGTTCATAATTTCTTACATTTTTTACATTCTAAAGTTTTTTGGTAATTTATATTAAATTTCTTTAAAATTTTCCTTTATGTCTTCCTTCAGAATATTGAAACTTTTCTGGAATTTACCTTCTTCAAGATTTCTCTCTTTTTTTCTAGAATTTAACAGAAGTTTCTCTTCTGGATTTCTAAAGATTTTTCTTCAAAATTGCGAAGATTCTTTCCTTTTTATTTAAAGTTAAAGAATTTGCCAGATTTCAACAATTTTTCTAGAATAATTTAAAAAATATTACAGCAAGTTTTATTTTATTTTTTGAGAATTTTTATCAATTCTTGCTTTATTATCAAAATTTTCCTTTCAAACTGCAAATTTTTAGAATATTGTTACAAAATAATTTTACTTCTATGTTTCTTAACTTTCGAGAAAGATATTTTCGTATTTTTCTTCCAGATTGAGAAGATTTTATACTCCTAAGGTTATAGAATTTTCTAAATTTTTATAATAATCTAGTTGTTTTATAGAAAATTACATTTTCTATTAAATATAAAATATTTTTATTTTTGGAAGTTTCCAGACATTTTTCTTTCCTGGAGTTTACCTTCCAGTTTATCAATGTTTTATTCTAGAATTTACCAATTTTTTTTCGGATTACTTGAAGGTTTTCTTCTAAACTGCCAAAAGTATTCAATCAAATTTTATTTTATTGTTTTTGCTGCATCATTTTCCAGTATTACTAAATGAAATTTAATAAAGATTTTACAGTATCTAAATTTTCTAGCAAAATGGTTCCTACTTTCTTGGTTTTTTGGTAATTTATATTTAATTTCTTTATTTCTTGCTTCAATTCAATTTAATTTAATTCAATTCTTTAATTGGTGCATCAACAAAAAATGTTTTACACAAGTCAAATATAAATATAAATCTGTTACATCATATAAACTAATTTCTTGGTTTTTGACATTCTAAAGCTTTTTGGTAATTTATATTTATTTTCCATTATTTCTTGCCTTGGAATATTGAAACATTTCTTTCTTTTTTCTAGAATTTACCAGAAGTTTTTCTTTCGGATTTCTAAAGATTTTTCTTCAAAATTGCGAAGATTCTTTCCTTTTTATTTAAAGTTAAAGAATTTTCAAGATTTCAACAAGTTTTCTAGATAATTTAAAAATATTCCAGCAACTTTTATTTTATTTTTTGAGGATTTTTCATCAATTCAATGCAATTTTGTCAGAATATTATTACAAAATAATTTTACTTTTACACTTCTTAACTTTTGAGAAAGATTTTTTTGTATTTTACTTCCATATTGAGAAGATTTTATACTTCTAAGGTTATAGAATTTTCTAGAATTTTTTAAAAATCTAGTTTTTTATAGAAAATTACATTTTCCATGAATTAATTTAAATGCTGCGAATATTATTTTTAGTTTTAAAATTTCGAGACATTTTTCTTTTCTGGAGTTTACCTTCATCATTTTTTTAAATTTAACAATTTTTTTTTTCAAGTTTCTTGAAAGTTTACTTCTAAACTGCCAAAATTTTCTTCGTTTATTTGATGTTATAGAGTATTTCAGAAATTTCTCTTCCAGATTTTTTTGAGGTTTAAGGTTTTTTTGAGGGTTATAAAATTTTCCAAAAACTTTTCTTTCAAATTTTTAAAATTTGCAATAATTTTGCTTTCATTTTTCTACGATATTTCAGCAATTGCTATTTCATTTAAATTTTTTTGCTATATCTTATCTTAATTAATCTTGGCAAATTTCTAAAAGTTTTTAAAAATGTCTCTCATTTTCTGCAGTTTTTGTTTTTGATAAAGAAAATAAACTTGAACAATATTTATGGTTTAATCATTAATAAATAATGGAAAATCGTATGAGTTTTTAACTTGGATTTCCAATATGATTGTAATCATAAATTACCTCAAAATAAAACATTGCAAAGCAAGTTTCTTTTGCATTATAATAATCATCAACTAAAAAGAAAGATTTGTTTAGAAATAAATTTTGGAAAATGAAACTACGTTTACCTGTTTGGCGTCATAGAAAAATGATTTCTCCAGTGAAAAGTTTAAACAATTTTTTTCCTAAAAATAAAGAAGATAATTTTTTTAGACAAAGTGTTGTAGGATTTAATCAATAAATATAAACAGAAGAGCAGCCAATTCAGAATTTTTCATAAAAACCAAGAACGAACATTTGAAAAGATTTGTTGTAGAACTGAAACAAATTAATAAAGTAAGACTTAACCAATTAATTTGGAGCATAGGTCTATGAAGATACTTAATGTTTGGACAATGTATTTAGGTTTACAAGTATAGCAGATCTTACTACCATACACATGATCAAATTCAATATATTCAAGGATTTGGTCAAGACAAATAAAAAGTTCTACACAATTAATTTTCCCTGAAGTGATTAAGTGTAAGTATGGATTACAAAGGTCGCAACCATTCTCTTTATTACAATTAATTTGAATAATAATATGAGGTTCTCAATAAGTACAATTTTTAGGCAATATGTTGTAAAACTAGATCATAACAAATAAAGTCATTCATTTCAAAAGATATTTTTAATAAGAAAATTTTTTTTGAACGAATATTTCCAAAATTGATTCAAATTCAAAGGGAAAGCTCCAAGCATTAATAATAAAAACGCGGTTAGATTACTTTCTTCGCTGTTTTTATTTAAGTACTAGATGTACATTTCGGACACTATGTGTCCGTTATCAATAGTTTACTAACTAGCAATTAATTTAGAAAATCGATTAGTGAAAGACGAATTTTTGGACCAATGTTCCAAAACATAAAATTAAGTTTTAGCCAACAATTTCAGAAAATCTATCACTAAGATTTTTTTTAAATCTCTCCAGATCTTAATAAGCACAACCATTTAAAATAAGTGTGAAAGGATTTGTGCTTAACAAATCTAAGTAATTAGTTTGTAAAATCGATCTTTATAGATCAAGGACGAACTTTTGGATGAATCAAAGTAATCGCTGTTGCTTTCTGTAACTTCAGGCGATCTTTGAGGCAGCTGATGAATTTCATCACGTCTTTGGACACGATAAAGTCATCGAGCCATTTTCGGATATCATCCAGAGAATAGAAAAGCGTGTTGTATTTACCGGAATAAGTGGTAATTATATGAAGCAATATCTGGTGAATGTGGCGAGTGCTGCAAGATTCATTATTATATCTTTCATGTGGAAGAAATGTGTAGCCTGACGGTGACATGCAACAACGTTTCCCTTTGCCAATATATGCCGTTTTCATTCTAATTCTTGACTCAAGCGGATTAATTAACGTTGGTAGCAGTCTGCAGCAACTGTTTCATCCGCTAATAATAACTCGTAATAAAACATACCTTTCATATCCTAACAAAAGCAGAGAAGAACTTTATTTCCGATGCGATTGGATTTTTGCGACTGATTGTGATGATTCGCCAGGATTTGGCCACGACTTCCCGCGTTTCGGATTTTCATAGATTATCAATTTCTCATCACTCGTAATGATTTTCCACAAGAGTAGGGTAAGATATGTTGTCACTCGTTAATTTTGTTTTTGGTTTTAGAGAGTTTATGCGGAACTCATCTTTCTTCTTTTTGGATCTTTAACATCTCATGTATGCGTTTAGAAATAAATTGCTTGGCTACTCCCAGGTGTTCTACAAGCTCCTTCTGCGTTTGAGCCAAAAATTCATGAAGCACCTTCTCCAACTCAGTCAGAGTTTCTATTGCGCCATTAAAAACCTATGGAAATTCTCTACACAAGTGTTTTATTTCGTTCTTTTCCATCAATCGTAAAAATAATTTTCAAAAGCTTCAAACTTTGCGTCGTGTAAGGGTGACCTATCTTCATAGATTTCTTCTGATAAGTAATTTTGGAAAATGTCTTAATATCTATAAGGAATTGGTTACATTTCATTAGCCTTAAGAAATTATAGTTCTAAGTTAACTTTAACAAATAGGTTTATTTAGTCGTTTATCAAACGACGAATTATATAATTATCCCTATATAAAAATCGGCCCGGCATTGTGTATTGTGCACGAAAAATCGACGTGGAATCTTTGACTTGGAAATCGCGGATCGCTCACGTGCACATCAAACGGCGCAATTTGAAAAGGATGTCGGTTCGGCCGCCGCCGCGATCACAAAGCCAAACAAACTAATTTCACAACGAAGAACTTTTTAGCAACAACAAAATGGGGCTCGTTAGCAAAATAACAATCCTTTAAAGCGGGGCCCGCGTTTTATTTCGCTCGAATTTCCGGCCGGATTATTCGTCGGACAATGGATGGCATTCAGGGCCGGAGAAATTAATGAGTTCTCCAGTTTGTATAGAGACGTCTCGATTTTCTTTTGAATTAAAAATGGTAAGGAAAAGAGATTTTCCCCGGGTCGGTCTCGAGTGTTCGCCACAGCCACCGCCACCGCAACCGCCGCCGCCACCGCGCCCCGCACGCTCTGTTATAACGAGGGAAGTAAATAATAGTGCCGGCGAGATTTACGTTATTGTAATCATTGGAGAGGTACAATAAAGTTATCATTTATTAGCGAGGATACTTAGAGTCAATTATTATATTCGTCAAAAGAAATCATAAGATTTGTAAAGGGCATACCTTAAACTATTTCTCTACATAGTCACCTAGCAAATTTAAGCATTTGTCATAACGTGTAAAGTTTTTTGTATCGCAACTTCATATTCCTTCGCCGCCAGTGTATTGAGACTTGAAATCTTTCTTTCCTGCCATTGAATTTTGTAAATAGATGGTAAACTGAAGGAGTTAAGACTGGACTATAGGGTTGAAACGCTCATCAGGAGTGTTCGCTCTTCCTAAGTTGAAATTACAACACCAGCGCCGAACATACGACTCTTCCATAACATTTTCTCCATACAGATCCTTCAATTGACGAAGAATATCGCAAGGTCGCACATTTCTTGCGTAGAGAAATCTAATCACAGCCTTCACAACTGATGGATTCTTAATTTTCTTAAACATTATAGACACCCACATAAACAGCACGGTCAATACAAGCGAGACGTAACTTTGCACACAGACAGCTGATATACAACTGAACATGTTAGTATACATCTGGCGACAACTCTATTCGCCAGCGCTCCGCACGGTGCAAACTTTCCTGAGTAGAAAAGGTTGAACATCACATATAAATAATGTTTGGTTTAGTTATTTATTAATTATTTATGTCATTCAATTTTATAATTTGCAAAAATCTACAATTAAATAATGCATGTTTTCTTGAAACAACCAACAACAAAAAAGAAGTAGCTGTAGAGGCGAAACGACGTGGATAAATATGGACGTCTGACGGTTCGATCAGGGTGAAATATTGCGATTGAAATGGAATTTCACAAATCGAAATCGGCGGTTTAGAAATATTCGGGCCGCGCGCGGAATGATTTATTAGCGGAATTGGAAGTAGCAAGGAATTTATGGGCGGCAAGCAGCGAGAGATGTTTCGCGGCGGTCATCAATCAGACGACCCTGGAAGGGTTTTGCATTTTAAGTGCACTTGATCGGACCAAATCACCCCCGATTCATATTTCATACTCGAATTCGACGTTTCGAACGGCGTACACCCCCGCCAACGCCATCGCCGACTGCGCTCCACGTCTAATTCGATTCGCATGTAAATGCTGGTGGCTGAATCGTTTCGACTGTTATTTATTGATAACATTATGACTTAAGAAGTAAACAACTTAAGAGAATTGTATGTGTAAGCCGAATACTTATATTTAAGTTATTTTAATCATCCAATTCCTTTTAGGAGTAATAATAAGATAGCATAATATGACGTTAAGAATCGGTCAAGGCCAATGGTAACTAAAAGTTGAAGTTTAAAATTCCATTAAACTATAAGCGATATTCATAGTCATAGGATATATTTGGAGTACGCACTTAAAATTATAAACTCTAATGAACCGTTTTGATCTAAATTATATGAAACGCGTAATATCAAAACGTTATATATTGTTTAAAATAAATCTATCACATTCTGTTTAAACGTGGATCGCAACGTATTTATTTAGTGTATAATATTTACAATAAAATAATTGAAATGAGTGCGATCATGTAAAAATCAAACCACCACAAGAGCGTTCCCTACCGAAACACGCCCCTATTTCACGTTGATGGAAAAAGGGGGGCCCCGGGGCAGGTGAGATAACACGGGGGTTCATCCCCTGCGCGCGTTATTAGGGGCGAAGATGAGACATCCCATTGTCGTCGCTCCCTTATTTCTAAAAACCAGTGCGGTTACCCGTGCGATGACAGTTGAAATTTCACCGCCACCAGTTGGTACGCGTCTCCGGTGGCCATTGTCAGCGGCCGAATTAAAATGGCCACCGAAAAGTCGTTACGGTCTACCTGAAGGGGTGGACTGTCCGGACTCTGATTTAATTAGTTCGAACACTTTACGGTAGCTTAGATAGGGATCGACAGATTTGGCCGAGTCACAAGTCAAACAATTATTTAAAACCAAAAAATAAAAATTCGTTGCGCTCTGATTATATTGTTTTGTAAAGTTAATTTTTATTTTTTAATAAATCCCTATTTTGCAAAATAAATCTAACTGGTTATTACGTATTAAATATATACCAACGACAACTTTTTGATTTGAAGAGACTGGTTCAACATTGGAAAAACTAAATATTTGTTCTTCTATATTCGACATAAAAATAGCTGCAAACTATATAAACTTATAGGTAACCTACTATTTTGCTGAACAAATTATTATTAAATGTTTATGCTTTAGGCAATTTAACAACAAATTGAAACGTTTACGTTAAAGTTTACATAATCTTCTACTCATATCCATGTCCTTATACACTGATTATTCTTCAGTAAATGAGCTATATATTAACATAAGCTTCTCATATTCTTCTTTGTAGAAGTTCTAATGAAATTTTCTTTGTGGTGTATAAAAACGCGCATCGGTATTTCGTCAATCGTAACTGAAACTTGTTTTTACCATTTGTGGTACCTTACATTTTAGTTAAAAATAAAAAAATACAATAACCTGGTGAACGTTTAGTCTGAATACAATAAGTATTTGGAGTTGATCAAAAAGTAACTTCGACTTTTTGAAAATAGAAAATAACTGGCAAAGGTAAGACAATGTCAGCCAGTTTCTACAATCCGAATAGATTACAACTGGAAAAGAAATAGCAATCTTAACGTATCTAACTCGAAATGTAGATGCTATTTCAGTCTCTAATTCTTAAAACATAAGTAAGATGTTAGTTTTAGATTTGTAATGTATTATATTTTTATGATAATTGAATCTACTAACTCTAAAGAACAGTTAGAACTTGTTTCTTCCTTCTTGAATTTTGGAGGCGTTTACTTCGTGGTACATTTTCGATTATTAAATAAAGAAAACACTTAACTTTTTTATACTTATATTTTTATTTCTCGTGACTAGTTTCAATTAAAATAATAATAAAAATATAAGTGGTATAAAAAAGTGTTTTCTTTATTTAATGTTTCTTCCTTATTTATCACATAGACTCTTAAAAAACTTGCTTGACCTTACGCTCAAATTATATATCGTACAACGCTTTCAGAATAACTGCCAATGAAAGAACTTCTTTCTAGTGAGAAACTTAGTTGCAAGATACCTAATAAATTCTTAAGTATGATGCAAGTATTCGAAATGGCGCTCCCATATTTGTGATTCAAAAAAATGTGAAAATAATATATTTATATAATATATTTTCAAGCGTAGCAATTTTCAATGGATATAAACTTGAACATAAACATATATAGACTATAATTTCACTCTTCGAACTATACAGTTTGCAAATTCCTGAATAAGGGATGTATAGTCAAGAGAAGCAGCTAATCAACAACAATAGAAATTAATTCTAGGTTTGTAAGCTCTGTTTTATACACTCTTTCTGACTCCTATTATATTAGCTCCATTGTCATAGCCTTTACTTTCTAAGCCCTTTAACTCAAAACCGATTATTTTCAAAAAAGACAAAGTAAGTTATGTTAAACTCTCTCCTGTTGAATAAGGTGCTCAAAAATACCAATAAAGAATTCGTAAATTTCGTACTTAATTTCAATTAGGTTGCATATGACAACTCTTATTTTTAATGAGAGCTGTTCAATATGACTTACATCTGGGATACAATCAGCAGTTGTGAAAAAATATTTAGCTGTTTTTGTTATTTCTACAATTTTACGTAAAATTTCATCTCCCATCAAATTTATTATTGCTTGAATAAGTCAAATACCATTTATCAGACTCGTTGAACTCTTCAGACATGTTCTTCCATAACTGAATCAAATTTGGCTAGCAATTCAACCAGTTCCAGGAAAATTTCCCCTATTAGGTTGAAACAAATCCACTTGTTCCTCGAAAGGCTAAATATTGTGAAGCCAATAGTCTCCATTTCCAAATACATAATCTTTTGATATTTAGCATTAATAGTTTAGTTCCTTTTCAAACGAGTGTCAGTTTCTGTGATTTTCAGACTTTTTATGCATTGCGAGCGCACCTACAAAATTTTCCCAATCAAAATAACCTTTTTTAGACCAATAACGAATGAATTATTAAATAATATACAGACAAGCAAGAAACAGCATCAGTTGTAACAGAGTAAATTAACCAATTTCTCTCAAGAATGAGAGGGTGAAAATTTGCGTCTTCCTGTGTTGATAGGAAATTCCAATGCACTAGCAGACGAGTTTTGGATAAAAATATTCCATAGTACATTCAGAGATCTTGTCAATTAGCTTTAAGTCACTGATATTCCCACCTTTCTTTTCATTACTGATAAGATGGCGGACGAGCCAAGTTATGTCTCCGGTGAATCCGTCAATATAATCGAAAAAAAGTGCAATAAATGTAAAAATAAATCGGTGAATGTGGTAATATGTGAAAACTGTTGTAATTATTTTCATCCGTCATGCCTTAAGATTCACAGTAAAGCATGTGAAAGGATCCTACTTATGTCGACGGGCGAAAACGACCTGGAGGTTAAGTCACCAGGCCATACTAATACAGGTATTTTGCAATTTAATTTTCTCACCGAAGAGAATAAACTATTACGCAAGATTATTGAAGAACTAGAGAGCAAGAACTTAGTTCTTTTGGATTGGTTTACTGAAGATCTGCGTATTATGCGTAAAAATTTAAACTTTATGCACGAAGCGACACAAAACAGTTCCGATGCTAATATTATCGTGATCTTAAAATCGTATCGCAACAAATATAACCAGGCAATAAAATTGGCTAAAATTAAGGCCCGCGATCATTTTATTCTAAATTCTAACAATAAAGCCAGGTCCATGTGGCAAATTATAAATTCCAGTCGAAAATCAAAACATTGCTGTGATAAACCTTGTGATATTAATGCTGAAAAATTTAACCAAGAGTTTACATCCCATATAAAAAATATTATTAATTCCATTAAGGATCCTAGTTTTAACCCTATAATAGATATGCCTATATTTCCAAATCTGAATTTCTCCTTTGAAACGGTATCTAGCTCTACTGTGAGGGATGTTATCTACGGTATAAAATGTAGTAAAAGCAAAGATATATACGGATTAACTTCTGATTTATTGAAATGTTGCAAGGAGACAATTTTATTAGTACTTACCTATATAATTAATAAATGTATTGAGTCTTCAACGGTGCCCTATGCTATGAAAATTGGCTCTGTCATACCTATCCACAAAAAAGGCGATAAAAATAACACACAAAATTATCGCGCAATATCTATATTACCTGTTATCACTAAAGTGGTAGAAAAAGTTCTATTAATTCAAATTACAAATTACTTCGAAAAATACGAACTATTCAATAAGACTCAATTTGGTTTTCGTAGTGGAAAATCTACAACAACACAAAGTGATATTATGGCATCCATAATATCACTTTTAAATATGATCCTATCTGGGTATGAAAGTGGATGACTTCTTTTATGGACCTAAGCAGAGCATTTGATTGTGTGAATCATGATGTATTAATTGCAAAACTAATGTGCTGGTTTTGATGAAGCTAACTGTAAACTAATTGACTCTTATCTTTCCAAAAGGACCCAATGTGTTAACTATGTTGGCACTCGTTTGAGCATTCTGCCGGTTGATTGCGGTATTCCCCAAGGCTCCATTCTGGGGCCTCTGCTTTTTATTATTTACACTAACGATTTCTCAACATACTGTGATCAAAGTTTTAAAGTTATATATGCCGATGACACCACCATTGTTGACATAGCAAGTACTGCGGAGGAGGCAGTTCATCTAAGCTATTCATCAAATGATAAATGCGAACAGTAGCAATAAGCTATTACTAAATAAAGATATAACAATTCAGATGCTCTTCACGTTAAAAAAACATAATTTAAACAATCCAACGTCTGCAAATTTTTGGGGGGTTCATCTTGACCCATTAATGACATGGAGTCCGAAGAGTGATATACTGGCCAGAAAATTATGTAATAATATTTGTCTACTCCGGAATTTGTCCCAATCGGTGTCAACTAAGACTTTAAGAACAACCTATTTTGCAACATGCCACTTTATCCTTACTTACACCCTATTGGCATGGGGGCACTCAGACCACCGGCACCGGATATTCAGATTACAACAAATAGGCTATCGTGACGAATGTAGGGCCTGGATTGTACATCTATCAATGTCTTATTTATCTTAAAAGGAACACCTCAAATTACCAAACAACCGGTTCACTTCACAATCATAATACCAGATATAAAGAAAACATCAATATTAATCAACTCAGACTTTGTAAGTCACAAAACTGTGTAAATTACTGGGGTCCAAAATTGTATAATACCCTACATCCAACTATAAGGGCAATGCCTCAAAAGCAATTCAAATCATATAATAAAGAGTACATAACAGACAAAGCGTTCTACTCTGGGATGAATTGGTTATCGTAGCTGGTTTTACTATGTATTGTATTAGTATTTTTTTTTAATTTTCTTAATTTATTTACCTCACTATATGTTTTTTTCCATTTAGACTCTTTAAATTTTATATTTACACTGTTTTTTTTTATCGTATTCTTCTCCTACAATCAAAGCATAAATATAAGTGTAATTAGTATAGTGTTTTTGTATTTATTTGATTTTATTTATATTGTTTATTTTATTCATTGATTTTATTTATACATTGTTTTATCCATTTTGTTTATACAATGATTTTAATGATTATTTTTATTCTACTGTTTTTTTTTTAAATCTATTTTATTTATACACTGATTTTATTAATTTTATTTACACATTGTTTTTATCTACTTTTATATACGTTATTTATACATTTATTTATTAATTCATTTATTTATATATTGTCATTAATTATTTCTTTTAACTTTATTAATACGTTGTTTTATATTAATCTTACTTATACTTCATTTTTATTAATTTATTCGCATTGTATCTCTGTTGCTTTCATTTTGTATGACATGTTTAAACTCTGTTGTAGCACGAATTAAGAATTGAATTGAATTGAATTGAATTGATAATCTTATGGGCGTGCGATTTCTTAGCTTTCTTCAGCAACTTCTTTAGGAGGTGATGCAGACAGTGCTGACGAGTCCACCATATCCGAAGATGTGGATGTAAACGCTTCTGACTAAGGCTTAGGGACCAAGAATAACATTGCTTAGCTTTCTTCCTTCTTCAACTTTCGTTAAGCGTTTCTTCTTGTATTGGCTTCCAGACAGTCTTTTCCTTTTCTGATCCATGCTATTATAAGAATATCAATTACCTGGTATGTACCTTATTTACGATACATATAAAGAAAATTCAAACTTGATGTAAAAATCGATATAAATTACGCTCTTAAAACACTATAATTCAATTCTCTTATCTTTTTAGTCTTTTTAAAACATTAATCAAAGTACCACAACACGTACTCACACTTGTTGAAGAATTTGCTGTTGGAGACCAACTTACATAAAAATCAACTATCGCCATCTCAAAGAATAAGTAAAAACCTAACACGTGCAATTGTCTTTGTGATACATGCTGCCTACCTCCAAACTCTTATTAAAAGCAGCCGTGTTGTCGCGCGCGATGTATCACAAACACTTTGCGCCCTCAGATAATAAAACCTAACGGCGCCAAACGCTCGCCTTTCCAAATGGTACACACAATAAGCGCAGATGAGTAATATATCGCTGCATTTCATTTTTTTGTTAAATATAGTCCAGTGATTTTGCCGGCCCCTGAAAGTGCTGGCTGATGCGGTGGCCTCTTTGCATCATAGCACCGCAAGGTGCTGGTCATATCCGTCTCTCCTGAGAAACAAAGCTTTAGAAAATCTTCTAATGAAACAACGTTTTTGAATAGATATTTCATTGAGGTACCGTATCAGATAATCATCAAATATTAGATCAACTTGCATTAATCGCCGACAAAATAATGGAATGATCAAAACCAAATTTCCATTCACTCACTTCGAACTTAAATAAACAAAAAGAAATTACAGAACTTATTTCTTATTTCTAGGGGTGTTCAAATGAAAGGGTATGAAACAGCACTGTGGGTGTAAATGAAGTCTTTATTCAAAGCATACAAAATAGGCCTGAACACAACTATTCCATTGATTAACCATATCTCCTGTTGACGTGACAAGACCCAGACCTTCACAGCATCGTTGAGTTCGTCGTCCAAGTTGAGAGGCTATCTCAGTTAAGGGGTTTTATCTGAACCACTTCGGAGTCCCTAAGTTGAAGGGCTGCTCACTACTTTTTGAATTCTTCCAGGAGCAACAAAACAACAATTAGCTCCGTTGTGTACTGTGGTTCAAGTAAGTAAGAACACTTAATCGAGTAACCAAGCCAGATCGCTATCCTCTTTCACACTAAGTTCTTTAAGAAGGCCGGGACTGCTCAGAGAGGGTGTGGTTTTTGCTCCATGATAAAATGCAGCTTGACCATCTACCTTAGATCCCGTACATGTCGCCCTGCGATTTTCATGTGCGTGGTTCACTGAAGAAGCAACTAAAAGGGCAGCGTTTCAACTCGAATGACGAACTCAAGGACGATATGAAGGTATCGTCATAGCCAACGGAACACCGAATCCTTCTGCTTGTTAATCAATTGAGTCATTGTACTCTGGCCTATAGTGTATACTATGTATAAAGACTTCATTTATACCCACAGTGTCGTTTCGTAACTTTTTATTTGAACACGCCTTGTAAATATCAGTACCAATCGAGTTCGCAGAACCGCTTTTTACAAAAAAAAAGAATGGTAATGTTTATGTTACTGTTTATTAAACTTTAGCTTCCTTTCTAACAAAATACTTATCAATATACAAAATACTTGTCAATCTTCTAACAGAATTTCTTAAATTATTCACACACGATTACTCAAAATATTAGGATTATTCTCCAAAACCCGCAGACTCGTACCTAATCACCTAATTACAAATTTCCAAGAAAGATTTTATTAATAAGCTTCTAGGCCTAGATGTTATCAAACACAGAAATTGCAATTGGTCTTCTTCGCTCCAGATGGTTGATCGTGGAGACCTTGTGGAGATTATAGAACACTCGATCGAATAACTAAGCCAAATCGGTATTCTCTTCCACACTTCAACCAAGCATCGTATGGTAACGATTTTAATCTACCACACGCATGTTAGAATGTCAGAAGTAATTGCGCTTTTGTTCAAAGAATTATTACAATTAAATAATTTATATCAATTTATTTTTTTACCTAACAACCGTGATGTTTTTCTTGATAACTATGATACCAACGAATCTCTTCTTTATAAAGATTTTATATACAACTTTAAGGCTTTCAACTACTCTGAAATCAACAAGTTTATATCCAGTGTCGACTGAAATAATTTGCTTTATAATAGTGATTATTATTTTAGATTTGTAATCCAAAAAGATGTTCTTGTTAAACTTGTAAAATCATCTAATTTTCTAAAATGGTTCAATGCTTCATGAAAACGAAAGTGCATGCGGAATATAAAAGAACTGGTAGTTTTGCAGATTTTGAACAGTTTAAATCTATTCGCTCTCAGTGCAATGTTTTAGGTGAACAACTCTATTAAAATCACATCAATAAAATATAATCAAATGATACTAGATATATCGTTTTGGAAATATGTCAATGAATCCACGAATAAAAACGGTTTCCCCAAGCATATTCATTTAAATCAGAAAATCTGGAATTCCGTGAAAGATTGTCTTACTCTTTTTACGGAATACGTCTCTGATTAATTCTATTAAACATGTTACCATACTCCTGTAATCCTGGATTTCATGGTATACCAGCCTTTGCTGAAGTCTGGTTCATATGCCTCGAACTGGAAACAGAGCTTTATTAGACCGATTAAAAAAATGAAAGTAGGAAAATTGTAGCGATTTTACTTGGTTCACCGCAACTCCGACCCTCCTGATTTGCATATTATTATTTGGACCAGGGTCCGTTCTAAGTAAAGGCCCTTAATGTATATTTTTATTGCATGGATATAGTTTTCAAAACATAAAAGGTTTCCGACTTAGCGTAAATTCGAAACGCGGCAGATTCTTTCGATCAGAGATGCGGTTGCAGAAGTTTGGCAACAATGTTTTTTAGGTGGTGGTAATCACGGTGTATCAATAACCAATAAGAAGCCATTTCATTACCACCACCAAATCTTAAACGCCACCCTCAACGCCGGGGAGAAACTGCAATAGTAGAAGAGAAGACCAGAATAAGTCAAGACATCAACGCGACGCGAATTGTTAAATTGTAATCATTTGTGTATTTTGGTGTTTTTCTGCAAAAATATTATATGTGATGAGCAACACGGCTTTTGTTAAAGAAGATCCACAGTAACTAGTTTAGTTGTATATCAATCATTACATTTGTGCCTTTGAGAATAACTGCCCAATAGATGCAGTGTATACAAACTTCTCCAAAGTCTTTGATCGCACATCTCATTCTATTTAGATAAATAATTGCAGGTGATGGGTTTTGGAGTCACCACAACTATATGGATTTACAGTTATTTGACTGACAGATCGCAGATTGTGAAAACTGAGAATTTTGTTTTAAAACCAATCATGATTACAGCGGGTGTTACTCAAAGTTCCCATTATGACCCATTTTATTTTTGCTGTTCATTAGCGATCTGAACTCCTTTATTATGTATTCAAAGTGTCTTCTATTTGCTAATGACCTTTAATGTTTCGTTTAATTAAAGACGTAACTGACGCCATTTACTTTCAAAAGGACCCTGCAAATAGTGCTGTGATAATAATCTCTATTTTAATTATAACAAACCTTTGTCCATTTCCTTCGATAGAGGTCAGATTGTCTGCAACAGTTACGAAATAAATGGAATTTGTATTGTATTGTATTTTACTGCATTTAGTCTTTATCTAACATGCATATATAATTTTACTATCAACGTAAGAAAAAAGAAAATATATACAAATAATTTTGGCTGCATGTAGAAGGGTGGAGTTCACTCTTACGGATGATCTTCCACTCGAACCCTCTGAATTTGTTTATCCTCAGTAAATCACCTTAAAGACTTTATTTTGGTTACCCAATATATGGTATGTATAACTAAATATTTCTCCAATTATGTAAAACAAATCATGACAGTTACAAGAGCTATAATTTTTACATACACATTTTACTATATATTTTTTTTAAAGTCTATAAAAATCATAAATATAATTGAATCGTGAAAACCACTGCTGACCCACAAAAACTATTGTTTTATAAAAACTATTCTGAGGCTCCCAAGTTACAACTTGCAAAACTTTCATAAGCTATATGAGATTCAGCCTTGATTCTACAATTTTGAAAGATTTTACTAAAAATATTATTAATAAGGAACAGTTATATTATAAATTTCAATATAAAATCTTCTTGTTTTTACGTATGATTTCCTTGAAAATAGTTGTTGATGATGTTCTGATTGGAGGGTGGGACAGTGGCTACCCACCCACCCCACATATATTTTAAAACTATAAACTAAAACACTGTATTATATTCTTGAAAAACCATCAAAAATAAGGCTGTTGTTTGTTTGGAAACGGAAACACTGTCAGTGATTAAAGGGTAGAAGTATATATAGGGTGGGTGGGTGTCCACTATCCCATCCTTGAATCAAAACACCATCAACAACTATTTTCCAAAATTTCGTATCTACAATTAAGGGAAATTTAAAATTAAAATTTATACAATATAAAACTATTCCTTATTAACAATATTTTTAGTAAAGTCGACGTATGTGTTTTACTAATTGGAGGGTGGGATAGTGGACACCCACCCACCCTACATATTCTTCTACACTTTAATCACTGACAGTGTTTCCGTTTCCAAACAAATAACAGCCTTATTGTTGATGTTTTTTCAAAAATTTAACACAGGGTTTTAGCTAATAGTTTAAATATATATGTGGGGCGGGCGGGTGGCCACTATCCCACCCTCCAACTAGTCAACATACACGTCGATTGTACTAAAAATATTATTAATAAGGAATAGTTTTATATTGTATAAAATTAAATATAAATTCTTCTTGCTTTTACGTATAGTTTTTTCTACATACAGGGTGAGTTTTTTTCAATGTTCTCTATGGAGATCTCGGAAACTATAAGAGATAGAGAAACGGTTAAATGGGGAAAGAAGTGTAGATTTACGAGACGAATAAAATTCCACTTTCAAAGTTTTCAAAAAAGTCAAGTCAAAACTAGATATTTTGAAAAAAGTAAAAAGTGTCAGTTTTTTCAAATCAATATATCTCGGTTATTATAACAGATAGAAAAAAACTGTAAAGAACAAAGTTTTAGATAATTTTATGTAGATTAATAAAAAATAATCAGAAAATTTTTATCGCCATTATTTTCCGAGATATGACGCAAACTTACATTTTTTTAAATGGAAACCATAGTTGGCTATGGCCTCATTCAAAAGGTAATTTTTTTCTCTTTAATACAATATGACATACGACATAGTTATTTCTAAAAATAAGTGAGTTATAGTCATTTTAAATTTTATTATAAATAAAAAATGGGTAGCCATGAAAAAGATGAAAGTAAAACATTTGCAGTTGTTTATAATAATAGCAATATTGTAATTATTAGTTTTACAGAGATAAACCAAAATAAAACAACCGCATAAAGTAATTCTGTAATTATCAATATATCAATGGGAGAGAAATTTTAATATTAAAAAAATATATATATATTTTTTATTAATCTGCATAAAATTATCTAAAACTTTGTCCTTTACAGTTTTTTTTCTATCTGTTATAATAACCGAAATATATTGATTTGAAAAAATTTACCCTTTTTACTTTTTTCAAAATATCTAGTTACCCTTGACTTTTTTGAAAACTTTAAAAGTGGAATTTTATTCGTCTCGTAAATCCACACTTCTTTCCCCATTTAACCGTTTCTCTATCTCTTATAGTTTCCGAGATCCCTATAGAGAACATCGAAAAAAACTCACCCTGTATATTAATATACAACAATATTATACAAAACATACAAAAATGTTTAATGGATGAAGCTGGGCTGAGTTCATGCAGCTGCGACGATCTTCCACTCTAATCTTTGAATTTATCTATAATCTTTTTTGCTAGCATCACAACAAATGTGCCTCAAGGTTTAACATTGCGTTTTACCTTGAAGCAGAGCAGTAGTGACTGTGTTTCCTGATACGCTTTTCTCAGATAGCTTAATTTTTTAAATTAAAGATCGCACACCTATACTTTTTCGTAACACCTATATATTTTTATAGGAACTAGAGCTGAAATTAGCATTCTAAGCAATATTGACAATTGTCACCAACTAATTTCTGGTAGTTGTAATCTGAAAGCAACGAACGAATCATTGATATTGTTAAATCAAACTGAATCTAGGTTGCTAATTTAATAAAAATGAAAGTTGAAGATTTTCTATCGGAGACATTGGTGGGAGCCGATTTCTTACGGTAGTTTCAATTCGTAGTTGATTTCAAGTCCGAAAAATGGGCTATCGACTATCGATCTTTCTGAATTTAATTAATGTAAAAAAATAGATACATTTCTAATTTAACTGCCTTCGAAAAATAGTTTCATTTACATTCATTCAATTTTTGTCAAACATTTCTATTAAACGGCATAAATCTTTTTCAGGTTTCATTCAAACAACCTGAGGATGCCTACGTCAATCTTCTAAAAGAATTTTTTTAACTTGTCCAAACCTTTTATTTCATATTCTTCTAACAAACACTCAATTACTCTTTTTATAATATATATATATATATATATATATATATATATATATATATATATATATTTACAATATTTTACAAATTACGAAGAAAAAATATCATCTGACCCTCAAACAGTAGCTGGTCCTTTCCTCACCAAAACTGATAAACGTAGAGATCTTTCAGAGATTATAGAGCAATCAACCGAATAACTAAGCCAGATCGCTATCCTCATCTACCCAATCAAGACTATGTGATTAATTATGATTTATGTTTTTTTTTCAAATGTCAATATCAAAATAGTGCGTGAGAGTGATGGTAAAAACCTCAGAACATCAATTCGGCATGGTGCACATTTCAAGAAGCTCTCTACAACTCAAACAAACAAAACATCAGTGTCTCCATGCTTACTATATTCAATTAAAACAATAACTGAAGCCTAATAATCATGCACAACAAAACGAGTTCGTTGAATAGATTATTGAACTTCAATAAGTGTTATAATAGATGTAAATGTTTACGTCTCGAAGAGTCCGGTTATGAGGAGAATACAAACGATTAATACAATTGTTCAAAGCAATAATACAAAACTAAAATTAGAACTAAGAGATTTCACAATCGCAATGATAATATCGTACTCCTTACACACTACAATAAACTGTACATTAACTTAGCGCATTTCTGACCTATAACAATAAATCGCCTATTAACCTTATTCAATAAAATATGCATGACGTAACCCAAGATACTATTTATTAGTATACTATATATTAACGTAGGTTAAGAGTATGCTGGTGAATTTTTAAGTCAAAAATTGGTGAAATATTATAGAGAGTTTTGATTAAAATAAAAATTAACTTGATAATTTTTTTCGAAAGAATTGAGGAATAATCAATATTTTATCGATACGCACCGTACAGTTTACTTCCAGCATTACCAGAATTACAATACTATTATGGTACAAAAATAATAAACAATTCTGGACGATATGGTCTAAGTATGAAACCAAGTTTAGGAAAACCTACCTACCGCCACGATTTAAAGTCCGAATGGAGGAAGAAATACGAAAAATAACTTAATGGGCGAAGAGGTGTTCTGAAAGTGACCAAATAGAACGGATTTACGAAAATCTTAGACCGTAATATAAACTATATATATACGCAGGAGGAATTTTATTACATTGCACGAACTAGTGGAGATTGGTAAGGAATTTTAAGTAATACAGGTGGTAAATGATTTCTTTGTAGCTCCATCGACGCCAATGCAGTCACTAGTTCCAGAAACCGCCTTCTTCGGAAAGTAGGCCGAGGTAAACGTGAAACGATCGCCGTCGCCTGGAATAACGGGATTTTAGATGCAGCCGTTCCAGTAATAAAACAAGTCAAGTATACCGAGGAAAAGGAACCCCTGGTAATCTAAGCCCAAAATACGGACACATATCGTAGGGAAAATGTGTGTTGAAGATGCGAAAATCCAGGACATTTCCGGATTACCTTCAATCCAGAGGGAAATCTCTTCTGTTCGTATTGTGGAAAATAGGGAGTGGTGACCCGAGTCTGTACCTGCCGGTTGGAACATCGAGGCGAGTCCTAGACACCAGGCACCGCTTCCCTAGAACGTCACACTACCGTATGTATACCAATAAATGGAGATGACCCTCGACTTTGCCTAACAATTTACATTCGCACAGCTTTGATATAGACACAGGAGCCACAGAGCTATATAGCTTGGAATGTTTGGTAATTTCTGTAAGAATGTAACTATCAGCTAAACGTGGAACGTAGGAAGACGATGAAGCTGACAAATGGTTTTCCTTTTTCGAAACGAAGGTAAAATTACATTTCCAAATGATTTACAAATTTCAAATATGAAATAACATGGAGTGTCTATTCAAACTTCAACTTCAATCAACGGATATCGTCATAGGAATGGATTTTCTGAACAAATACCAAGCAAAAATTTACAGAGGTATCACCAATAAACGTTTCAACGTGAATTTATTTGATTTGGCGGGTATACAAGAATTTTCAAGTGAGCAGCAAGGTAAACTACAAAAACTCTTGGAACAATATATCCAACCAGCAGAAAATAAGAGAAGTGATCATAATTGTGTGAACCGATAAAACAGAGATACTAACCAAGGAATATAATTATGTAAGGTACAATTGATGAAATGCTAGCCAGGGGCATTATTGAGCCTTCCAGTAGTAGTTGGAGTTTGCCGGTGGTTTGCTAGTACGGAAGAAATCTGGTGATTATCGTTTTTGTATATATTTTTGATAGATAAACCAGGCAAGTAAACCAGATACATATCCGTTGCCGCACATTCAAGGGCTGCTAGATAAGTTGCTAAGGTGCAAAGTACCTAAGTACGATAGATTTAAAGGATATATATTGGCAACTTCCACTAGCTGCAATTAGCCGTTCTATAAGAGCTTTAACCGCACCAGGACGAGGATTATTTCAATTCAAGGTGATGCCCTTTAAAAATCAACAAGTGTGCAAATTCGCACAAAGGGAATGCAAATATCTAAGGCATATAATAACGAGTCGCTGTGTATGCCACCGACTCGGAGAGAGTTCAGGTTATCGTCTCCCTCGAACCTCCTAAAATCGTCAAAGCAGTAAGAATATTCTTGGAAATGGCATTATGATATAGGAAATTTATTCCAAAATTTTAACTATGGTACAACCGCTAACGACCCTACTCAAGAAGAACCAATCTTGTATTTGGGGCAGCGCTCAAGAAAACGCGTTACAGAAATTGAAAATAGCTTTAACCTTCGCATCAGTCCTACGGACTGATGAACTGACTGAATTTCCTATATCGTGTTGCCATTCCCAAGAATCTTCTTACAGCTTTGAAGTCTGCCCCGATTTTACCAAACCGTTCACCGTTCGATCAATACAAGTTAGAGAGGACTAGGAGCAGTGCTGACACAAATCTAGGAGGGCCAGGAAAAGGTAATAGCCTACATTAGCCGCACTTTGTCGCCAGCTTTTTGCTCTTTTGATATTCTTATTGTCCCGTATTATAATAAACGTAAATTTAAACCTCTCGAAGAACTCGGTTACGAGAATAAGACAAAGAATTAATAAACTTGTTCAATAACAATAGCACAAAACTAAAATAAGATCTAAGAGATTTTCGAAATTTCCCTCAACCGATACGAATTAACAAAATTCGAACGTTAATTCCACAATCGCAACGGTAAAATTTCTAGCGTACTCCTGACATACTACAATAAACTGTACATTGACTTAGCGCATTTCTGACCTATAACAATAAATTGCCTTTTACCTGATTCAATAAAATATGTGTTCTTACTATTCATCTATTGGGAAAATCTTCGTCTAAATATCTACGAACGATCCCAGCATAATGAGGTGGAGCTCCGTCCAATTGATACCATATTCGGTTATCAAGTCAATCCGTATCTAACGGATTTGGAAATAAAGTGGCTAACGCTGGCATGAGGTCGTCTTGAAGAAATGTAAGATATATTGCTCCATCAAGATTACCATCGAAAAATACTGATCCTAAATATGATCACTTATTATTTTAGCCCAAACATTGACTTTTTGCGGGAACTTAGTATGAGTTTTTTGCGATAATTTTGACGCTGCTAATTAAATCTGGTTATTGTCAATCAGGTTGATCATTTGCTCGCAATATTCGATTCGGCGATCCGAGTCATCCTCCGTTAATTCTTGGAGTGCCTAGATCAAATAAGGATGCAGCTTGGCTGATCTAAAAATTTGCAGGACAGTAGTATGACTAATCTCGTTGTCGTGGGCCAGTTGTCTGGCTGGAGTCAGGAGGTAATAATACGTTTAGCTTGGTGTGATTTCGCTCCCTGTTCACAACCATATCACGACCCAAATTATTGTTTTGTCCCTCAATTTTGCTTATAGTACCTTGACTAATGGGTGTTATATCAGAATACAGTTCTCGAAATAACTGAGCAACCTCAAGTTGACTTCGTCTTCTGTTACCATAACCGATTATCATCTGAATCTCGATACGGAGATTTTAGGTTAATTAGAGCACTTTAGAAACTACTTTGACAACTTGATGAGCGTATGTGACAGTTTTGGTGACTGTTATTATCACTAGTAACTAAACAACATGTTCCCAAAGCATCAAAACACATTTCCAAAATATACAACTTTACGCCGAAAAGTACAAGTGTTTTTTTATCACGTGGGCTTGAAAATATTCAAGAAATAAATAGTGTATTGCTTTTCTTGCGAAAATATCTTTCAAACGAGGTGTCACTTAACATACCTTTCCAATTGAAAAAAAGGACGGAAGTTATCAAAGGTATATCGAAGTTATGAATTTTATTCCAGTTTAAGTTTCCGCAAACAACATTCTGGACAGGTCAGATACATTTTAGAAACTGATATTTTTTATATTTCAGTTCAGAGTATACGATAACGCTGCTATAGATGAACTAACGTTTCTACATTTTGAGAAACATTCAAAGTGTTCTAACGTATAGTATCTAAGTTTATTAGATGATTATCTTCAACAATTTGCTCCTTATAGAGGTCTGCTAAAAAGTATCAGGAGGAAACATTTTTCTTAATTTGTTGCAATCAATTGCACCACTTCTTATAAATTATTGAACGAACTGTTGTAAGGAAGATATTTCGTGAAAGGAATAATTCAGTATAGTCGCATTGTAAACTGTACAGTAAAGACCACGAAAATGATAACCAAAGAAGTACAGAAAAAATTAATTGTGCGCAAGATAAAAAGAAACAATAATGCAAAATTATGGATAAAGTTAAACATGTTCTATTGAAAATAGACTGAAGAAATAATTATTTTACGAGGATTTCAATGAAATTATAAAGCTGTTAATATTCATGATAATACATTAGTATCTGTACTCCTGCAATAGTAAGAAATTTTTATGGCCAATTTTTACTAATCCACTAAATAACCTGGTGGTAAACAGTTTCACGTTAAAGCATTTGAAAAATAACGGTGCATTGAGTGAACCAGACTTAAATCCAATATTATTAACACAATTAATCCCAACAATAATTTCAGAAAAAGTACCTTCAGAAGTGAGATATGATAATGCTGGTTTCATAATAATTTTACACAAAACTAGTAAGAGATTAAGATGTCAAATGTGCAAATTAAATACAGATCCTACACAAGTAGTAGTAATTTACATCTGAGACTTTTTTTGCTAAATATTGAACTAGAGCTCGTTGCAGTGAGAGAAAAATGAGGAAGGTGGATAAATAATAGTACGCAAGTTACATGTGACTTATGGGACCTGTACTTGAGACTGATTTTGATGTATGGGGTAGAGGTATATTGGATCAGGAGGTATGAAAGGTTGGAGACAGAATAGTGGTGGTTCCTGAAAGAGTTGTTAGCGGTAGAGAGATCGACGCTTGAATACATATTGCTTCAGGAAACAAATTGGGAGAGCATGTGGAGTGATGTATCTGTGGGGATTGGACGAGGGGAGATTAGTGAAGAAGATATGGAAGGGAAGTGTGGATGCAGGAGTGGGTAAATAGAGAACGGAAAAGAAGAACACGTGTGAAACAAGCAAAGACAAGGATATAGGAGAAGAGTCGGTACAATAAATGCTGTAGGTACAGGTACGTAGGAGGAGGCTAAGGCACCTAGAATAGAGAATTGGTTGGAATTCGAAGAATGCGTGATGGGTAAGGACGAAAAAGATTCATGAAGTCATCTAGCAGAGGAAAGCAAAGAAGAAGAAGAGAATTGTGTGGATTTATGTAGAAGGGTCGCAACGGTAAAACGTTTAGCGGTACTCCTGACATACTACAATAAGCTGTACATTGACTTAGCGCATTTCTGACCTATAACAATTAATCGCCTATTGGCCTTATTCAATAAAATATGCTTGACGTAACGTGCTCCTAACCTAAGCTAAGACACTATTAATTATTTTAGCATGTCCTACCTACATTCCTAAACTATATATTAACGTAGGTCAAGAGTATGCTTATGAATTTTTAAGTCCAAAATTCATGAAATATTTTAGATAGTTGGGATTAAAGTAAAAATCAACTGGATTTATAGGAAAAAAATAATAAAATTTGTTAAAATAGCTAACTAAAATTTATCAGTTATTTTTATCAACTAATATTCTTTAAAAGTATAATAAGGGCTGAAATATTATTTGAAATGTATTTTTTTAAATCAAAAGCGCGTATTGGTTATTGATTAATTTTTGCGTGAAAGGATGTGCGATGATTAATGATTCAGCTGGCAAATTTTTGCGAAATGATCGCGTCCGCGGCAAATATTTCATAATTAAACGGTTTAGCATACATTGGACGCTCGCATTGACGCGTTTTGCGTCGGTGTGCGGGCAAATGGAATTATGCGTCGCGCTCATTGTTTACAAAACGATCGGCCAATCCGACGTGAAATCAAAAAACAAATCCAGTTTCCACAAAATAATCAGCCCACCGGACACGGGGAAAACACGGCCGAGAATTAACAAACTTTAACTATATAATAGGATCTCTGGAATAAGGATTAATTTGAACACCCCCTCTGTGTATTTGCCAATACATTAGTACCGGTTGGGTGAGCGTTTGCTTGGACCAGACGTGTGTCAAGTGCAGGCAGTTCGAATACTCTCTTCCTGCTAATTGGATTGGATTTTTAATTAATATGAAAATTTGCACATTTCATTTTTTTTTGTTTGAACAAAGCCCTTCCGAGTTCGACGTATTGATTCCGGACTGGATTGTGTTTGCGCCCGTTTTATAAATGTGTGTTCGTGTTTTCACACGTATAAAAGGGCGTGTGTTTGTGTGTGCGTGTGTGTGTGTAGATGGATGGATCGGTGTGTGTAAGTCCTGTTTGGAATGTTGCCTGGCAAAATCCCCAATTATACGAGTTCTCCTATAATTCCCTACGAAAAAAATAAATACCCCCGAAATCCCGGACACACAAACACACGTCGTTCCGCATCCACCGAGGCATTAGGCGTGTTAATGTATTTTTCAGGGCCTCCGAAAAATCTGTGACTGATTTTATATGGCCGCCAGCTACATACATCAGCAGCAAAACTCAAAGCCGAAAGGCTTACGGTCACTGGGTTACGAATAATTACTCTGTATATCTTGCTTTACCGGGATTAACGCTAAAAGGTCTGCCCCGACGCGATTATTTATATTTACACCCATTAATTTGAGAAAAAGCTGCATCCTCGCACAGCCGTTTAAATAACACGCAGAAAATGTATTACAATTTTGTAGAAATTATGATTAAAAATACACCGTTTTTAATGTAAAATTTCCATTAGTTTTTATCTCTTACCAAAATTGTTTTTATTTTTGTGATTTGTCATTTTAAATCATTTAAATTTTCATTTTGGGTAAAGTAATCTTTATGCCTACATGTCTATATTACAATAAAATGTAAAATTCCTACTATCCCGGCGCATCCACCATTAATAATTGTTTAAATTAGTATTGAGTATAAATAATTTTTTAATTTTAAAACAATATTAAAAGATTCATCAAAGTATTATCTATCGCTAACTACTACTTCTTCAGACCACTTTCAACTCCATTTTGAAAAAAGTTATGAGACAAATTTCTGACAAGGAATAGAATTTGTGATTCATCTATTAGAAGAATCATTAACTAGAAAGTAAAATATCTCAAGAATAAGGTAAACAAATATATTTTTATTACTAACAATGGTTTATTTCTACTAACAGCAGGCAAGTGAATAGATCCAAAAGGAATACAATTTAAACGTCAATTTCATTTGAATACGACGATTATTTGGCATCTATTGAATTTCTTGAGACTAAATAACGTTTGACTGTTTGGCAATTATTTTCTGTCTTTAATAGTTATATTTTGTAAGTAAAATCCTTAATCAGGAATTACTATACGAACGCCGAGATGACTGACAAGCATTTCTTTTATGGATTTAATGACGGCAGTTAATTACAAGTCTGGCGGTTGTATATTGAACGATTTTCTGACCGTAGCGTGATAGAAAAACCTTCTAAGTATTCATAAACGTCATATTCAAACTAAGTGAAGGACATGCTAATGACAGTAAGAATTTTAGAAGTACTGATAGAAGAAAATTCAGGTACTTCGACTCGAAAAATTCCACGTATTCTGTTAATGGTTTTTGCACACAATAATTCAAATTTCTCAATTACTTTGATTCTTTTTATCGATGAAAAAAAAAATTCAAGAAATGCAATTTTTGTAATAACCATGTGCGGGCTCAAAAAATATATGTGAGATACTTGAAGATAATTTTCAACATCAGTTCTCATTGAACATTTGGGTTCGAATTGTGAATGACTGGCTAATTAGCAATTCGATTAAATTCCGGTTAAATTTAACCGGAATTTATAACAGAAAGACTTGGTGTCAAGATATAATTATTTAGAACAAACGCTACCTCAGTTTCAGGAGGATGGACCTTTGATAACAAGAAATGCACGATTGTGCACCAGTGCACTTTAGTATGGTTGCTCGTAAGTTTTTAACAGTAACACTTGCGAAATCGGATAATTGCTGGGTGTGACACAATGAGAAACGACCCTGGTGTTTTTGAAAATGTTTGACAGTCAATGAGGAAGATATTTAATTATTACATCCTAGCTAGAGGTAGTTATTATTAACAGCAATTGTATATGTAACTTTTAGTAATAAAATATTGTATTTGTCGAAAATTTTGTGTGCCCTTGTTTAGGATAGACCAAGAAATAACATTTTGAATTTTTTCCTTATGTTTATGAATAAATGATAATATATTACACTGAATTGAAAAATTTACCACAATTTGTGCTTAAAACATAGTGAATTTTTCAATTCAGTGTAAGTATGGATTACCACGTAGTAACGGTCGCAGCAATTCTCTTTATTGATAGTAGATTATTTATAATAAATATTTATTGTATTGATAATATATTTATTTCTTATTGCAGGAAATTGCAAGAATTTTCAAAGCAAGGTTTCTTCTAGATATCTAGACTTTAAAACAATATTTTAGGTTTCAACTTTTCAACTTTCTTTCATATTTTAAATATTTTTTTACAATACATTATTTGTTATTTCAAATTTTCAAGAAATTACACTGTCCAGCATTGAGCACTTGAAACCGAGATGGCAGCAATTGTTGCGTTAAAACAAGAACTGTACTCATTTAAGCAATTTATTAATTTCTCGCTAGAGAAAATAATTTTTGATATCAAAAATCACTGATCACAAATGGCGATTATTCCGTTATAACCAAAGATAATTCTCAGATTAAATTTGATGCGCACAGATTTTATTAAAAATTATATAGAAATTTCTAATTCTATCTGTTGGCCTCTCACCAATAATAATCACTACTGCTCATTTAAAGTTGGGATTAATGTAAATAATAGCGAGGTATTTTTGCAAACTGAAGTATGGTCAAATAATAATAATAATAATAATAATAATTTATTGGTGCTCATCACATTTGTGTTACACAAGTCAAAACATGTAGGTATGCGTAGGTATACGTATAAAACATTAGTTAATTACATAGAATCATTAAATAGTTCAATAGGTAGGTTTGTGGCTTAATAAAAATAGCACATCATTATAAGGCAGTATAAATACAGATACATTGAAGTATAACTAAAAACAAATGCTGGATAAATAAATAAAATGTGTTTAACAGAAACAAACGAATTAAAATAAATAAATAAGTAAACATGTTAATTGTAGGTAAAAAAAATATGTTGGGCAAAAACTCACAGATTAAAATGATTAATAGTTAAATGAATAAAAGCAGACAAACGAAAACAAGAAGTTAAAAATAGGTTACACATATCAATATATAAGTATAAGAATAATTCATTAAATAATAAACGTTAAAAATACATAAAACAATTCAACAATAAAATGACATGATATATTAAAATGAATTAAAAATGCTATTCTCTATTTAAGTCTATGAATCTATTGGATAGGCATTCATCTATGCTGTAGAAGGCTTTTTTTAACAAATAGTTTTTAATTTGTATAGTAAATACTTTTTCCGCACTTGCTTTTATATTCATGGGTAGTAGGTTATATAATTTGGGCCCATAGTAATAAATTCCATTTCTATACTTCGAAATGCGGTGGTATTATGGATAAATTAAATTTCTGTTACGTGTTCCATAGCCATGTACTTCTGAGCACGTTTCATATAAAGTAATGTGTTTACGAACATACTTAAGGCATTCCAAGATAAATATGCCCGATAATGTCAAAATATTCAGATCTTTGAAAGTTTGCCTACAATCGTCGCGATATCCCAGGTTAGATACCACACGAATAGCACACCTTTGAATAGTAAATATTCGGTGTATTATCGGTGAGTATCCCCATGTTACAATACCGTAGGTTAAATGAGTGTGGAACAGGAAAAAATAAGCTGCTTTTATTGCTTTGCCCGGTAAGAGTTTGTGAGACTTCTTAGTAAGAAAGCAACCTTAATAGATAAAAATTCGCCATGGCAGTGACAATCCAATTTAGGATCCAAATTCAGGTCTAAAAATTTGATGGTGGCATTTCCCGCTTCTTCTGTATTTTTCAGTGTAAAAGTAAGTTTTTCAGTCTTTTCGGTATTAAGAGTAAGTTTATTGGCAATAAACCACTCAAATACCGATCTATTAATACTCTCACTCTCTGCTATGGCTGATTGCAAGTTAATTGATTTATTAATGCAGGTGGTATCGTCAGCGTACAGTACTATTTTTCCGTTGTTTAGTTGTGATGGAAGATCATTAATGTTAAGTAAGAATAACAATGGCCCAAGGATTGACCCTTGCGGTACCCCGTGCACAATATGTGCTTCGGAGGATAACTTCCCATTAAATAGTACCCGCTGTTGCCTATTTTGTAAAAATGAACTAACTAATCGACATGTCAATCAAATGCCCTACTAAGGTCAAAAAATGAAGCTATTATGTATGATTTAGAATGAAATCCTTCCAGGATCTCTTCGATCAAGGCATTAACTGCGTCCGTAGTTGATAACCCTTTGCGAAAGCCGAACTGATCCCGATGTAGTATGTTATGCATCTCACAAAAGTGGATTATTTGGTTAAATAAGACTTTTTCTATAACCTTTGACACTATTGGTAGCAGTAAGATAGGCCAATAATTGTTTACGTCTAGACCATTGCCTTTTTTAGAATTGGGATAACACATCCAATTTTTAGTCAACTGGGGAATATGCCAGAACGTATGCATATATTAATTAATTTAGTGTGTGGCAAAATATTCACGTCGATAATGTGTTTTAATATGTTAGTTGACAAACCATAGATAACACGCGAAGACGAGTTCTTCAAGGATCTTACTGCACTTCTTACCTCCGCCGGACTAACCTCAGATATTTGCATCATTGCTACATGCAGGTGATTTATCTAATAAAATATTTGCAATCGTACTAAAAAAATCATTAAATTTATTTGCCTAGATTTTACAATTGGTGTTATTTGTATTATTAGAATCATTATTTCTAATTAGTGGCCATAATATTTTGGAGTTTTTTTGGACCTTTTTATAAAGTTTTTATTAGCATTTACTCTCGCGATTTTTAGAGTAACCTTGTAATTTTGTTTATAATTTAAATGAATAGGTCGATCATCCGGTAATCTGGTGCTAGCCTCTTTTAATAGTGCAAGAGTTGCTCGCATTTCCTTTAAAGAGTTATTGAACCATACTATTTTAGTACTTTTATATTTTACTGCTTTTTCGGGGAAACATTTAAGCATGTTATGGTGTAGAAGGTTAATGAACAAAGTAAATTTATATTCTATGTCGGTATTTGTTTGATCAATATATCACATGCATGAAGCAAGTTGTAAAATTTATATTTACCTACATCTGTGATTGGCCTTGTTATATGTGTTTTAGTATCAGTGCATATATTTTTAGTTTTGAGTTGTATGTGTAGCCCAATATGATCGGATAAATCTGAATTTAATGGGTTAACATTTATTTGATCTCCTCTTATGTTCGTAAACACATTATCTAAACAATTGTTTTTCCTAGTATTGAATATGACATTACTATATAAACCAAATGAGGATAATACATCACATAAATGTGCTTCTCGGGAGTCTCCGCTGTTAAATTTGACATTAAAATCGCCGATAATTAAAAAATGCTACACTTAAATAAAAACGCTTTCGACTTGACTCACGCACTCGTTGCAAAATTATGTCTCAAGCATGTTAAAATAATTATGTACGGTCTTTGGAGCAATTTCCAATTAATATAAGTTTTTAGCAACTCATTTTCTAAATTTCAATTTCCCAGCAGTTTTCTTTATCTATCTAAATTTTTGGAATATTGACCAGAATTTCATTCTCATCTTATCAAAACTTTGTAGGAACTTCACAAACTTCTTGTAGAGTGTAAGTGTTTTAAATTTTTTCATCAATTACTGTATTTTACAATCGCAATTTTTCAGTAGTCTTTTAGAATCATTAGAATTTTACAACATATTTTTAACATTTTTCAGGAAATTATTAGTTTCTTTGAAATAATTTTCTGTTGTAAAAATAACAATAATTAACATTATTATCTTCAAGACTTTTTGAACTATTTTTGCTCTACAGATTTTTAGATTTTTTTGTAATTGTTTTATTTTAATAAACTTTTTCAATATTGTTAAATTTTTCTGCATTGTATCTTATGGATTTATATAATATTTTTCAACGTTTCAGCAAGCAATTTTCCTATATTTAGAAATCTTTATTTCAATTCTTTTTTAAAGAATTCTTGATATGAAATATTTGGAATAAAAACTGTAAGATTTTCTTCACAAATCATATTTATTTGAGCTAGATGTACATATGAATGGCAAATATTAAATAAAAACACGACTGTTAAGAATTTTGCTTCATTTTGTCTTTGCCTGATGAAGCTACAGTGTGGTGAAACAATTGTAGCAGTGTGTCTACAAAAAAAGCAAAACTCTGAGCAGTCGTGTTTTTATTTAATAATTGCATAATGGAGTTTCGCCAAGTATCAGCCTCATCAATCCTATATCAATAGCAAACTTAAATTTTTCAGTAATTTTTCTATTAAATTTTTAGATTAGATAATATGTCAGTCTTTCTGTACTAAAGTTTTATAATTTTATAGCATGCTTTTATGCAAATTCCCAGAATTTTTTACAAGGTTTTCTAGAATTCAGTAGGACTTTTTCGTTTTATGTGTTCTAATGTTTTCCAAACAATTTTATCATTTAATTATCATCTAATTATTTAAGCAAACATCCAGTTTTGTACTTAAGATTTTTGTAATATTTATTGACGTTTTTAAAAATTTCCATTGAATTCCGAATTTTTACAAATTTCTCTGCCTAATTGCAATAATTTATCAACGTATTTAGACTTTATCAGAATTTTTTATCTCAATATGGTTTAGAATTTTTCAGCATTTCTTATAATCTATCAGTTTGATTTATTACTCCCTTGTTTTTTCTTCTCATCCATGTCCATCTCCTTTTATTTTCCAAATCATAAACATTTGGCCATCATTCAATCATAATTTTTTAGTCTCTTTCTTATTAATTCAACCCCTTATGCTGATCAAAATTTTCACCCTAATATTAAGACTTGGCATCACCTGAGCATCTGTTGTAGAAACTGTTCAATAACACTTTAATTTTCCTCAATGTTGCTGGCCTAAGCGCATGCTGATATACTAGAGTATCCCACCCTTACTGACGCTACATACAAAAGTAATTTCTAAGATGCCTCACATAGTCAATTAAGATTTGTCATTAGTCTAGCAACTGCTTTAATACATTTACAACTTCTAAACTATGAATTAAATGCTCACTTAACCCCTGTTGAAACATTTTAATGTTAATTGGAAGGTTAATACCTGGTTTTGTTTTACCCTAAAATAGTAAAACATAACCAAGTATTTAATTAGCCTTCTAATTATAACTCCTAAATATATCATCTTTAATTAAATTTATAATTTTCGTTGATTGTTTTGCTCATTAATAGTTTCGCACTTCTCTTTGATTTGTTTTTTTTTAATTGATACCTTATGCTTAGGTTATTATGAAGAAGGGGTACAAATGGGCACACATCTGTCTGATCTCAGACAGACAGCCTGCACTTAAGAGCCTCAAAGTGTACAGCTTCAATTCCAAAACTTCTTGGAACTATAAACAAGCTCTTAAATAATTTGCCAAGGACAACAAGCTCACCCTAATGGTAGCACCAGGTCACGCAAATATAATAGGCCACGGATATGCCGATGTACTTGCCAGGGAAGGAGCTGTAACTGCCATGATGGTACCAAAGCCTACATATGAGCTATCAAAAGCACATAGGAAGAGTATGATTTAAAATTGGGAAAAACAATGGGATAAAGGTAGCAGGTCAAAGGTAATCCAAAATGTTTATTGACCTCTCGCCAGGCGAAGCTAAACAGCTCTTGCTTCTCACTAAAAACGAAATAAGACTGCTAAGTACCATCTTTTCAAAATAGGTAAAGTTGTCAACACTACTTGTAGACCATGTGGATTGGCAGAGGAAACGACCATGCGTATAGGCCTGGCTACCACCAGACTAGCCCTAAAAAGAAAAAGGGAACGGATGAGGGCTTAGTCTTTTAGAAAGTTAATTGACCTTCCTAAGAAAATCCTATTCCTAGGAACATACTAGTAGTATCTAAGTAGGTGTCGCAGTCTAATCCAATCTAATTTAAAATTGATACCTCCAAACATGGATTTTAATATAACATAGATATTTTTACTAATGAGTCGAATTTCTATTATAATCATTTCAGCTGCTAATTTTGATTACATTTTCACCTCTCCAATTCACAAAATTGTTCTTATAATTAAAATATCATCAGCAAATCCAACAAGTGAATCCATACTAAAATTTTTTATCACAGTTGATGTTCTAAAGAAGTAAACCCAATGACACGTAATAATTTAAACTCTTCCAAATTTTCCACTCTACATTCATATATCAAAACTCTTCTTCAAAATTAGTTTTATACTTTATTAATATACTTTTACTTTGAATTAGCTCTTTAAAAATCACTGGCCATTGGAAGGAATTAAGTATATTTTTAACATCAATTGTCTAAGCAATGCATTTTTCCTCTTAATGGATCAGAGATTCATTGCATAAATGTATGCATGCACAATATATTTTTCCAAAATAAATTCAAATTGTTATTTTGTTTAATTCTAAAATTTAATTGGTTCTAGACGCTGTCAATATTTTCAAAATGTTGCCTTCATCATCTAATAATCATAAAGGTTCATATGAACGTGCCTTATATGCAGGGTACTAATTTTGCTTTTTCTATATAATTCTGGAAATCTAGTTTCAATTTTATAGTTTTGTAAATTTTTTGGCAATAAATTTTACTGTAAATTTAAAACTTCATTTTGTGTTTGTTCTAGTCCTAAAACTAAATTATTTTTAAATTTTGAGGCCGCTGCTAAGACTTTCTCTACTGTGAGTAACTTTTCCAATTTGGGCAAATCATTATTAATATTGTTTTTGTTGCAAACAATATTTCTTAAATTTTGTTTGTCTACTTACAATTTTCCAAGGTCTTCCCCAAATGTCATTATCAACTTCCCCCAAAATATAAAAATGATAAATGAGAAACAAATGAAAGATATATTCCTGCAAAAGTTCTTCTCATTTCAGTTGCTATTTTTTTTTTTTAATTTCCACACTTAATTTGCACTCAATTAATTTGTTTTCAGCAGTAACAATATCTCTTCGCCTTCCTCTGTCATTTAAACACATTTCTTCTCGTTGAGTTTGCTTCCTTTTTTCAATTTTTAATTTTGTCATTCCATCATTATATTCTAAAAAAAAATAATTTTTGGGTATTGCAGCTTCCTCTACATTATTTACTGTTTCATTGACATTCTTCCATAAATATTCTTAGTTATTCATAATCATATAGAAATTCGCTCTCTATTCCAAACTTATTTTATAATCAGTTTTTCTAATAATTTAATAGATTCTGTGGTTTTTTCGTGTTGATATATTTTAAAATTTTTAATCTATGATCACTAAAACTTAAACCTTATATTTTTCAATTTTAACTAATCCTAAATATGCAAATGTTAAGTCTATTATTGATTCCGAATGTTGCATTACAAAAATACTATCATTTCCTAATAATATGATATAAGTTGGCAAAATATCTTCTAAAATTATAACTTTAATATCTTGTTCTTCCCGATAAAG
Source organism: Ontholestes murinus (assembly GCA_963969525.1). NCBI lineage: Eukaryota > Metazoa > Arthropoda > Insecta > Coleoptera > Staphylinidae > Ontholestes > Ontholestes murinus. The sequence continues at coordinate 62,456,615 of OZ018395.1, read as the reverse complement.
GCGCTTTTGAACTAAGTCCCCTCCAATAATTATCGGCTTGTACCTTTTTCTTTTAAAATAAATGAGTGTTTATAGTTAGTTTAAATGCATATGAAGAGTCGAAATTGAATATTTTATATAATTAATAATTAAATTATCATTTATTCTATTAAAGGTTTGTTGTGTAATTGTAATAAATATTAGCTAATTAATTACTTTCCCTATACACGTAGTATATAGGGGGAGTATTGTTTTCGTGATTTTTTTTTGAAAATTTTTTTTTGCGGAAATATCCGTTTCGAGGTCCCCTGAGTCCATTGCGCTGATTTCTGGAAAAAAAAATTCTGTGTCTGTGTGTGTGTGTGTGTGTGTGTGTGTGTGTCTGTCTGTCTGTCTGTCGGTGGGTGCTGTATCTCAAAAACGAATGATCCGATTGAGATGAAACTTTAAACTTAAGGTTTTATCGTTAAAAACTGGAACTGAAAAGCTTTTGGTAAACATTCATAAACCGGAAGTGGTTGTTTACTCGAGGCGTTTTTTTGTTTTTTCGTGATATTTTTCTAAATATAAAAATTTTTAAAAAACGGTTCAAACAAAAGTTAAAGGCAATGAGAAACTGAACAAGTTTTATTCGAACATGTTTTTCATAAAATTCGTAAATTTCGAGAAAGAAAATAAAAATTGAAAATTTTGACATTTTTTGCCAATTACTAATAAACTATTAGAGTTACATAAAACTTGTATTAAAATAATTGTAGAGAACTCAAATGGGAACAAATCATTAAGTATAGCCTTTTTGCGTAAACCTCATAGTTTTCGAGAAAAATATAGGGAAAGTACTATGATGGCCACATCACCATTTGTTGATTTTGTTTCGTAATTAGAGAAGTCTGTTGGGCACACGCACCCAAACCGAAAGGCGGTCTGAATGGCTTTAGGGATATATGCGGAAAGAGAGTGCATCGTTTTATTGTGGAAAATCCATTTGGGCGCATCTGCCCCGGTTATAACCTCCTCCATTGTCTACCTCTTCTTCTTATTCTGCTTATCTCCGCTTCCGTCCCTCGATCATTTCCGCCGAAATGCACTCGAAAACTGGCAAAGCCGTGCGGTTTACTATGTTGAGTCGACTCCGATATCTATCTATTATCTCTTCTCTCGTATTGAACTCGACACACACACACAGGCACACACAATCATATTTTCGGGGCATTGTTGAAAAAATTTACTCGAGATTCATATACCCTTTATAAATTGATAGGCCTTTTGCGAATTTATAATGGGAGTTATTTTACTTTTATACGGTGCAGGTAGGATGGGGTTTACCATAACCGCAAATAAGATGATTATCTTTTAAATCGTTTCAATAACGATTCCTTTCGGTATTATTACTCTAGAGCACGATTACCCAATTTTCTACAGAAAGTAATTGCTATTTCTACTATTATGCCCATTTTTGATGTTTTGAAATATTGGATCGATAAAGCTGTTACTTGTTGAATGTTATAATATACAGGGTGTTAATATTAGAACTCGGTTAGAACTCGTTAAAACAAACAACTTTTCTTAGTTGCAATTTGTGATTTGGTGCTCCGATTAGGAGTTATTGGAGTTCTTTTGTTTTTCTAAAATCGCTCCCTTATTTGAAGGACTATTTTAAAAAACCAAACAGCTTCAAAAGTAGCTTTCAGCTCTCTAAAAGATTTGTATTTACAATTATGTTTTATTGTTTCAAATAACAAAATGGCGACGGATCAAAAATTTCTAAACAAAATATTTTGATAACCACTCCATCGATTTTTGAAGGTAAAATATTTATAAAATCCTTATGCTATCTACTACAAAATTTGTCCTAAACATTTTTTTCAATCTATCAAAAAAGTCTTTATTCGGTTGCTTTTATTATAATATAGAATTTAAATCTTAAAGTGAACTTCTACGTATTTTTTTTTTATGGTTGAGAGTAATTAATTCCGCACCGTCAGCGTTTTATATTTGGATCGTCGTTTTTCTAAGATGATATCCATCCATCCATCCAGCCATCCCCCAGAAGCAGCGGCGGCGGCGGCGGCAGCGGAGGCAGCAGCAGGAACGAGTGCGGACGGAGCCATCGGAGCGTCCATGCACGGAACCGCTTAATACCGGTTTCACGGCTTGCTAACTTGAACCGTGTAATTTTGCATTTGCAGCGGCCTGTGTAAGCGTAAGGTTTTCTAGTTAAGTGGTCCACAAAATTCGGCAAGTCTATATAAGGTCGGAGGGAACGAAATCGGCGTGCAGTCTAACATTGGAGTTCACCACGTCTACAACGGACACCAGCAGGTCGTCTTCTAAAAAAAACAACTAACAAAAAAACAAAACAAAGATTTATAAGTTGCTTCAAGTGGTTAATTCATCGTTACCATTAATTAATATGTGTTAATGAGTGTGTATATGTGTGTGTGTGTTCTGTTCGTCGCAAAAACCAGAAACCGACGTGGAGGATTTTTAATTTTTCGTCACTTCTTGGCTGATGAGTTAGTGCGTGTGTGGGATGAGGATTTTGATGCATCGTAATTCGTATAGATGTCGCAATTTCAATATATTTAATGTTTTCGGATGTTAAAACGTGGAAAGGTTAAGCATCAGAAAATTAAAGATCATGACAACTCTTTAATTTTTTCGCCTTTACACAATATCGTATTTAAGTCTCTAAAACAAGCCAAGTGTAGATTAATTGTTTCAAAGTTATTCAATTAAATATCATATTTTCACATTTATTTATTTTTTTATTTTCATTTTAACGTTTTAATTTTTCATTGTAACATTTTCATGTTTTTACCTTTTAACAATTTGTGTAATAGAAAAAAATTAAGACATTAAAGAATGAAAATGTATATTTTCGTAAACGTTAAAAAGTTTTTTTTTAATTTTTTTCAACCTGGTTCATATAGCTTTTACTTTTTACCTAGTGACGTTTACACAGTTTAATGTATTCACACTTCCATTTAAAACGTTTATACACTTTCATGTCATACTATTACGTTAAATATGAAATCGTTAGTTCGTTAAAATATTTAAAAGTTTAAACGTTAAAATGTAAAACCTTGAGAACGTTTCAACAAATATTCACATTTTGTGTTTGCATATTTCATGTTTATAACGTATTCATATTTTCACACTCTCCCTTTTTAACGTTAAAATGTTTAGCTGTTAACGTTTATATTTCTTTAGATTTTCATTTCATAACCTCTTGTGTTAAAAGTTGATAAGTTAAATTAGGTTTATACATTAAAACTCGAGGAGGTAAAATCGTTCAAATATTTTTACATTCTTTTGTTTATTCATGTTTTATTTTTTTTAAGTTTACTTTAGGCACTTCTTAACCTCTATAAATTTGAATGGTCTCATATTTTAACATTTATTTTTAAACATAAAAAATGTTAAAGAATATACATATTAAATATTAAAATGCTAAAACATGAACATATAAAAACATAAAAACATTTTTAACGTTATTACTTTTACACAGTTTAACGTCTTTACACTCTCACTTTTAACGTTTTTGCACGTTAACATTATAGTCTGTTGTGTAGAAATGTTAATTCGTGAAATTATTGGAAGGTGATATCCTGAACACGTTAAGAATTCACTATTAAAAACAAACGTTTTATCATATTTTTACACCCTCCCATGTCATATTAAAAAAGTCAAAATCTTCACCTTTTAACGTGTTTATATTTTCACGCCTTAATTTTATATAATATATGAAAACCTTTTTATCGTTTTGTTCTTTTACTTTTTCTAGTTTATATAGTTTAAGATCTTTACACTCTCATTTTTGACGTTTTCACACGTTCACTTTATAGTCTGTTGTGCAAAAACGTTAATTCGTGAAAAAAATTAAAACATGGTATCTTGAATACGTTAAAAACTCATTTCCATGTTTGTATTTTCATATTATCACATTTTAACGTTTCGATATTAAAGTTAAATTATAAACACATTATATTAATAAAAATATCAACGTGACATAATATATTTAATAATAAAGTTTTCATTCTGGAAACAAATAAGCAATATATGGCAAGTAAACTGATGGAATCTCATCAAAGTATCCTTTACTGGTAGCAGAGCCAACAAAGCAGAATTTAGCAAGAAAGGGAAATAATGTGGACGTAAACTTGAGCCTTTCCATATGAACTCGAAATTTTTGTATATATATATATTTTTTAAATTATTTGTAAGTTTTCCAAAACAGTAATATTCACACATTGAATGAATAAATAAATATCAATAATATCACAAAGTATACCCCTCTCCAATAAATTATTTGTTAAAAATATAGTTCAAATATTTACCTTTTAACGTTTTTGTATTTTTACACCTTCCTTTTACAACATTTTGTTTTAAAATGGTAAACAGTTTAAATTAAAAACGATAAAACCTGAGGTCGTTACACTGAATTAAATGGAAACGTTAATATATGAAAATTATTAAAAGGCAATTGATTTGTTACATTTGAAAATAAAATGTCAAAAAAGAGTCCCACCTAAATTGGAAATAAATAAGTAATGGCTAAAATATTGTCTGAATTACAAATACGAGTATGCACATTGAATGTTAATTTCCGTCATCCAAAGTTATTGGGTCTGAGTGGAAGAACACAAATTTCAACTCCGCCTGCAATTCCTGCGAGCAAAGTTTTTAGGATTCGTTTGTCCAGTTATGATATTGTTATATGTATAGTACAAACAGGTTATTGTAAAATTTAAATAAATAAACAAATAAATTATATAAATAAGGTGTACGTAAAAAAGTAAAAACGATCAAATTTTTTCTTTTCACATTTACACATTTGGACATTTTTTGTGTTTATTTTTCTATTGTTTTCTTTATACACTTTTTACGTTTATATGTTTCGTGGGTCATGTATTTTACGTTTTCAATATAAAATAAGTTTTCAATATAATAAATATTAAATCGTTTAGTTAATAAAATATAAAAACTTTATGACATAAAACATCTTTTACGTTCATTCATAAAAATATTTAAAACTCATTCCATTTTAACGTTTTCATACTTATACACCCTAAAATTTAACATTATGGTGCTAAAAATGAGAAAATGTTTATCTTCTATCTTTATTTGCTCTTTTATAATGTTTTTTTGTAGAACATAGTAAAACATTAAAATGTGTTAACACTAAAATGAGAAAATATGAAAACGTTAACACGTGAAAATCGTTAAAAGGTGTAATGAATAAACGTCCAAACATTTTTTTAACGTTATCTTTATTCATTTGTTTATTGTTTTTTAAACATTTGAACGGTTTTGTGTGTGAAAATTTATTCAAACATCAAAAATAATCAGTTTTACTACTGTTTTACACATTGTCTAAACGTTGTACAAAAAAATGTAAATTCGTGAATACATTAAATTTTGATATTTTGTAAACGTTTTAAACTCATTTCCATTTTTGTGTTTTCATATTTTCATATCCTCAAATTTTAACGTTTTAATTATTCATAATTTAGCGTTATCATCTCATCCAACGTAGTCATATTTTTCTACTTCTTAACACTTTGTCTAAATGTATAAAACCTTTAAAACGTTAAAGATTAAATGTAGAATCTGGAAAATATTTAATTTTAATAAAAGATAAACCTTTTGACGTTCATACAGTGTAATGTTTTCGCATATAAATATTAAATGTTTTCACACATTCACGTTGTAGTGTGTTGTATGAAAACGTTAAATATAAAAATTTTAATATTAGGTAAAGAGTAATATTTGCTTTGTTCCATAATGTGGTTATTTTCAGTTGCCCACACACGTGTTTTGGTCTTCGCAGACTATTATAAAAGTATTAAAACATTATGGAACAAGACCTAATGTTAATATCATCAATCAATAACGTAGCGCGGAAAGCATCAACTTCTATAAAAATGTTGATTCGTGAAAATAATTAAAAGTTTAAACATTAAACGGTAAAACCTTGAGAACGTTCAAACAAATTTCCACATTTACACGTTTTGGGATTTTTGTGTTTTCATATTTTATATATTAACGTACTTTCACGCCATCCCTTGGTTTTTGTGTTCACATTGAAGGAATCGAAAATTTTTACCTTTCAACTTTAAAATGTTTTTACTTTATGATGATAATGTGATAAAATTGAGAAAACGTTAAAACATTTAATAAACGTTAATATGTTAAAAACATTAAAATGTAAAACGTTTTCACATTTGCACATTTTTGTGTGTTTAAATATTTACTTACTTATTGACGTTTTCTTCATTCACTTTTTAACGTTTTTGAAGTTTAACGGTTTTGTATTTTAACATAAGAATGTTAAATTGTGTAAATGTTTAGTTTAAATCGTATAAATGTTTGGTTATTAAAATATGTAAAAACTAAAACGTAAAATATGAAACAAACACATTCTTATCGTTTTAACTTTTGTACCTTTTTACATTTACACATTCTCACTTTTAACGTATTTCCACGTTCACATTATAATCTGTTGTGCGAGATTGTTAATTCGTTAAGACAGTACATATCTTGAAAATGTTTAAAATTTATTCCACTTTTCTGTTTTTATATTTTCACAACCTCACATTTATTGTCTCATCCAATTGTAATATTTTAATGTGTTTCCATTTTCACCTTTTAACAGTTTGTGTGAAAGTATGAAAATATTAAAACATTTAAAAGTGGATTTTGAAAATGTTTGAAACTCATTTCCATTTTTTTTTTCGTACCCTCACATTTTACATGTAGATGCAAAAAAGTAAAAATATTATTCTTTGAACGTTTTTATGTTTTCGTAACTTTATTTTATAATAGTTCGAGTGGAAATTTTAAAATGCAGAAACGTTAAATTTATGAACGTTGAAATGAGTATATATGAAGATGTTAATACACGAAAAATGTCAGAAGGTGTAAACATTATAACGAGATCAAATCATTCAAACCAATTTAACATTTAAACATTTAGACATTTTTTTGTGTTTTAATATTTATTTTTTTTTAACGTTTTCTTCATTTAATTTTTAAACTTAAACATTCAATCGTCAAAATGGAAATATTACAAGGTGATACCTTGAAAATAAATTAAAAACTCATTTCAATGTTTATCTTTTTATATTTTCACGCCCTCACATTTTAATGATTCGTTGTTAAAAATAAAGTCAAAATGTTTATCCTTTAATATTTTTCCTGTTCTCGCACCTTAATTTTCTGACGTTTTGTCTGAAAACGGTAAAAGGTTAAAATTGAAAAAAACATTAAAAAGTGTGAACGTTAAAATGAGTAAATACGAATACGTGAAAACCATTAAACTTTTTAATGGTTCGTTGTTAGAAAGAAGTCAAAATGTTCATATTTTAATATTTTTCATGTTATAGCACCTTAATTTTATAACATTTTCTGTGAAAACTGAAAAATGTTAAATTGTGAAAACAGTAAAACGTGTAAACCTTGAATTGTGATAATATAAAAAGGGTACACGTAAAAATTATTAAATGAAGAAAATATTAAAATGTGAAATGGTTTAATCGTTCAAACATTTTCACATTTACACATTTAAACTTTTGTAGCGTTTTTATATTTAATTTTCTTGTCATTTTTTTATGCACATTTTAACGTGTATAGGTTTGAACAATTTTACTTTCAACATTGTTTTAAATATAAAATTTATTTAATTGTTAATTATTTAGTTATTAAAATATAAAACAGTTAAATCACGATAATTTAGAAATACAAAAACCTTTTTATCGTATTTTCTACTTCACTTTTTAACGTTTAAACAGTTTAACGTCTTTATAATCTTTTATTTTTATTTTTGTATTCTTTATAGTATAATGTACTTAATAATGTCTTCTTGTTATTTATGTGTTGAACAATAAAGAAATATTATTATTATTATTATTATTATTAACTTCTTCACTTTACAGTCTATTGTGTGAAACGTAAATTCGTAAGAACATTAAATGATGATATCTTGAAAAACGGTAAAAACTCATTTAAATTTTTTGTGTTCTCATATTATTACACACCCACATTTTAATGATTGGTTGTTAAATAAAGTCAAAATGTTTATATTTTAATATTTTTCATGCTCTTGCACCTTAATATAATAACTTTTAATATAAAACTTTAAAATTGAAAAAGAAACATTACAACGTGTGATCGTTAAAATAAGTTAACATGAAAGCGCTAATACGTGAAACCATTATATAAAAATTAAAACGTCTTAACCCTCTTATTTTTAACAGTTTTACACATTCACATTTTTGTTTGTTATGCGAAAATGTTAATCCATAAAAGCATTAAAAGGTGAGATCTTGAATGCGTTCATTTTTGTGTTCTCATATTTTTTTATTCTCACATTTTAACGTTTCTACATTAAAAATGTCGAATAGTTTAGCTGTTTACGTTTTTAAGCAAAATTACAACATAATATATACATAACATACAATGTACTACATTTCATAATCATAAAGTAAACTACAATTATGTTATTTCATTATAGGAGTAAAAAAATAAAATTTCATAATTACCAACTAGGTTAATTTAAATGCTGTTTAAAATATACTAGCTGTTGTAGCAGTAATTAGGTTAAGAGCATTTAATTATTATTATTATTATTAAGAAATTTTTTAGGGTAGTAATAATATATTACATGAATTTAAAAATCACGAAAACATTTCGTAAATCTACAGAATTGCGAAAGCTTTCATGTTTTCTAATTATTAGTTAATTTTCTACAACGTAAAGGACTTTAATACATTTTTATATGTATATTTTATCATTTGGATCGTGATTAATAACGATACTCATAATTATTTTTATCTATTTTTTTCATCGTACATTTCCATTCGTGGAAATCCTTGGTGGATGGTAGGAAAGGAAGTTGGAAGGTACACGTGACACAAGGGATGGTTGGGTGTGTGTGTGTGTGTGTGACACTGGAGGGTAGGAGGGCGTGTATACTGGGGCGGTTTGTAACTTACGCACCACTGCACATTGGTGACTAGCTCGTACTGGGTGGAGCCACCCCTTTGGATGTTGATGCACATGTCCGATGCACCACGTGCTCTCCAGCTAGAGGGTAGCGGCACAGTCTTCCTTGCGTAATTCTAAATTTGTTGTCTGTGCTCTCTACGTTATTGTATAATATACGTATACTCATTACATCTCATTAAATATTTAGCATAACTAATGAGACCCTTGAGTAAAAATTGTATTGAAAACTAACATTTTCTTCACAAATTTATTTTGTACATTTCGAGTACAATGTACTCATTAATTGTTAAATGTGATCCTTAAGCCTTATTTTAATCTCGAAAGTTAATTTAAATTTTAACCTCGTAATTTAAGAATCGCAGCGTATTTATTATTGTAATGAATATCTATTGTTACTCATTTAAATAATAACAATTGCAGTGTAGCATCTAATTTATATTAAAAAGATAAAGTTTTTTTTTCTTATAAATAATACTGTTGTATTATACCTTCCCACTTTATCGTGAAGAGTATATCAATATAAATAACATTATAGTATCATTTCTTTATATTTTATAAAGGGTTCAATTGAAACACTCTTCACGAAAGCCAAGAAACAATAATCGAGTGTTTTTCCTTAATAATAAAATAAACACATTTTCTTTATGTCATGGATTTACAAAAATATCTAATTCAAGTAAAAGATTTATTGTTACTTGAAATTGTTTAAACTGGTGGAAAGCATTCAGGATGTGAAGTATATTATTTATTTGATTAAATATATTCAGTTACTTTCAATATGTATAACTTTTTAAGCCAATGTACTCTATCTTATGAAACTAGCGTCCTTCAGTGCATCAACCTAGCGTACTCTTGACCTACCACAATAAATTTAATCTTGACTTAGCGTACTCCTGACCTTCGCTAATTCGTAGCGTATTGAGGTAGGTCAAGAGTACGCTAGGTAAATTTCAAATTTATTTTGACTGTTTAGGTGAATACTAAGTTATTGTGTTATTTATTAGGATGTGCTAGTCGTATGTAAGGTTAATATAAAGTTTAGTGTGTTAAGTTAAGAATACGGCAAGTATTGAAGTAAAATTATCAATTTGAAAAAAAACATGTAATTAGTAAGACTATTAATTGGTTATAATTCTTTGTTTTGTAGGATAGATTTTATCCAAATGTGTAGTTTAAAATCTATATTTAAGTTGGGTGGATTTTTATTATCTTACCCCCTAATAAACACGAATGATTAAATAAATAATATTTGAAAATTGCAAAAAAAGGTTATATATTAATTTTCTTATAATTAAGTAGAAATTTAATAAAAGTAGGTTGGATAATAATATTTATTAACAGGATTCACCTTATGTACATTAGAAAAAATGCAAAATAAATCAACATTGAGAGAAATAAATAAGTGTTTTTGTAGTTATAATGTAATGTATTATGTGTTCTTAGATAAATAAAGCTCTTTATTATTATTATTATTATTAAAATGAATGCTAAAATAGGAGGGTAAGATAAAGAATAAACACCCACCTTACATTTGCAATTATATTTTAATAACTGTCCCTTATTTAGTTTCCCTCGAAACACATCAAATTTAATTTTAGTTATTATCTTGACGATTTTACATACTAATACACTGCTTTTCTAAAAATTCGCTTGAAGGCGACATACATATGAGGAAACTGTCATCTGTTATCTGTATATGAAATCTTTCATCGGTCGTTGCAATTATCTTATAAAAATTGACTCAATTGTTGGATATACATGGTTTATTATAAAAGTAATGCGCATTTTCTGGGAAAATATATTTATTGATTGTACCAGTACAAATGCCGACAATTCTTCAAGATACTCTGCCCCAAGAGGACTGAGGGGCCACGAGGGTGTTGCTCTAGGCCAGGAAATTGGTAAGGCCGTGTAGCTGGAGGCATTGTCATGAATTCGAAAAAAAAACACTGTATATAATAAAATGTTTATTTAAAAATACTGATAATATTAATTAAAGATATATTAAATAAAAATTATCATCTGTTACCTTTTGTCTGTTTTCTATCATCGGCCATTTGTCTTCCATCAACTAACATCAGTCATGTATTACCTGGCAACTGATATTTACTATCTTTCATTAATTACCTCTTATCTGTCACGTGTTACCCGGTATCTTATATTTTATCATGATGTAATATTATAATACAATAATTTTTTTATTAAGTCCGCCTCATTGTGTATCTTCTATCTTCTTTTATCTGTTATTCATCCATCATCATCCATCAACTCTTTTATGTCATCTGTCATTCGACATTTTAACATTTTTTTTTTTTTACTTTTCATGTTGACATTGTTACATAATAATCCACTAATTTTCTGATAAATATGCTTGAATGTGAGATACATATAAAGAAATGCTTATACTAAAATCAATTGACGAATTCTCAGAGTTTCATCTGTCTTATATAATTTATCATCGGTCATCTGTCATCTGACATCTGGCATCTGTAATCTGTCATCTCCTATCTAGCATCTGTCATCTGAATCTATCTAAAATAACAAACATGTAAGTGAAATGACGAATTCAGACATATTAAATAAAACTGTACATTTGTCAGCTGTCATCTGTCATTTATCACTTATCGACTATCGTCTGAAATCTGTCATCTGTTTAAAAGTTTAAAATACCAAAGATGTAAAATGAGATGATGAATTCAAAAACATATTAAATAAGAAAAAATCGACTGTCAGCTGTCATCTGTCAACTGTCATCTATCATCTGATATCTATCGTCTGCTATCTGAAATTTGTCATATGTCTCAAACTTAAATACTATAGATGTAAAGTGAACTGACGAATACAAAGACACATTATAGAAAAAATTTCAAGGCTCAGCTGTCATCTGTCATCTGTTATCTATCATCTGTAATCTGTCATCTATTGTCTGCCATCTGAAAACTATCATATATTATCTGTCTAAATTACTAAAGATGTAAAATAAAATGACGAATTAAAACACATATTAAATAAAAAATTTCAACTGTCATCTCTCATGTGACATCAATCATCTGCCACCTATCATCTATCGTCTACCATCTGAAATCTGTCCAAAATATCAAAGATGTAAAGTGACATGACGAATTCTAAAATATATTAAATAGAAAAATTCAATTGTCAACTGCCATTTGCAATCTGAAATCTGTCATGTGTTATCTGTCTAAAATACTAAAGATGTAATAGAAAATTTCAACTGTCTGCTGTCATCTGTCAACTGTCATCTATCATCTACTATCTGAAACCTGTAATATGTCGTCTGTCTTAAATAGTAAAGATGTAAAGTAAAAGGACAAATTTAAAGACATATTAAATTTAAAAAAATTCAACTGTCAGCTGTCATATATCGTCTACCATCTGTCATCTGTCTAAATTACTGAAATATAAATTGAGAAATTCAAAGACATATTAAATAAAAAGTTATAACATCTGTCATCTGACATCTGTCATCTATCGTTTGCCATCTGTAATCTGTAACCCGTCATCAGTCTAAAATACCAAAGATGTAAATATAAAATGATGAATTCAAAGACATATTAAATAAAAACTTCCAACATCTGTCATCTGTCATCTGAAATCTCCCATTTATTATCTATCATCTACCATCTGAAATCCGTTATCTGTGACATGTCTAAAAATCTTGAAGATGTAAAGTGAAATGAGAATTTTTAAACATATTAGATATAAAATTTCAACTGTCATTTACCGTATACCATCGAAATTTGTCATATGTCATCTGTCTAAAATACTAAAGATGTAAAGTAAAATGAGGAATTCAAACACATTCTTAATAAAAATTTTCAACTGTCATCGGTCATCTATCGTCTGCCATCTGAAATCGGTCAACTGTCATCTGTCTAAAATATCAAAGAGATAAAGTGAAATGGCGATTTCAAAGAAACAATTTTCAACTGTCAGATATCATCTGTCATCTGTCATCTATCGTCTACTATCTAAAATCTGTCATCTGTCTAAAATACTGAAGATGTAAAGTGAAATACGAAATTCAAATACATATTAAATAAAAACTTTCAACATCTGTTATCTGTAAATCTACCATCTGACATCTGTCATGTGTCGTCTACCATCTAAAATCTGTCATCTGTGACCTGTCTAAAATACGGAAGATGTAAAGTGAAATGTGGAATTTTCAGTCATATTATCAATAAAATTTCAACTGTCAGCTGTTATATATTATATCTGTCATCTGATATCTGACATCTGCCACCTGCCATCTGTCATCTGCCATCTAGGGTCTGACATCTAAATCTATCTAAAATACCAAAGATGTACGTGAAATGACGATTTCAGACATGTTAAATATAAATGTTCAACTGTCATCTGTCATAGGTCATTTATCGTCTATCGTCGGAAATCTATCATATGTCATCTTTTTAAAATACCAAAGATGTAAAATGAGATGATGACTTCAAAGACATATTAATTAAATTTTTTGACTGACAGCTGTCATCTGTCAACTGACATCTATCATCTGATATCTATCATCTGCTATCTTAAATCTGTCCTATGACATCTGTTTTAAACATAAATACTAAAGATGTAAAGTGAAGTGACGAATACAAAGCCACATTAAATTAAAAACTCAATAATCAGCTGTCATCTATCATTTGATCAGATGATAGATGACATCTGCCATCTGTCATTTATTGTCTGCCATCTGCTATCTGTAATCTGTCACCAATCGTTTGCCATCTGAAATCGGTCAACTGTCATCTGTCTAAAATACCAAAGACATAAAGTGAAATGGCGATTTCTAAGAAACAATTTTCAAGTGTCATCTGTCATTTATCGACTACCATCTAAAATCTCTCATCTGTCTAAAGTACTGAAGATGTAAAGTGAAATGCGAAATTCAAATACATATTAAATAAAAACTTTCAACATCTGTCATCTGTAAATCTGCCATCTGTCGTCTACCATCTCAAATCTGTCATCTGTCACCTGTCTGAAATACGGAAGATGTAAAGTGAAATTATATATGTCATCGGTCTAAAATACTAAAGATGTAAAGTGAAATGATGATTTGAAAGGGATATTAAATTGAAAATCGGTCATCTGTCATTTATCGTCTGTCATCTGAAATCGGTCATTTGTCATCTGCCTAAAATATATTAAATAAAAATATTCTACTGTCATCGGTCATCTGTCATATGTTACTTGTCATCTGTTATCTGTCTAAAATACTAAGTAAAGTAAAGTAAAATGCGAATTCAAAGAGATGTCAGCTGACATCTGTCATTTGTCATCTATCGTCTACTATCTGAAATATATCATCAGTCATCTGTCCAAAATACTGAAGATGAAAAGTGAAATAATAATAATTTTCAGACATATTAGATATAAAATTTCAACTATCATCTGTCATTTACCGTCTACCATCAGAAATTTGTCATATATCATCTGCCTAAAATACTAAAGATGTAAAGTGAAATGATGAATTGAAAGACATATTAAATAAAAAAAAGATTTAGAGAAAAATGAGAAATTCAAAAACACATTAAATAAAAATTTTTACTTGTCATCGGTCATCTGTCATCTGCTATCTGTTATCTGTCATCTGCCATCTGAAATCTGTCAACTTTCATCTGTATAAAATACCAAAGATGTAAAGTGAAATGAAAATTTCATTGAAACAATTTTCAACTGACAGCTGTCATCTGTCATCTGTCATCTGTCATCTGTCATCTGTCATCTATCGTCTAGCATCTGAAGTCTGCCTATTGTTATACTATAGTTTTAAAATTTCAACTGTCATCTGTCATTTACCGTCTACCGTCTGAAATTTGTCATATGTTATCTGTCTAAAATACTAAAGAGGTAAAGTGAACTGATCAATTGAAAGACACTAAATAAAAAATCGGTAATCTGTCATCAATCATCTGTCGTCTGCCATCTAAAATCTGTAATCTGTGATCTGTCTAAATTAAAAAGATGTACAGTGAAATGGTGAATTTAAAGACTTATTAAATAAAAAATTTCATCTGCCAGATCTCATATATCAACTGTCATCTATCATCTGTCATCTATCGTCTGCCATCTGAAATCTGTCATCTGTCATCTGTCTAAAATATAAAACATATAAATAAAAATGAGGAATTCAAAAGCATATTAATTAAAAAATTTCAACTATCATCGGCTATCTGTTATCTGTCATCTATCATCTGCCATCTGAAATCTGTCAACTTTTATTTATCTAAAATACCAAAGATGTAAAGTAAAAAGACGAATTCAAAGAAACAATTTTCAACTGTCAGCTGTCATCTGTCATGTGTCATCTATCGTCTACCATCTAAAATCTGTCATCTGTTATCTGTCTAAAATATAAAAGATGTAAAGTGAAATGGCGAATTCAAAGACTTATTAAATAAAATAATTTTAACTGTTAGCTGTCATCTATCAAGTGTCATCTGTGAACTATCATTTGTCATCTGTCATCTGTCGTCCATCGTCTGCCATGTGAAATCTGTCCAGCTGTCATCTGTCTGAAATAACAAAGATGCAAAGTAAAATGCAAATTCAAAGACATATTATATAAAATATTTCAACCGTAAACTCTTATCCGTTAACTGTCATCTATCGTCTGCCATCTGAAATCTGTCATGCCATCTGTCTTAAATACCAAATATACAAAATGAAATGAGGAACTCAAAGACACAGTAAAAAAAATTATCAACTGTTATCTGCCATCTATCGCCTGCCATCTGAAATCTTTCATACGATGCAAAATTCAAAGACATATTAAAAAAGTTTCCAACTATTAGCTGTCGTCTGTTATATGTCATATGTCATCTTTCATCTATAGGCTACCATCTTAAATCCCTCAAAACTATTAGCTGTTATCTATCATCTGTCATCCGTCTAAAATACAAAAGTGAAATAGCGAATTCAAAGAGATGGTATATGAAATAAAAAGTTTCAACCATAAGGTCTTATCTGTCAACTGTCATCTATCGTCTGCCATCTAAAATCTGTCAAATGTCATCTAACTAAAATACTAAAGATGCAAAGTGAAGTGAAGAATTAAAAAAAAAATCAAAGAAAAATATTCAACTGTTACCTGTCATCTACCATCACTCATCTTTCATCTATCGGCTGCCATCTGAAATCTGTCAAATGTCACCTGTCTAATATATTAAATATGTAAAGTGGAATAGTGGAATGAAAAATTCAAAGACATGGTAAATAATCAACTTCTAGCTGTCATCTGTCATCTATCAAAATTTTCAACTGTTAGCCGTTATATATCAACTGTCATCTGTATAAAATGCAAATATGTAAATTGACATAGCGAATTCAAAAACATATTAAATAAAACATTTCAGCAATAAGGTCTATCATCTGTTATCTATCGTCTGCCATCTGAAATCTGTCACATGTCATCTGTTTAAAATATAATACTAAAGATACAAAATGAAAGTTTGATAATGACAAGCTAAAATTGTCGAAACTATAGTCACTTAATAAAGTCAGTGTTATACAAACAAAGTTAAAAAGTATTTTATTTGTGAAGAATAATGTATAACGAAGTAGAAGTCTCCACCGTTAACAAAATGAAAGGAGGAATTCAAAGACATATTAAATAAAAAGATTCAACTGTCACCTGTCATCTGGCATCAGTCATCTGTCATCTATCGTCTGCCATCTGAAATCCGTCATCTGTCTATAATACTAAAGATGAAAAAGTGAATAGTGGAATGAGGAATAAAAAAATTAATTTAAACTTTTAGCTGTCATCTGTCAACTGTCATATGTCATATTTTATCAATTAAATTACAATTTTTAACTGTCAACTGGCATTTGTCATCTAGTCATCTATCGTCTACCACCTGAAATCTGTCATCTATCTAAAATACTAAAGATGTAAGGGGAAATGAGGAATTCAAAGACATATTAGATAAAAAATTTCAATTGTCGGCTGTCATAGATAGATGGTAGATAGTAGATGGCAGACCTATTATCTGCCCTCTGTCATCGGATATTTGACATTTGTAACCTGACAACCGGTAAATATGTTCAGTCAGCCATCGTCTGTTTTCTGTCATCCATCCCACGACATCTAAAAATTTATTTTTGTCATTTTCCATTTTGACATGGATACATAATAATGGCAATGATTTTCTAAAAAAAAAATTAAAATACTAAAGATGTAAAGTGAAAGGACGAATTGAAAAACAGTAAATAAACATTTTCATATCATCTGTCATCTGTTATCTGTTATCTGTCATCTATCATCTGGATTTTTGACATCGGTCACCTGACAACTGGCAACTAGTATCTTTCATTCATTGTCTGAAAATTTTACATGATAATGGTATAATCAATGTGAGGTACTCATGAAGATAGATTTATTTAAAAATACTAAACTTATAAGGTGGAAAAAGAAATTTAATTGATTAAATAGAAATTGTTATCTGTCATCTATCATATTATCTATCATTTGCCAATTGTCACCTGTCATGTGAAATTTCTGATGTATCATCTAACATCGGTGACGTGATAAATGACATCTACTCTCTGTTTTTAATCCTGTCTAAACTGTCATCTGACATTCAGTTATCAATCACCTTGATGATAACACAAAACAATGCAATGGTTTTCCCGAAATTTGCCATCTTTCATCTAGAATCTACAATCTGTCATCGACCATTTACCATCTATCACCTGAAATCTGTAGTTATTTTAAAATATTGAAGTTGTAAATTGTAAAAATTAATAATTTAAAGATGGATTAAATCAAAACTGTCATCTGTGATATGTTTAACATTGAGCATCTATCTTTACTTATCTGTCAACTTGATATCTACTATCTACTATGTATCATCTGTTATTCGATGTCTGATTTCATTAAAATAAACTACAATGGAAATTAAATAATCTAGCATTTTCAGACACGTGTTTCGACCTTTAGATCTCATCAGTACAGCTTTATTATAAAATTGTTTTTAAATATAAATAGTGGTAATAAATTTTATACTTTTTTTTAAAATGTATTAAACTACGATTAAAGTTGCATTATATAAATCGAATGTAACATTTCTTAACCGAAGGCAGATACAAAGAAATTGCAGTATTGACATCCCCTGCGGGCGCTAGTATTTGCGAGACGTAAAAGGACGAAAATAGGGGAGGCCGCCTCGAAATGCCTGCCTCTCTCTAGCTACATAATCTCTCTGTGTATATATGTGTGTGTGTGTGGGATATATAGGCAATATAACGTGTATGCCTAATGCCTACATGTGTATGTATGTGTGCCTATGTGCAGCTAAAGCGAGGGTCTGTCACGATATCCACAGTTCCGGATTATACTTTAATTGATTCGGGCACGCAGACGGTGGTTGCTCGCGCGTGAATAACCATCATTGTTGCCCGATATCCCTAATCATTATCTTTCTCCATTCAGACTTTAATTGTACATCTTTTATTTACCCTCCCCAGTTCCAGTTCATTGTTGTTACGGCGCGGATACATGCGTTTAATTGTGTCGTAAACTGGATAGACTGCGAAGGCAAGATGATTATTTCCTCCTCCTCCTTTTTTTTTCTGAAATTGCATCAGAGTTAATTAAATGCTTCATCCCAGAAAAAAAAAATGGATGGATAATCGGAATTTATTCATCTACTCAAATACTGATAGAATACCTTAAAGGTGTAATAGTTTTGTTCAATTAACTCTTAATTACTTTTTCAATATAAATCCTTTAATTGTCATTAACCTTAGATTTTTAGAGGTTGCTCAGCCACTCTATAATTTAATTATTCTCATCAACAAATACTTCTATCTGGTGATGCCTCATGATGACAAAATAATTGTTGCGAAATTATTTTAAACATCTTAGAATACAGCACTAAATGTTACGTGTGATTAGTTTCACTCAAATAATAAAAAAAGAGTAATAGAAATCCATATGAAAAAACTTATCCAGGTATTCTTTAGGTGAACTCGACAATCTACTAGAGAAGAACAACAAAAAGTGAAGTAAGGAATAAACAGTGTGTTCTTTCATCAATAATAGTGTACTAAGAAGATACTAGCAAAAATTTTAGAATTTATTGCAAAATTACAGAAAGTTATAACAAATCCTGAGACTAAATTTGATATTTTATTTTTTGAGTCATCCCAACATTAAGATCTCACATTTGAAATACTCGTTGCTCTTAAACTTGTTCACATGCGCGACCTAAACTTTAGGTCAGACATGACTATAAACATCGGTAACCATTAACACTATTTTTTTGACCTGTTACTTAAAGAAAAAGAAAAAATAATTGTTACCATGAAGTAATTTCTTCAATTTATATGGTTCATCATCAAAATAGTTAGGTTACCTTTAAGCGAATAAAATTAAAGAATGATGTGATATTTATAATCTATTCGACATCTAATATGTAAATACATTATAAACGATTAGCAGTGTAGAATTAGATTTAAAAAAAAGTTCGCTAAGGGGATGAAATCCCCGTGAATAATATTCGCATTAAAATCAGTTAAGAGCTATTAATAATTTGATCGTTTTATCTGCAGTAGGCCAACATGTAGGCTTTATCATCTAGATGGATGACACGCGGAGAGTGGCAGTGGCGGCGCAGCCCGGTGGGTGGCGTCGATGGGAGGAGGGCTCGCCGGCGTCCCCATGAGAACGGAGCGCGGCTGCCGGAAACGCGAGAGGGCGCCACGTGTGCGCGATGAGACGGGCCGGAAGTGAACTTCTGTGCACCGGATCGGATTAAAACTCGTATTTTCGAACGTGCGCGCCCTTTTATATAGCCACTGTCGCGATAAACATCTATGGAAAATATCGCTCCATATATCATGCAGAAATCGTCACGTCACAATAATAATAACCTACGACCCGATCGCTCTCCCCCCTTGCGCCCTCCTACTGTTCACGTTGGCCGGATGTGCCCACAGAGATGAAAAAAAAAAATGAATTATGTATTATGCTAGGAATTAATTGACGTCTAACAAGAATGATACTTGATATAACTACTTGCAACATTTTATATTTAATCAAGATTCTAAAAGAATTAACTATTAGTCACATATTGTTAATCTTAGAAGCTTTTACTCCGTTATAGATGTTTGAATGATTAATAAAACACTTTAACTTTGTTTGTATAACACTGTATTTTTCATTATGTTGACTAGATTAGTCATGATTGTGAAACAGTGGTATAAAATTGTGTTGTCATCTTTTGTGGTGAATTTTGCACATTAGAGCTTGTTATTCTCAGAGTGTTCAAACATATACTTAATAAAATGTCGTTTATGAATAACCCTGAATCTAGATTAATACCACAAAAAATCCAATGAAACTATTTGTCTTGTATTTCTTTTTCATTTATCACTTGTTGAAACATTATGTTATTAATAGGTAGATTATAAATTCCGTTGGTGAAACGAACCAAGTGAAACTAGTTGTAATGTCATATAAATTTCTGTTTGTAAAGAACTGAAGCGTCAGATAATAATTAGTATTTCGTGTTTACTTATTTATTTTACAAGTAATAACTATTTAATTTATATGTGGAAAATAAAACACTTTCATTGATAACTTTCATAGGTTGTTTTAATGTCGAACATTCCAAAAATTATTTCGCCACACAGATGATTTTCTTCCTCTGCGTGGTGAAACAATTGTCACAGCGTTCGACGTTAAATATTCTTACCGAACGTATTTTCTTCTCTCACATTATGGAATTTCGTCAAATAAGAGCCTTATCGATCTAATATATAATTAATAATTAATTGAAAGTGGGCCATCCTTCAAATAAATATATCACATCTGATAGTACTCCTCAAGGATCCAATTTAGGACAATTTGCCATAATTTTAAGATCCTAAAGATGTCAAAAGAAATTTCGATGCAAAGAACCTTTAATTCCATTCGTCATTTTGTAGACATTTTTGGTAACAGCTAGAACACGTTCTCCACCACTTTAAAGGAATTGTTGTAAATTGTGTATATTTATTGTGTTATTCTTTTTTTTTAGCATAACATTAGGTATAATTTTATGAACACTATTACTTATATTATATCATTTTAATTAGGTTTACCAATCTGTTGGGAGTAAATGCTATATTATTAAGAAATATGATTTAGTCAAATTAAATAACAAAAAAGAGATAACAAATATCAAATGACAATTTTATATATTTATATTTTCACAAAATTCTGTTTATATTAGATATAATAATTATAAATTATACATTAATAATTACTAAAATTTAGGTTTATTTATTTTCTACGTGAAGAGATAAATTTAATAATACAAGTTAGATGGCAATAAGATTATTATTAATAAATAAACAAATACATCAGATGAATCATAGATCATTTATCATTTCTTATAAACCCTTAAGTATATTCAATTAAAATAAGTGGCAAAGGATAATAAATAAAGTCTGATATAAATAAACAAATAAATAATTGTTATCTAAAATTTATTATTTAACTGCTGTTATTTTTCATCGGTCTTCTTTTATTTTCCATTTTTCTTGTGTCAGGTAATGTCTTAAATATTAGAGGTCAAATAAAAACTAATAAAAATGAATCAATAATATTATTCGAATATCATTTGTCATTTGCCATCTGTCATTTGTCATTGGTTCTCTATTATTTGTTATTTGCAACAGTTTTGATATAATTAATCGCAGATGACAGCTGTGAATATCTAGCAGAAATATAATAAATGACAAGCAACAAATAGCAGGTGTCATAAATCAGATTAATTGAATTATCATTTATAAGCATGATAGTTGACAAATAACATAAGTTAAATGACAGATGACACATAAGAAATTTTTAATAGACGAGGGATGTCAGATATCAACTGAAGTCTTTTGTTATTTATCATCTGTCTTCTTTTGTTTTTTATTTCAAATGGTTTTTATATCATGAATTACAAATAGACTATAGAACTTAATTGTTAATTGTGCCGAATAAAAACCTAATCAAATTAATTAACTAAACATAATAACAAAATGTCCTATGTCATTTACCCTTTGTCATTTGTCTTCTCAATCATCTGTTATCTGTCATTTGCCATAATTTTGAGATCATAATTATCGTGGATGACTAAATTGAAATAACAGATGCCGATAGAAATATGATTTTGGTCAAATGACAAATGACAGGTGAAAAAATCACAAATTACATAAAATATGTAGACATATGAGTTGATCAAATGACAGATTGTAGATGATAAATGTCAAAAGATAGCACAAGCGATATGATAACAAGATAACAAACAAAGCCACAACGGACATTTGCACTATGGCAGATGAGAGATAACATATAGATGGCAGATGGCAAATGACAGATGAGAGATAACAAATGATAGATGACAGAGGCAGATGACAAATGACAGATGACAAATGACAGATAACAGATAACAGATAACAGATAACAGACAGCAGATAACAGATAACAGATAACAGATAACAGATAACAGATAACAGATAACAGATAACAGATAACAGATAACAGATAACAGATAACAGATAACAGATAACAGATAACAGATAACAGATAACAGATAACAGATAACAGATAACAGATAACAGATAACAGATAACAGATAACAGATAACAGATAACAGATAACAGATAACAGATAACAGATAACAGATAACAGATAACAGATAACAGATAACAGATAACAGATAACAGATAACAGTTAACAGATAACAGATAACAGATAACAGATAACAGATAACAGATAACAGATAACATATAACAGATAACAGATAACAGATAACAGATAACAGATAACAGATAACAGATAACAGATAACAGATAACAGATAACAGATAACAGATAACAGATAACAGATAACAGATAACAGATAACAGATAACAGATAACAGATAACAGATAACAGATAACAGATAACAGATAACAGATAACAGATAACAGATAACAGATAACAGATAACAGATAACAGATAACAGATAACAGATGACAGATGGCAGATAACAGATGACAGATAACAGATGGCAAGTGACAGATGACCGATGACGCATGACAAATGACATATGACAGATAATGTATAACATATTTATTTATTTATTTAAGACATGTATACGGTAATCACCTTTTTTAAATAATAAGATACAATACATATGTGATAAATACAACTAAATAAAAAATATTTAATACAAAAAGAAATATGGAATTTTAACCCTACAAAATAAACTAGACGTACAATTATAATATATGCAAATATACATATTATACTAATTACTAAACAACATTTTCCTTAAAATGAATAACAATATTTACTCTCTTCTTAAAATAATAAAATGAACCATCAAATAAATTTATATTATATTGAGACAATGAGTTAAATAAGCGCATAGCTCGGCATAGTGGACTGTTTAAACCATAGTTAGTATTGTGGTGGCTCGGCCTAAATGTCTTCAAATGACGCTGTAAACTAGTTCCAAAAGCATTGAAATTTAGCATTCGAAGTAATTCTTGACAATATATCCTGCAATTACAAAAATTAAATAAAAAAACATAAGTCAGCAACATTTCTTCTCTCTGAAAGTGATGGGATATTAAATAGTCGTTTCAATGACAGGGTTGGCAAATCGTTCATTCCGGACTTCATTATTCTTAAAAATTCGTTTTGCATTCTTTCTAGTTTTTAAGCATTTGAAATATAATGTGGTGACCAAACCATTCTACATTCTAAGTGTATTTGTATTAAATTTAACTGAAAATCTATTAACAAAACCTAATAATTTAGATGTTGATGCCACTAGATATAATATATGTGCATTAAATGCTAATTTTGTATCTAAATGTACACCTAAATCTTTTACAATTTTAACATCCTGTAATATATGATTTCCGATAAGATATGTATTTTGATTTTGATTTATAACTCTATTACGGAAAAATGTAATTTTTACACATTTGTTCAAGTTCAAGTATAATTTATTAATGTCACACCAATTACAGAGATTTATAAGATCTTCCTGTAATAGAGCATGAATTTACAGTACGAAATATTTTTAAATCGTCTGCAAAAAGTAAGCAACGACTGTGCTTTCAATAATAAGTGATGTCATCAATAAACAAAATAAAAAGTAAAGGACCACAATGCGATCCTTGTGGAACACCTGATGATACGTTGATTATTTTGAAAATATTTGACCCTATTTTAATACACTGCTTTGACCTGTTACATAACTTTTAATCCATTGAACCACATTAGAACCAAAGCCCATAGATAATAATTTACTACATAACACCTCATAAATGACGCGATCAAACGCCTTTGCGAAGTCTACTTCAAATCCTCTTTCAAAAGCGTCAAAAATATATGTTTCAAACACGACAAGATTCGTTGAAGTAGACCGTCCTTCACAGAATCCATGTTGCATAGCAATAATCGCATGTTTACACGCCCATTTAATTTGTATACTAATTAGATCGTCCAACATTTTAGGGATAACGGATTGTTTACAAATGCCTCTATAGTTATTTATGTCTTCTCGATTTCCAAACTTTAATAATGGTGTAATGTAGCTGTCCTTACACGATGATGGCACTAGTCCAGTTTCCACAGAATATTTAAATAATAAGGTGATAGGTGTGCATATAGAATAAATGCACTTCTTTAGAAGAAATGCTGGAATACAGTCTAGTCCTGATGAACAACTATTATTTAAATCAAAAATTTGTTGAAATACGCTTTCAGTACTAACATTAAATGAATTTAAGACAATTTCGTAATCAAATTTGAAGTCAGCAATTGCACAATGACTCTGGGTATATACAGATGAAAAAAATCGGCAAATAAATTGACCCATTCTTTATCATTACTAGCTATCTTTTCATTTAAAAACATGTGTTTTGGATAACCAGTTGTCTTACGCACCTCATCAACAAAAGACCAAAATTTTTTGGGGTTTGAACGAAGTTCCATCTCTTTGTTATTAATGTACGATGTGTACAGAGAGTTGCTCAATTCATGGCATTGTTTTCTTAAATATTTGAACAATTTATAATCAGATTGACTGTTAGTCGATTTATATAGGCGATGTGCTTTCTTCTTTTCAATAATTAAGTTAATAACGGTAGAATTAAACCATTTAGGGTACTTGTTTGCCTCGGATTTGCTTTCTGGTACAAATTTAACAATCAAATCGTAAAGTAAATCATAAATTTTTTTGCAAGAATTATCAACGTTATGGCTATCAAAAATAATTCCCAATTAATATTGGCAAGAGCAGTATTAATAGAATTATAATCATCAACTATACTCGTATCAATTTTGCTAGTATCTTTATGGAGTTTAACTGAAACTTCATAAGCAATATGATGTATGGATTCTTTGCGCCAGTTTTCACTAGCAACAGAAGTACATATGTCCATATTAGGAGAAAATAGGTCTAAGAATACTCCTATATTATTAGGAATGACACATTACAGATGACAGATGAAGGTTTAAAAAAATAATATATTTTTGAATTCGTCATTTCACTTAACATCTTCGGTATTTTAAAATAAATATAATTCGTATGTAACCCACGATCAGGTGGACTATTAGAAAATTTTTGTAATATTATATTACATCGACCAAACAACAATGAAATGTTATATGTCGAGTGACAGATGATGGATAAGAGATAATGAATGAAAGATAATAACTGTCAGTTTTCAGGTAAAAAATGACAGATGTTAGTTGTCGGATGACAGATAATAGATGAAAGGTAAGAGATGATAATTTTTATTTAATACATCTGTAAAATCGTCTTTTCAATTAATATTATGAGAATTAATATACATTTCATTGTATACAGGGTCTCTTATGAAAGTAATGCACATGATTTTATTGTGACGCGACTATCGATCGCAGTCTCAGTGAAGTGTGTTTTTCGAATCGTAACACGGTTAGACTCCACCATAAGAATTCCCTCAGTCATACGACCTTACCAATTGCCTAGCCCGAAGCAACACCCCGGTGGCCCCTCGATCCCCTTGGGGAAGGGTATTTTGAAGAATTTCAAGCACCGGTATAATCAATAAATATATTTTTCCCAGAAAATGAACGTTACTTTTATAATGAACCCTGTATATCACACAATTATGTGCATTTTTATAAAATCATTGCAACGACAGATAAAGGATTTCAAAAACCGATGACAGATGATTGTTTTTATTTAATATATCTTTGAATTCGTATTTAAATGACAAATATCGGTTGGCAGATTACAGATAGGAGATTATTAATGAGAAGTAATATATGCCAGATGACAAATGATAGATAAAAAATGACAGATAAGAAGTTACAGACAGATGACAGGTGATACATAACATTTATATTTGAATATAATATGTAAGCACATTGAATAAAATGCAATACAATACAACAGGTGACCGATAATAGGTAATAGTTTAAGCGGGTTTATATAAATCAAAATGATGACAAAAAATATACGTAAAATGTTGGGTGAGAGGTGACAGATAAAAGGTAATGGATAACAGAAAGCAGAGGTCATTTGTCAGATAACAGCAGATAGCTGACAGCTGTTTGGTGACCAATAACACATGCTGATTGTCAGAACAGATGATGTGACAAATGATAGATGATACTGACATATAACAAACGGCAAACGACAGATGAAAGATGTTGAAAAAGAAATAAGAGCTCTTAAAATTTAATATATCATTTATTCCTTTCTTCTACTTTTCATATCAGAATAAGTATTTATATATGTGTATCTAATATTAGAGTGGATCATCAAGATGATGAGAATTAAATGTTAAAAGTTGGATGAAAGATGACAGTTTAAAGATGATGAATAACATATAGTGTGTTGTCAGATTACAGCTGATGGCTGTTAGGTGGCAAATGATAGATTTAAAGTGACAGAACAGATGACAGGTGATATATGCTTGATGGCAGATAAGAGATTATATGTGACAAATGACAAATAACAGATGACAGTTGGCCGATGACAGATGACAATTTTTTTTTTAGTATATTTTTGAATTGGTGTTATACATCAATATTTTTATATAAATATTTCTTCCTATTTGAGATAATTCAAGTCCTTTTTTTAATAGTTACACTACTATGTAACATATCAATATGATAGACGACTTGTATTATGTACCAGAAATCAAGTTGTAGACCTGATGAAAGATCATATCTGACATCTGATAACTAGAGGATGTCAGTCAAATGACAAATATTAGATGACTGGTGATAAGATAAAATATGGCAGTTTATATTTAATATATCGAATTTGTTTTAACATTAAATCTTCAGTATTTTTACACAAATATTTGCTTTCCTATGTTTTATACAGTGTTTATTATGCATTGCCACGTAGTAACGGTCGCAACCATCATTATGATTAAATATGTCTTCATATGTATTTCAAATTCAAGTGGATTTTCAGAAAATCATGGCGTTATTATGAAACATCGTCAAGATGACAGAGGATAAATGACACAAATAATACATGAGAAATGACAGATAACAAAAGAAAGATGGCAAATGTCAGATGACAAATAGCAGATGATAAATGACAGATAACAAATGACAGATGACAAAGGACAGATAATAAATGACAAAGATGACAATTGGCAGATGACAGATGGCAACTTGTAAGTTTCTATAACTTCAGTAAAATATTTATATTTTTCTTTGTATTGGTTTTGACTACATCTTTAAAAACATAAGGCTTTTATTCAAACAAAGTTTTGTTTTTTCTATTGTCATTTTTCATTTTTAAGTCATTAGAATAGTTGTGACCGTTATTATGTAATGTACTTATTATGGTATTACTACTAAAACCTAACAGAATAAAAATAACAAATGACAGATGACTTAGGTGCCTTAGATTACTTAGATGGTAGGTGACAGATTACAAGTGACGGGTTACAGATAACAAATGACAGATTATAGGTTACAGATGACAGATGACAGTTATATAATTGACTTTTTTAGTGGTAACGACATAATACTTGATTTAGTTTTATGTTTATGTCATTTGTTTCATGTTATATGTCATTTGTCATTTAACGTCTTTCATCTGACCTCTAACTTCATATCTCAATTGTCATTTAGATTTAACATTATCATTATTAAACGAGTAGATAATTATAAAAAAGAAACATCCAATTGTTTAGAGACTTAAGAATTCAGAAAAGCTAAATTTAAACTTTAGAACTTTTTTAATTCATTTATTTTCTATACTTAAACATTATATAAAGCTTTCAGTACCTTTAGAAGCAATCTTTATATAAACTTAAAATATTTAGAAACCTTAGATTTAGAAAGCTTTGATTAATATAAAATTTGAATATTCTTAAATATTAAAAAAAATACTTAAGAATTCTTTGAATTTGCAGAAAACTTTCAAGAGCGAAAATTATATCGAAACTTAAACATTTTACATAAGTTTCAGTTTCTTTCAGTTCAGAATTTTAGATTCACTATGAATTTTCTGGAGGTTTTATTTGCACACAAAAAATTAAAAAACAGCATTGATAAAGGGAAATTATTTAGAAACATTAAATTTACAGAAAACTTTTATGAATTGAAAATTTTAATATAAATGCTAGAACTTAAGAATTAAACGAAACTTTTTAAAACATCAGATTTTTTTAAATCTTTGAATCAACAGCAAACTTTAAACCGCTCAAATTACACCTAAGCTTAAACATTTTGTATAACTAGTATTTTAGAAGCTTCAAAATGTCAGTTTCCCTCAGAATTCTCAAATTTTTATGTGAAAAAGAACATTGAGACACGAAATTTATGTTATAAGAACTCTAGAATATTTTGAAATTTTAGATTAAAGATAAATACAAGGTAATAAAATACACCTGTCATCGCTTTTATATTTATTCAGGAAATATTATGGAGACATTACTAGGAGGTCTTCTGTGTGCCTCTACCGATTTTTACTTATATTAGTGCATTAGTGCCGTCACGGCTTTAGGTTAAATCACGAACTGGAGGAGGCCCATGGAATAGATAAACATAAGAGAATATCATATATACCTAATAATTTTACTAATCTAACTTTTTTAACATATCACGTTAAATTGTAAGATTATTTCTCTTTAAGAAATCAATTGTTTCTTCATTAATTTTCTTATGGCCTTTAGAGCTGAATTCTTGATTCTTCAGTTCGGAAGCGACGCAGATGATTACAAATCTTCCATAAATTGTGGAAAAAAACGAAGCGCTGGCGTTCATTTAGAACTTTCTTAGAGATAATAAAGAGAATGATTGCGACCGTTACTACGTGGTTATCCAAGCTTACACTGAATTGAAAAATTCACTATGTTTTAACCATAAATTATTTGTGGTTAAAACATAGTTAATTTTTCAAATTCAGTGTTTCTTAGAGATCCTACCGACTGCACCAAATGCTTGTTTTTGACGTTTTTTAAAAACTGCTCTTTGACTTAATACTTAACACGAATAATTATATTTAATTTACTATTACGACACAACTCAAAATATTAAGAATAATAAAATTCATAGTTAAGATACAATTATAATAAAATATGTTTGTGATTAATGGTTGTAAGTTAAAAACTCTTATTATATGAGTTCATTATATGCCCCCTAAATGAAGCAATAAATCCAGCATTCGCATTCAATTGTTTGCAGACTACTCATATCTGTTTGTTCTCGTATAAAAATATTATCGTACATTTATGATAATAAATGATCGGTTCAACCCTAACACGCATAGCTGTGTGTATGCAGTGCGTTCCCCACTTCATCATCATGTACGACAGGGCCCCCAGGACGGGTGAACGAACAAGGACGGCCTGATGCTGTGCTGATATCTCTGGAGTGCACTAGAATACATTACATTATGGTACCAGCTGATAACTGCCGTCGCGTAATCACTTTATAAAACAATTTGTCTGGTCGGTGGTGCGTGCATATTGTGTTGCAACTCTATTAATATTTGTAGCTCTGTGGGCCTCTTCACAGCATGTTGTCCCTAACATAATTTCATTACCTATTACTATACAAATCACCACTTAATCTTGTTACTTTACGGCCCCGTCCATCTAGATAGATTATAGTTTCGGATGCGGACGATGCCGAGGATGAAAAATTACCGCACCCCCACATAGGGCCTTAATAGTTACGATGGGTAACTTAATCGTAATGAATGGTATCGTATAGTAAATCGCTGCAATTATATTTAACAATAATTGTGATTCCCCTAACTTATATCGAGTATTTATAGTATTGGTCTAATAGCTTGTGTAGTTGTTCAATGCTATTTATAAATATTGAAAGATTAAATTCCAGTAAAAAGTATTTTTTATACAGGAAGAAGAAAATAAGACAGAAAATTAGATAGTTTTTATTAGAAACTTTAGAATTTTAGATTGATTGAGAACTTTCAGAAAATTATTTCTTTTTTCTTCAAAAACTTCAAAATATTTAGAAACTTTAAATTAAGAAAAAAACATAAATGAACTTTACAATTAGAATATTGAATTACAGAATTATTTATAAATCTTCAGATTTTTACAAGAAATTTTCAACTTTTCAAATTAGATCAAAACATTCTACCTAACTTTTATTATATTATTTTTGAAATTTTCTTCTTTGATAAAAACATACAGTAGGATTTTAAATATGATTTTGTACCATTTTTACATTAGAAAGTTGATTTTAAGGATAATTCTGGGAATTCTTTTCGAATTACGTTAAAAGATAAAAAAAAACGAATTGTTATTTTAAGTATATTTTTCTAAATAATTCTATAGCGATTTATTTGTTTTATGTTATGACTTATGTACTCCGCTTATATTATTGGACTGTAATAGAATTGATCTGTCTAATGTAAACTCTCAAATTTCCAAAATTATGAAGGGTAGGTATTCTTGCCGATTTTTAAATAAAAGGTGTAATATTTAAACTATTTTTCTAAATTTTTCTAAAACAGTTAATTAATTAATTAGCAAAATTTACTTATCCCATTATTTAAAATCTATTTAAATTCTAGCTCTTTTTTCTTAGAAAGTTTTAGTATTCTGATATTTAAGGAATTAGAAATGATATAAAAATACCTTGCAAATTTTTAGATTCTCTAGTTGCTTATCATCTCAATTCTATTAGTAAGAATTCTATTTTTGACAAGTAATATAATTTCTGTTGGTGGATAGTAACAATAACAAATCTTATAAATTTTCAAACCTTTGGAATTAATGTCTTAATAAATAAACTCAGTTTCGTTAAACAGCGGTTAATATTTTGTGTGAATATTGTCTATATATAAATATTGTGATATGACTCTATATTGAATTAAGCCAGTAAAGCAATTGTTTTCAATATGAAACGCATTTTTTTTTTAATAATTGGTTTATTTTGAATTGCTTTTTTCTGCTGCAATCTATTTCAAGAAATCTTTCCCTAATACTTGATTATATTTTGAAAGCATTTTTGCTGTATTTTAATGTCTTGATTGATTTTTCTATTCTTTTTTTTATAGATACTTACTACTCTAAAGTAATAGAACGAATAATCGAAAAACTGATCCTTGTGGAAAATCATTGTTTAAAGCTATAATTCCAAATTATTTTGGTGATAAATAAAACACTTGGGTTTTGAGAATTTACACAATTTAATGACGATGCACTGCGGCAATTGTTTCGCCATTGTGAGAGTGTTTTACTTATCGCCTATATAATGGAATTTCTCTAAGTAAAAGCCTCATCAATCCAATACCAAAAAATTGTGATGTGGCCATCATAGTACATTCCCTATATCTTACTCGAAAACTATGAGGTTTACGCAAAAAAGCTATTCTTAATAATTTGTTTAGTTTTTAATTCTCTATAATTGTTTGTTAAATAAGTTTCATGTAACTCCAATAGTTTATTAGCAATTGGCAAAAAATGTCAAAAATTTCATTTTTTATTTTTTTTCTCGAAAGTTAAGAATTTTATGAAAAATATATTTTAATAAAACTTGTTCAGTTTCCCATTTTCTTAAACTTTTGTTTGGAAATTTTTGTAGTTGTTTTCATATTTACAAAAATTTCGGGAAAAAACAAAAAAAACGCCTCGAGTAAACACCCACTTCCGGTTTATGAATGTTCACTAAAAGTTTTTCAGTTCCAGGTTTTAACGATAAAACCTTAAGTTTGAAGTTTCATCTCAAACCGATAATTCGTTTTCGAGATAAAGCTCCAACGACAGACACTCACACAGACGCAATTATTTTTTCCAGAAATTAGTGTAATGGACTCAGGGGACCTCAAAACGATTCACGAAACAATACTTGCCCTATATTTCATATAAGGAAAGTAAAAATGTAAGAATTTTAAAAGAGTAGTCAACTAGTTCAAAGGCTGATCGAATGGCTTTCAATGATCTTGAATGGTTTTGAATGATCTTAAATGTTCTCGAACGATTTTACGACTTTAAACGATAATTAATATTCTTAATATGTTCTTAAAAGATCTTGAATATTCTTAAACGATCTTGAATGTTCTTGAATGATCGTTATCGTTCTGGTACAATCTTGAATGTTATTCAATGATCGAGAACGTTTTATAATGATCGTGAACGTTCTTAAACAATATTGAATGTTCTTGAATGATCTTGGACGTTCTGGAACGATATTGAATAATCGTGAACTTTCTTGAACGATCTTGAACGTTATTAAATGAATGAATGTGAATGATCGCGAACGTTCTTGAATGCATGATGATGAATGATCTTAAATGTTCTTAAATGATCTTGAATGTTATTAAGTGATCGTGAACGTTCTTGTACGATCTTAACTCATTAAGGACACTCTATTTTTAGTCATTATAGGAAATCTTTCCAATTCTATCAAGATCCATTTTCATTGAGAAAATCGTTATCATATCTCTAACTGGTTCTTCAGCATCATCATCACTTACTGAACTAATTAGAGATTTTCTCCTCAAATTAAATATATTCTCTCTTCCAATGAAATCATCTTTCATAAAATTGTATACTGCAAAGCAATTATCAATCTTTTCTTCTAAAGTTCCCCCCAGAAACAAAAAACAAAGACAAAGCATAATGATCTTGAATGTTACTGAATGTTCGTGAACATTTTTGTACCATTTTTAACGTTCTTGAATCATCGTGAACGTTCTTGAACAATTTAAAATGTTCTTCAATGATCAACATTCTTGAATTTTCTTGAATCATCGCGAACGTTCTTGGGTGATTGTGTACGAATGATCTTGAATGTTATTGAATGTTTGTGAACGTTCTTGTAAGATCTTAATTGTTCTTGAATGATCGTAAACGTTCTTGTATGAATGATATTTAATGTTATTGAATTATCATGAACGTTATTATACAATCTTGAACGTTGAAACGTTCTTGAATGATCTTGAACGTTATTGAATGATCGTGAACGTTTTTGTACGATCTTGAATATTCTTCAATGATCAATCAATCAATTTCGATTGTTTTTTATTGATTTAAAACTGTTTTATATTTTAATTTTCAATTGGTTTTGGTATTTCTTGAATGAAACAATGGTAAAATCAATACGAAATTGTTGAAAATCATTTGACAAACAAATGAAAATCAATATATAACAGTTAAAACAATATCAATAATTGTATTTTAATTAATTTTCAATTGTTTTGTATTGATTTTTAACAGATGATCATCAGTTGGGTTTTGAATGAAATCAGTTTAAACTATAAAATGGTGATGTGGCCAACATAGTAATTTCCCTATATTTTACTCGAAAACTATGAGGATTACGCAAAAAGGCCATTCTTAATAATTTGCTCAATTTTGAGTTCTTTGCAAATATTTGTTATATAAATTTCATTTAACTCTAACAGTTCATTAGCAATAGGTAAAAAAAATGTCAACATTATAAAGTTAAGAATTTTATGAAAAACATGTTTTAATAAAACTTGTTCAGTTTTTCATTCTCTTTAACTTTTAATTGAATTCTTACAGATTTATATACACAAATTATTCAGATAATTGTTAATGATGTTTTATTGATTAGAGGGAGGGATAGAGGACACCCACCCACCCTACATAACACATGTAAACTTTAATTCCTTTTCACCTCGCTGTATCCATTGATATTAAATACAAAACTTTATGAACAAAAAGGGAATTATTTTAAATCTTAATTAGATAACATTAGCTATAGAAAATCATATATATTTGAACTTAATTTTGATTTTGTTTAATTTTTTGTTACATAAAGGGTTCGACTGTTTTTAGCAGCAAAATCATCATCGATCAGCAATTAAAGTTATCATGTATATGTAGGGTGGGTGGGTGGCCTCTATCCTATCCTCCAATCAGAAAAACATTATCGAGGGTTTTAATTAGAAGTTGTAAAATGTATACAAAATAATTGCATTTTTTAATTGATGTATTCATAAAAATATTTAAAATAATTTTTGATGATGTTTCACTGATTGGAGGATGGGATAGAGGCCACCCGCCCACCCTACATATACATATAAATTTTAATTACTGATCGTCTCGCGGTTTGGAATAAAATAAATTACAACTTTTTTGAAAAAAACATTTTTTTTAGGTAAAATTTGTGAGTGAGTAAATTAATAAAATTTTTATGCATAGTGGGTGGGCAAACTTTAAATCTAAATTAGATAATAATTACATTGGATTATGCTTTATTTTTTATTACATACAAGGTACTAGATCTCATAAAAGACCATTGGATATCCAGATTTTCGTACTGATGTCGTTTGAGCATCCGAACAAAGTTTGGATATTAATTTGGTAATTTAAAAGAGCCTCTTCAGCAATTATTACGTAATTCCTACTTTTTTTGTCTGGTTTCTTCACTTGATATCCTCAAGGAGGTATTATATTGTATTTACCAGTATTGCAGACCTCGCTATTATGTAAACATCAAGCATAGCTATCGTTACTTTTTATTTCAAAAAAATATTCACCCTTATTTATAGATGTATAAAATTACACATTCTGCGGAATCCACAAAGGAAGCCATTCCTCATTTTCCCACACACACATGAAAAAAAACACAAAACACTATGCACCGCAACGTAAGTGAAACGAAAACAAAATTATAATTGCGGCCGACGTTTTGTTCTCCGGCCAAATTTATTCGCGACCGAAAGGGAAAAAAATCCTCATTGTGTCCACAGATTTATGGGATCATGTGTGGCGAACGGCAACGAACCAACCGACAATCATCCCTTCGCCCCCTCGCCGTGCATAAGTTCTCTGGTGGAGCATATTCTGCGTAAATGGGGTAGTTTAGTTTTGGGCCATTAGGTCCTCAGCCCGCAGTGTACGGTTTCCGTTTTGCGGATTTTACCCCGGCCCCGGTAACGTCATGCACAGGGCGAATTCTGTATTCTATGGCCCATCACGTCCTTAATATCATTGTTGCCCTGCAAATGACTACATAGTTTGCGGTGAAATATGTTTGGGCGATAAACAGGAATCGATGAACGTGGCCGATTACCATAAACTGATATTTATTACACACTAAACACCAATTGCTTTGCATTGTTATTGATTGCCCGGGAAACGTTTGACAAACAAATCAAATAAGTTTAACAATTTCTTCTTTAAATTAATTATTTATTCAATTACATTACTACATATAATTATTGATCAACTAAGAAATATATATTAAGTAACTATTTAAAATAAGAATCATGTTAGATAGTTAAATTTTAATATATTGTACACTAATAGAATTACATTTATAATTTATGATTAACGTGTTGTTAGTAGATCGTCCGTTTTAATACCGTATTTATTATGAAAGATGAAAATTATGATGAACGCACGTTAATTAAGCGTCGGCGTTCGCGCGCCGCGCATAATTTAATTAAAATTTATCGCAACTTCGAGCACGAATGGGAACACGAGTGAAACAATTGCCTAGGAATTGTTAATTTGTAATTTGTAGACGATGGAATGAACGTTTTGCCACTTGAGATTTAGTGTAACAGCAACTAGTTACATTCCGGGATTCCGGGCGGTGAGTACGGATTCATGAGAATTCCGGCGAGCCAGTGACTATGAAAACTCTAATTCGGATTGATTTACACTTTGGAAATGCCCCTGATTAATAGTTCTGTGTAATTGCAAATTCTTTATGTTCACTTTAATTTGTTTTATGTCCGAGAGAGCGACTCTGTCGGATTCCCTTCGCTCGCCTCTTATTTTTTTTGGTCGGTCGGCCCTTCCCTCTCCGTCATCGCCAAACAAAGGGATGCCTGGGCCGGCGTGGCTGCCACCATTATCAATTGTGTGGCTTTTAAAGTGTACTTTTTTCAGATGAAAAAAAACTAATAAAAAAAATTGATGATTCGAGGCAGCAATAAAATTTTCTTACACTATTTTCACTTATAATTGAATTTATAACGCTGTTTGTTCTAGAAATAGCCAATGCAAATACCGAGCCAATGTTAAATAGTAATAATGCTTACTCCATAATTAAAATCACCCTATGACACATCTGTAATACTAAGAAGAATAACACGAAACTTACATAGAGTCACAAATATCAGCGGTTATATAGACGGTGTGAAGATCGAATATGAAGAAGTCCATTAGATTGATGCAAGGACCCAGCAAAGTAATCAGTTGTAGAGTCAACTGCAAAGATGTTCACACTGGATGAGAAAATCCAGCTCATGAAACAAAAGGTAGAAACCTCCAAGGAAATGTAGTCCTCAGAGGTCATGCCCAATGCGTCCTTCACATATCATCTTGTAGTGGTCGACTGAAACGGTGACTTGATTGATGGCCAACTCCGTCAAGAACAAAAAGGCTGCTGTAGTATTGTCGACAGTTGAGGATCTGTTGTAGCAAAATAAGTACTGTGCTTTACCTCCGCAAGGAAAACAATACAAACTGAGCAGCATTTTAAGACTCCCTTGCTCTTAAGCTAATTAATTATCCGCAGAACGACCTCCATGTCGGTAACTGAATTTTTGGCATAAACGCATTTGCCCCACCAACAGTTATATTTGAGTTTCAAGCAGTAATATTTGAGGTATGGACGGGATATCAAGGAAAAATGACAAAAATTACAATACCAAATGATAGATTGGACAATTGGAAGATTAGATTAAAGTACATATAGAAGATGTCAAACGACATATCTCAAATAATGAGAGTAATAAACCTTAAAGCATATGTTATCTGCCATCTGTCATTTGTCATCTGTTATCTGTCTGTTAACCGTTTTGCTTTAGTGGTAAAAACAAGTTTTTTTTTTAATTTACATAAAATAATTATAATTATATTATTTGGCTCGAGTTAAAACAAAAACGAATTTCTAAGTTTTGTTTTTCAAAATGGCGAATGACTTATGACAAATATCATCTGTCATTATTTGTTTTTTCGCCTGTTATTGGTTACTTGATATCTGCCAATTGTCATTAGTTATTTGTTGTTCGTTATTTGTTACTTGTTTTATTTTATTTTATATTTATTTACGAAAGGCCATTACAACATAAAGATACATGTACAATTTCATTAGAATATTAAAAAGTGTACAAAACTACAAATAACAACATCATTATCTGTCATTTGTCATCTATCGTTTTCCATATTTCATTTGTCAGCTGTCATTTATAATCTGTAATTTGTAGTTTCTCATTTGTCCTTTATCATTTGACATTTTCATTTTCATTTGTCATTTGTCATTTGTCATTTGTCATTTGTCATTTGTCATTTGTCATTTGTCATTTGTCATATGTCATTTGTCATTTGTGATTTGTCATTTGTCATTTGTCATTTATCATTTGTCATTTATCATTTGTCATTTGTCATTTTTCATTTTTCATTTTTCATTTGTCATTTGTCATTTTTCACACATCATTTCATCTTTTATTTGGTTTGTGACATGTATGAAATTTAAAAAAAATATATCATCTGTAATCTGTCATCTATTTTTTGTCATTTGCCATATGTAATCTGTATTTGTCATTTGTTTTCTATCATCTGTCATTTTAATATAATAAACTTGCAGAGAATAAATCCTGAACTTTCGTTCTTAAGTTAAAGACCTTTGGATAAAATTTAATGTTTTTATTTTTTTCAAGTTTACTCCTGAAAGTTTCGTGCATACATGAAATTTATAAAAATACTAAAGCAACTATAAAATATTAACGTTTAGATGTAATTAAAACTAAATTAAATGAACTACTGTAACATTTTTTTAAAGTTTTATATAATTAAGTTTTCGAATAATGAAATTCTCCTTTTCATGAAAAAATTAAATCTGAGTGTCGAAATATTTTAAGTTTATAGAGATTCCTAATTATATTAAGGTTAACAAAAATAAGTCAATGAAAGTTCACAGTTAATCTAAAATTATAAATGTTTCTAAAGATAAGACATTTCATAGTGAATCTTATATTCTTAAGTTTCTAAGGATACTAAAAGTTATATAAGATGTTTAAATTAAACTATAATTTGATGTATTGAAAGTTTCCTGCAAATTCAAAGATCTGAAAAGTTTTTGGAAGTTCTCTCAAATTTTTGACTTTTAAAATATTCTATTTCTAATGTTTATTAAAGTTTACTATGAATCTAAAGTCTCTAAATATTTTAAGTTTGTAGATATTTTTTATTATGCTGAAATTTATAACAGATAATCTCCTAAAAGTTATCTCTATATCTAAGTTCTAAATTTTGTAAAGATACTGAAACATACATAAAAATTTTTGAAATTAATCTGTTAAAATTTTTCTGTAATTTGAAAGTTCTAAAAATTCTGAAGCTCTCCGTTTAATAAAATTTCAAAGTTTTCTAAAGTCCATTTAAGTTTTCTGAAAACCTAAAGTTTCTAAACAATTTGATATTTCTCAATGATTTTCTTTTTTTCGAAGAAACTCTCCTAAAGGTTCTCTCTGAATTTGAAATTCGAAAGTTTATAAAGATACTGGAATTTATGTAAAATATCTTAGTTTCGATCTAATTTTTATTGTTGATACTAAATTTAAAAATATGAAAATTCTAAAGTAAATAATAATAATAATTTATTTTACGGAATCTCCTTCACAAAAAACATTACTGCATACATTTAAAAATTCAAAAATAAACATAAATTAATACAAAAAATGGATTTAAAATTAAATTATATAAATATTCTATTATTAAAGGTAATTAAAGCTGCCTGTTAATTTAATGTCTATAAATATTCTAAATTGGTGGCGATTTTTTATTACACTAAGGTTAACAAAAAATAATCTCTATTAATAATTCTAAGCTTTCTAGAAAGTTACGCAAAATGTTTAAGTTTAGATATAATGTAAACTGTTAAAAGTTTTCTGTCAATTATGAGTTCTAAAAATTTTGAAACTTTTTTGTAATCTATATTTCAAAGTATTCTAAAATTCATTTAAGTTTTCTTAAAACACAAATTTTCTAAACCATTTGTTTCTCAATACTTTGTTTTATATTCAAGTTTCTAAAGAAAATGAAAGTTTAATCGACAATTTTGAAGTTTCTAAAAATACTGACACCTATATAAATTGTTAAACTTTACATTTAATTAAAGCTGTCGAAAATTACCCGTAACTTGAAAGATCTAAAATTTCCAAAAATTGTAAATGTTCTCTGGAATTTTTGACTCTTAAAATATTCTAAAGATTATTAAAGTTATTTGTAAATTTAAAGTCTTCTTCCTTATTATATTAAAGTTTACAACAAATAACTTCGAAAATTCTAAAGTTTCTAAAGATGATGAAAGATAAATAAAATGTTTAAGATTAGAATTAATTAGTTTCCTATAAATTAAAAGTTTAAAAAAAAATTCACGTTATCTATAATCTAAAATTGAAAGTATTCTAAAGTTTATTGAGGTTTTCTGGTTTTCCGAGAATCTTAAGTTTCTAAAGAATTTGATGTTTCCAATGTTTTCTTTTATATTAAATTATCAAAGAAACCCCTATGAAAGTTCCCGGTGAATCTGAAATTCTGATTGTATTTTAAGGTGTTGAAAGTCTCATGCAAAGTTTTTTTTTTAATTTCTCTAATTCTTCACATCTAAAATATTCTAATTTTAAATTCATCTGAAGTTTTTAAATAATTTACGGTTCTCAATGATCTTTTTTACATTTAAGTGTGCAAACAAAATCTTCTA
The DNA here is from genome assembly GCA_963969525.1 of Ontholestes murinus. Classification (NCBI taxonomy): domain Eukaryota; kingdom Metazoa; phylum Arthropoda; class Insecta; order Coleoptera; family Staphylinidae; genus Ontholestes; species Ontholestes murinus. The sequence goes on along the minus strand of OZ018395.1, from coordinate 62,416,448 downwards.
AAATTTCACATATAATTCATAACTCTGAAGCTTCTAAACATACCAAAAATATGTTAAGCTGTTAGAAGTTATCGGCAAAACAGCTGGGTTTTAAAATTTTCTGTAATTCTAAAGGCTCTAGATATTTTAAACAGTTCATTTATGTTTCCTTAAAATATAAAATTTCTAAACAATTTCATATTTCTCAATGTTCTCTTTTATATAGAAATTTAAAGAAAAGTTCTCTGAAAATCTGAAATTCTGACGTTTCTAGAGCCACTGAAACCATTTTAAGTTGCTGATGTTTAGATGTAATTTAAGCTGTTGATAATTTATTCTAAATATTGTGTAAAAGTTCTCTTTAATTCTTTTAATTAAAGTTTCTTTGAGTATAAAAGTATACAAAATCTTCTGAAAGTAGTATATAAATCAGAAATGTAGAAGTTTATAAAAAAACTAAAAACTCTGTGAATTGTTGAAGTTTAGATTTGATTTAAGCTGTTGCAAGCTTTCTATAAATATAAAGTTCTAAAATTCTGAAAATTTTCTGTAACTCTAAGGTTAAGTTTTCTAAAAAGCTAAAATAGTTTAAGTTTAAGCAGTTAAAAGTTTGCCATTCATTTAAATGTTTCAAAGTTTTCTGTAACTGTTTTAAAATATTTTAATTCTAAAGTTCATTAAAGTTTTCTGTAAACCTAAAATCTCTAAAAATTAAAGGAAAGTTTATACAGCTGGTTTATTTTACTAAGCTTAACACACAAATTAGCTACTGAAAGTTCCAAATAAAACTATTTTTAAAGTTTTTAAACCTACTGAAACTTATATAAAATGAATTGAAAAATTCACTATGTTTTAATTATTTGTGGTTAAACATATTTTTCAATTCAGTGTATGTACGGATTATCATGTAGTAACGGTCGCAACTATTCTCTTTATTACTTATATTAAATTATTAAGATTTTATGTAATTCTAAACTTAAGCTTCCTATAAATCAAAAAATTTTGAAGCGTATGAAGTTTTCTTTAATTTTTGTGTTCTAAAGTTTTCTCAAAATTGAAACTTTCTATATATTTAATTAATTGCTCACTTAACCCGTGGTGAAACATATTTAAATAATCTTGATTATAAATTAAAAACACTTGGTTTATTTCACAGAATATTTATTATTTTTTCTCCGACTAGTTTCATTTTATGTCGTAGAAAAAATAATGTATATTCTGTGAAACAAACCAAGTGTTTTTAATTTCTAATCAAGATTAAACTTTCTAAATAATTTGTGTTTCTTGACATTTTTTATATTAAAGTATTTTAGCGAATCCTCCTGAAATCAAAGTCTCTAAGGATACTAAAACTTATATAAAATGTTTAAATTTAGATATAATTCAAGCTAAAAAATCATGTAGATTTACGAAATATTTTCGTGTTTTTTTAATGATTAGATAATTTAAACTTGTGAATGTTCCTTGAAAATAGTGAAATTATTCTAAATGTAAAGTTTATTAAAAAGTTTCTAAATATTCTATGTTTTTAAGAATCTTTATTATAGTAGGTCTAATATAAAATTAGTACTCTTGGAAGTTGTAAGTAAATTTTTAAAGATACTGAAATCTATATAAAATGTTTAAGCTTTGAAATAATTTAATCTGTTAAAAGTTTCCTGTAATTTTTAAGTTGTAAAAATTCTGAAGTTAGTTCAAAATTTCTTCAATCTTATATTATTTTAAGTATTCTAATGTTTATTTGTAATTTCTTAAAATTTAAAGTTTGTAAACAAACTTATATATTTTCTTCAATATTAAATATTGAAAAGAAACTTCCCTGTGGATTTGAAATTCAGAAGTTTCTAAATATACTGACTAACTTATGTAAAATATTTAAGTTTGAAAGGAATTTATGTTGTTGGTAGTTTACTGTAAAATTTAGGTTCTGAAAATTCTGATTTTTTTATAATTCCTGAGTTTTAAAATATTCTAATCCTAAAGTTTTTTAAAGTTTTTTTTTGTAAATTCGAAGTTTGTAGAAATAGGTTTATTTAAAAAATATGGTGTTAGTAAAGTTACTACATAGAGCTACATAGAATTTTCAAATTTGTAAACAATTTCAAGTTGAAAAATAGTCTAATTTTATTACAGTTTATTACAGTTTCCTATAAATATAAAGTCTTGATAAATTTTGAGTTTCATATAAAACTTCCTAGAATTTCATAGTAAATCTAAAATTCTGAATTAGTTGTTGTAATTATAATTGAAGCTGTTGAACATTTCCTGTAAATCAATATGAACTTGTGAGTTTTGAGAACTTTACTATTTAATTAAATAAACACAGTTATATTTCTTACTTCAGAGTTAGTAAGAAATATAACTGTTAATTAGAAAAAACACGAAAATATTTCGTAAAATCTACAACAAATATATTTTTATTTATAAATATAACTGTGTTTATTTAATTTCCTGTAATTTTAAAGATTTGAAAATTCGGAAGCTTTTAAAAGCTCGCTGTAATTTTTGATTCGTAAATTATTCTAATTTAAAAGATCTAAATGTGCTGAAGCTCTTCGTTTTTCTAAATTTTCCAAAGTTTTCTAAAGTGTACTTAAGATATCTGAAAACTGTCTGTAATCTACGTTTCAAAGTATTTTAAAGTTTCAGTTTTCTCAAAATCTACTGTTTCTAAACGAATTGATGTTTCTCAATGTTTTCTTTAATATTAAATTTTATATCTAAACTCTCCTGAAAGTTTCCTGTGAATTTGAAATCCTCAAGTTTCTAAAGATACTGAAAATTATATAAGTAAATAAAAAATTCAACTTTAAATGTAAGTGTTTACATGTTTTCTATAGTCTTTAAGTTTTATTTGTACATCCATTATAAATTTCGTAAATTTAAAGTTTCTTACTAGTTTGGTTTTACAATCTTCTCTTTTATGTTTGCAAAGGAATCTTATCTATTTCCTAAACTGTTTAAATTTATATATATATATATATATATATATATATATAGATATATATATATATATATATATATATATTAGGGTGTCAAAAGTTTCCGGTTAATTTAAAGAATATTTCAAAGTTTTGAATGCTTTCTGTAAATCATAAATTCTTAAATATTCTGATTCTAAAATTTGTAAAGTTTAGAAACTCCTCTACAATTCATGACTTTTAAACTATTCTAAATTTGATGTTTCTTAAAGTTTTCTCGAAAGCTAAAGTTTGTAAATATCATAATTTTTAGAGATTCTTTATAATAAAGTTTACAACAATTAACTACTGAAAGTTTTAAGTATATCTAAACTGCTAAAATTAAGATACTGATATCTAGAATAAATGTTTACGTTTTAAAATAATCTAATCTGCTAAAAGTTTGAAGATATGAAAATTCTAATTATTATTTAAATTAATTGTAATTTAAAATTAATTTTAAAGTATTTATAAAGTTTATTTAAGTTTCCTCAAAATTTAAAGTTTATTAACAAAAGTATGTTTCTCAATGCTTTGTAAACAAACCCTCCATAATTCTTAAATGCCTAAAAACACTAAAGCATATATAAAAAGACAAAGTTAAAAAGTTTTTTATTTATGAAGAATAATGTATAACGAAGTAGAAGCCTCCATCGTTAACAGTTTAAAAAGTTTAAGTTAAGCTGTTGTTAAAAATTTTCTGAAAATGCCTTATAAAAATTCTTGAATTTTGGAGACGTTCACTTCGAGGTGCATTTACGATTTTTTAAATAAAGAAAACACAGTTTGAAAATGATTACCCTATAATTAAAAATAGTTAAAGAAAAATAAAATATAAATTGTATAAAGAAGTTAAGATTTTTCTTTATTCCATATAAAAAGTTTAAGATTTAAAATAACTTAATTTGTTAGAAGTTTACTGTAATTTTAAGGATTTAAAAAATTCTAAAGATTTTTTAAGTTGACTGTAATATAAAATTTCAAATTATTTTAAAGTTTATTTAAGTTTTCTAAAAATCTAAAGTTTCTTAACAATCGTATGTTTCTCAAAATCCAGTAAACAAACGATCTGAAACTCTGATGTGCCAAAAAATATTAAAACTTATATAAAATGTTTAAGTTAAGATTAATTTAAGCTGTTAAAACTTTTCTGAAAATTGTTAAGATTCTGTGGCTTTTTTTTATAGAGTTCTAAAATATTCTAATTCTATAGTCTACAAAAGATTTCTGTAGATCAAAAGTTTCTTAATATCCCAAGTTTGTAGCGATTTCTACTACAGTAAGATTAAACTCTCCTAAAAATTTTAAAGTTTCTAAAAATACTAAAGTCAACGTAAAATGTCTAAGTTTAGAAATAATTTAATTTTGCAAAAGTTTTCTGTAAAATCATAGAAGTTCTCTATAATGCAAAATTTCAAAGTATTCATTTAAGCTTTCTTAAAATCTAAAGCTTTATGTTCGTCAGTATTTTCTTTAATATTAAATTTTGCAAAACAACCTTTCGAAAAATATTTAAACTGAAATAAAATGTTTAAGTTAAGAGGAAATTTAAGGTATAAAATTCATACTTCCCAAGCTATACTCTTGATGGAAGGTTTCTCCTAAAATATTCAAATTCTTAATTTCATTTCTTATTTTCTATAAATCTTAAGTTTAAATTTATCTAAATATTGTCTTTTTTTCTTTCAAAAATTACGTAGGAAATCTAAAATTCTCAAGATTCTGAAATTAAAATTGATTTAAATTGTTTAATAAACTTTACGGTGTTGTAAGTTTCCTGCAAATTCTAAGATCTAAAAATTCTGAAGATTCTAGTTCTCTGTAGTATCGGAATTTTAAAATATAATATAAAAATATTCTATTTCTAATGTTAATCGTTTTTATAAAATATTAAAGTTTCTAAATATTTGAAGCTTTCCGTTAATAAAATTAAGTTAGGCAAAAAATAAGCTCCAGAAAGTTTTCAGTACATCTAATATTCTAAACTTTCTAAAGGAGGAAATAAAGTAAATAAGAGCAATAATAAATAAATCCGGACATCCAAGAGAATATTTGCCCCCTCAGCATCATGAAGAAGGAAGGGTTTGAGTGGAAAAACGCTTTGTGATTATAAACTCCGCTTCTTTTGCCCAAAATTTGGAATATGTTTTTTTTAATTCATTTGTTGTATACGCAATTTTAAAGAAAGAAGTCCGAAAATATATAAAAAAATAAGTAAAGAAACTAAAACATGCATTGAATGGTTAAGTTTGGGAATAATTAAATCAAAAGTTTGCTGTAAATTAAAATTCTATAAATACTTAAAAAGTTCTTTTCTTTGAACCCAAAGCATTCTAAAGTTCATTTATTTTTTCTAGAAATCTAAAAATTCTTAATAATGCTACATAAGTTCAAGTTCAGAATTTCAGATTCACATAAGGAGTATTTTCAGGAGAGTGCAAACTTCAATATAAAAGAATGTCCTCTTCTTCTTTTATGTTGAAGTTTGCACTATCTTAAAAATACTTCTTATGTGAGTCTGAAATTCTAAAGTTCCTAAACTTGAACTTATGTAACATTGACAGTTAGATAATTTAGGTTGATATCAGTTTCATATAAATTTAAATATCTAATTTAATTTTAATCTTCCTTTAAAGTTTTGTAAATTTAAAGTTATTGAATATTGTAAGGTTGTAGAAATTTTCCCTGTAAATTTAAATCATTGAAGATTTAAAGAGTTTAAATTTAAAAGTTCATAAATATACTAAATATTGTATGAATTATTAAAGTTTAGTTATTGAAAGCCATTTGTAAATAAATGAACTCCAAAGTTTAAGAATTTTCAAAAGTTTTCTATAAAACTCAAACTATTCTAAAGGTGTAAATTAAACATTGATTTATAGGTACAGTATTATAATATAATTATGTTCTAAAAGTTATGGATAATTTAAATATCTAAAGTTTTCTTAATGTCTTTCAACTCAAAGTTAAAATGATTTTGATATATCTTAAGATACTCGTTGTTAATTAAGTTTATAGATGTTTTACGGCTTTTTAAAATTACCTTTAAATCTGAAAGTCTATTTCTTGTTTGTTTAATTTAAAAATATTGTCTAGTAAAACAAATAACTAAACATTAATAAATAACTATTAAGCTTCATTACAATTTTTACCGACATAAGAATCCATCTAAATTAAAATTAATTAATTTAGAAATATTATATTTATAAGCTATACTACCGTTCACATGTTGATTATTATAGTGGCAAAAAAAATGATTACAAAATTCGTATCAGATAATAAATTATTAGATGTGTATTAATAGTTGATAGGATTTCACAGAAATGGTGAATGCGCCGGGAACATTGTTAAAAATTTCCATTTGAAAATTTAAAGTTTGAATTCAAGCAGCATATTTTTTCGAAACGCGATATAGGATTTATCCCCAGCAATAAAACAATGCGTGGGTGCAGCCCTCGATCGCACCCCCTAACTTCGCCAGGCGTTAGTAAAGTTCGTTTTAATCAGTCGACCGATCTTTCTGAATGAGTCTGTTCTATTTAAATGCACATGTGAATTACTAATATGAAATGGTAGCGCATTCCATACGCACACACATACGTAATTGTTTGCGTGTTAGTGTGTGTGTGTGTGTGTGCGCGCTGTTCAGATGGGGGAAAACTAACACCCCCTTATCGGCGCAAATTCGATTAGCACAAACGGCATTAAAACAATCCCGTTTAAAACGGGCCCCGGGGCTCAAATCCGTTCCTATAAATCGGTTAATACGAGCCTACAAACTAAAACACCGGAATGTATATTTGCTGGTCGGAATTGGAAAAATCGGAGGGCGCAAAAAAGCAGATTGGAATCTGTCAGTGTAAGGACTTTTCCGCAAATCGCCGATGGCGTAACAGCGCAAAAATTAAAGCGGCGTGTTCGATCCGTATCGTGCCCAAATAGTTTTCAGTTAAAAAAAAAAAATTGTTAGCACGAATAATTTTGCGATGATAAAATAGTAAAGGTAATATTGCGAGCGTCCGAAGGAAAGGAGGAAATAAGGGTCGGTCGGCGGGTGGACGAGTGGGATATTGGGATATTGGGCATCGAATAAATCTAGAGCTCGTTCCGGACAGAGCGTCCAATATATATCCGAGTCGGCGTTTATCCCGTGCTGCCTGAGATTGTCCAGCTCGTCCAGATTAAGCTAGAAATTGACCTGATCGGACGACCGTCCGTCCCTCATTCACACACCGTTGGGCAAATCGCCTGTCACACTCTCGTCCGTCCATCCGTTCGTCCGTTCGTCCGACCTGGCGATAGCATATCGGATCACCATTCAGATTGATTGACTCTGTTTACACGCCCTCACACCAAATCACCAATATCAAATCGAATCGAATCGAAGGGCGCATTATCTATTGAAGAACCGTTCGACTCTGTGAAAACGGATTCCATAAGTAGATTAAAATATTATGTCTGTATGTGTGTGTAGCTGAAAGTCAAATGGATGAAAGTGATGTAGTACACTATATTTCTTTGTTTGAATTACTCTTAACTAAAAGTTATTAGTTAAGTTTCAAAGACTTGTAACTATGTAAAAATAACTTTAACATTTTAAAATATCACATAAATCCATTTAAAAATATTAACAACTTCACGTTCAAAAATCGCTATAGATAAGTATCAGTTGGTGGAATTTCAAACTTTTAAAAATCATTATATTTCTTTGTTTGATTGAAACTTAACATTAAGTTACGAGTCAAATTTTAAAGAAGTGAGAAAACATAAAAATAATAAAAACTCAATTGAAATTACCAAAAATTACAATCTACTTTAAGTTACAAAAAATGAGCACTCAATAAATATTTTTAAAGACTTCTTTCTATAAAACACTTAGAGTGATTTAATTGTAACTACAAAGAAGTTCTTTTAAATTGTCAACTTGAAAATTAACATCGTTTAAAAACCAAATCTTTTTTAAACATCTACACTCTTGAGAATTTGAGCACATTAGTTATCTTTTCTGCTAATCTAATCTTCACCACCTACTTAGGGATCCTTTGATTTTTTTTAAGTGGAAGGAAAATTACTCCAATATAATGTAATTTTTGAAGAGTTTCTGCAAAACATTCGATCATAAAAGATTTTCTATTTCTAATTTCTAGAATGTTCCAGCATTTTCTTCTAAAATATTTATAACATCGCAATAATGACAGACTAATGCACATTTGCTTAAATATATCTAAAAAACTTAGAGGCTGCCAAATTGAATTGAATGGATGGACGTGGGTTTGAGTAGAAGAAAATTGGAACTAGTGAACCACCAGCGATTTTTCCCGTTAACAGATTTCAGTAATGTATATAATAATAATAATAATAATAATAAACCAGATTTATTTTTTTATGTATAACATACATATAATATATAATGTGTTTATACATGAAAAAAGTATAGAATAATCTTAGAATAATTAAATATATTATAAGTAGAAAATAACAAAGTTAGTAAAGAATAAAGATGGAAAGAATAAATATGGTAAGAATTGTCTTAAACGATTTTAAAGTTTTCCCTAGAATTTTTAATAAATTTTTCTTTCAAATTCGATAGTTCGTATTTTACAAAATTTTCTGAATATGTACGATAAATACGATAAAATTCTGGGGGATATTCTTGAAATCTGACAGAAAAAAAAATGGTAAATATATTTAGAAACGTTGGAAATCAAAATGCTGATAATATTCTAGAAATTTTAACAAGAAAATACTGATAATATAATTTATTTAATATATATAATATCAAAGTTTTCATTCTAAACAAATAAAAGAAATATATGGCAAGTAAACTGATGAAAGATCATTTTACTTACTGGCAGCAGAGCCATCCAAGTAGCATTTGAGCTAGGTAGAAGATCATGTGGACGTGATCACAAATTTAATAAATAAATAAATTTAAAAAATCTGAAAGGATAATTTGGCAAAAAAATACATGTGTATATTTGAAAACTATAAGAAATTTCTAGAAAGTAAAAGAGAAATACTTTCTAGAAATTTCCACAAGACAAAGTTTTCTCTTAAAAATTGTAAAAACTTTCTTCTTTCTAACTTACTAGAAATATATGTAAATGTGTAAATTAGAATACCTATAAGAAAGTTTTTACAATTTTTAAGAGAAAACTTTGTCTTGTAAAAATTTCTAGAAAGTATTTCTCTTTGACTTTCTAGAAATTTCTTATACGTTTCAAATGTACACATTTATTTAAAATTTTTGGTACATAAGATCATCTTTTACACTTCTAGAATTTTAAGTCTGAGAATTTTTTTTTAAGAATCCGAGATAATAAAAATTGCAAAATTATAGAACTAATAAAAGTTCTCGTAATTAAAAAGAGAAAGTGTTAGAAATTTCTGAACATGAAAAAAAAATTTAATCTCGAAGAAAAAGCCTTACAACATTAATTAAGAGAAAATGCAGACAAATTCAAAACATATCCAAAAAAATTACAGAAATTACTCAAAATGTTAGCATATTTTACTTTTGATTTGAAAAAATAAATACGGAAACATTTTAGTTAGCTGGATTAGAAATTACAAAAGTCGATCCCAAGAAAAATGTCTCTAAGATTCTGTTTTTTTAAAGAAATTTTTGACAAAACTTCTACAAAATAAAAGATCTTGAAAAATGAAATTTCAAGGAATTTCTCTTATTCAATCTAGCAGAAAGACCATGAATCAATAGCCGTTAAGAAAATCAAATACAATTGTTATTAATAATACTATATAACAAATAATCGCATTTTCGCCTTCAGATTTTAGACATTTTCTTGGAGAATTCTAGAATTTATATCATGTTTTCTTAAATTTTATTAGAAATACAATTTTATTAGCAAATTTCATTTTTTAAATATAATTAATGGTGTAAATAACATTTAGCAAAAATAAACGTTTCTTGCGTTTTTTCTTTTTTATTTTGCAGTTGAATTTTCTTTTCTTTTTATAGTAAAAAAATCATGCGTAAATTTAAAACTTTTTGTTATAGTAGTAAACATGCAAAATAGATAGATTTTTTTCATTTTCCGAAATTTTTTTATTGTAGCAGATGAAATGCTGGGAAATTCTAGAAAACTGACAGAAACAAATGATGAATGTTTTTAGAAACATTGGAGTATATTTTGTAAAACTGATAATCAAAATGCTGACAAAGTTTAGAAATTTATTAAAGGAAATACTGATATGTTCCAAAAATCTGTAAGAAAAAATTCTAGAAAGTTAGAAATTTTTGAAAAGGCAAAAATCAAAACTCTAGAAAATTCAAGAATTTTTGAAAAAATATATCGCCTGAAGAATGTTAAAAAATTCTAGTAGTGTGAAAGACAAATTACGTTATATAGAATAAACGTTTTGAAAAAATGTAATATAAGTTTAAACAGAAAATGGAGACAAGATGGTTTTGTTTTATCACTTTCTATTTTTTACTAATAAAGTGGTAAAACAAAGTCATTTTGTCTTCTTCTTCATTATATTTAAGATGTAGAACAAATTAAACGCCTCTACAATTAAATATACATTTGAAACTTCTAAGAAATTTGTAATAGAATATAGTGGAAAATTCTAGAAATTTATTAAAAATTGGTAAAAAGTTTCAAAATTTACAAAATTTTTTTCTCAAAAGTAAAGAATTTTATGATAAATATGTTTTTATAAAACTTATTCAGTTTCGTATTCCCTTCAACTTTTGTTCAAAAAGTTTTGTAATATTTTTCGCATAAAAAAAAACAAAAAATGGCCTCGAGTAAACCACTTCCGGTTTTTGAAAGTTCACCAAAAGCTTTTCAGTTCCAGTTTTTAACGATAAAACCTTAAGTTTAAAGTTTCACCTCAAACAAATGATTCGTTTTTGAGATATAGCGCCCACAGACATTTTTACGCACGAAAACAATACTTCCCCTATATATACTATGTAGGGACACTAAAAACTTAAAGAAAATGTATTGCGAAATTGTGGAATCATTAAAAAAACATTTCCTAGTTTGGAAGGGAAAATGCTTAAAATTTCTGGAAATATGATAAAGAAATTACTGAAAAATTTCAAAAATCTCAAAGACTATTCCACTCCTATTGTATGTAGCCAATGAAAATGAGGCATGTGATATTTTTTAGCCAATCACGTCAATTTATAAGTGAATAAACACCAAGTTGCTATTTATTCACCTGAATAACCTGAAGTTAGCTATTTCCCGACAAATGAATTGAATTAGCTTTGATAAAAAAGCGAAAAACGTTGTTTCTACGTTTGTCAGTTGCAAGTAGGTTATAAAATCAAAAGGTTTGGTAACACTTCATCATCCATAATAAATGCGACGGTGACAAGTTCTGCACCAAAAAATCAAACTTAAACGAGATCGTGTGTTTGGAAACGATTTGAAGAAATCTGCGCCGATAAAAACTACCAGTTGTTAGCAAAACTTTAATGGAAACTCTTGCCGCGATTATGATGACTGGGCGTATAATATAAAGAAGGTAAATGCAAATGATTATAAGGGAGGTGTTATTTAATCAATGTCGAATTTTTCGACCAAAATACTGCAGGAGATATATCATAAAAATTTTAATATAAGCATTGAACCATTCACCGATATTCGTTTCAAGTCGTGGAATAGTGTTTCCAAATACCATTCGTGATGACAATTAAATCGGAATAAATTTTGTTTTTAGCGCATTCAAGTTTGTTGCTTAATCGCGATTTTTATTCGAGCAACTGATAGAAAAAATCACTCGCCTGGCGGCTCGTGATTTTTTCGTGACAGTTGCTCTCATTAAAATCGCTAAGCAACAAACTTTCATGCAAAACAAAATTTATTCGAGTAAATTGCCATCACTTATGGTATTACTTGTGAAAAGATATTATTTAACCGTTTTTAAAAGATTGTTTCTTATATTCCATTTTTTTTAGAGATTTTTAAAAGATCTGATAGTTTTTACAATTTCAAGTGGTGACAAAGTTATGAAAATATAATAATTTCGCGTACTCCTGACCTACCTCAATAAATCACATATTAACCAATTGAAAACATTGAGTCGAAATATTCTTGAACAACTTTATTAAATTATGAAGTTATACCTAGTTTCACCTAGTTTTTGACATTTGACATTTTGAGTATTTTGTGGACAAATTATTGTAATTTTGGGAAATTTTCAAGTATTTCCAATAAAAATTTTACTTTCCTATCATACAAAAATATTTATTTTCGTCACAGATGAAATTGCAGTCACGAGAAATATTTTTGTTTAATTGTGGAGGCGTTAACTTTGTGGTATATCTTGAATATAATTAAGGAGAAGCGAAGACTTTCTGGCAAAACAAAACAAAATCATCGTGTCCTTGAAGAATGGTAAAGATCCAGAAGACAAGATTACAACAGACATGATTAAAAACATTGATGATAAGGGATAAGATTTATTACATCAAATAATAAAAAAAAATGTGGAAGGAAGATGCAATTACGCAAGATCTAAAAGTTGGTCTTATAATACCGATACATAAGAAAGCCTGCCGCAAAATTAGGGCAAATACTAGAAATGGAGCTAAGTGAAACACAGAGTGGATATAGAAAGGGAAAAAGTACACAAGATCAGGTTTTCACATTAAAAGAAAAAACGAGTAAATTGTTAAATAAAGAGACAATATACTTTTTGCGTTCATGTATTTAGAAAAAGCATTCGATAGTGTACAAAGGGACGAAGTTTGAAGAATACTGAAAAAGAGCAAGACAAAAAATTGATGCAAGCTATCAAGAGTGTATAGAAAAACACAAAAACTAAAGTAATAAAAAATAAAATAATGAGAGGTTAGTAAGCTACTAGACAAACATAGAAAAAGGAAAAGGTATGAAAATGAATAAAAAATAGACGAAAGTAAGGGCTATAACAGAGGATGTAGAAAAACTGAATATAGAAGTAGATGGAGTAAAGATAGAACAAATGAAGGATTTTAAGTATTTAGGTGTGAATTTTTAAGAAAAAGGCTTAAACCAAAAAGAATAGAAAAGCTGAACAGGAAAATAAATATTTGAAAGTGTTATCGTATTTTATTTACGAAAATTTACGAAAGTGATTAAGAATATGAACTTTCAACAACTAACAGCCTCAACTATTCAGTTAAAGATAAGAGTGCACAAAACAATATTCAGACCAGTATTAATTTACGGTTGTGACCCTAAACAGGAGACAGAAAAGCAGAATTGAAGCAATAGAAATGAGGAGTCAAAGGAGTAACCAAACTAGATAGGAAGAGAAATGAAGACAGAAGAGCAGATCTGAATCAATAGATAAGTACATTGAAAAGAGACAATTAAAGTGGTGTGGACACATGCTAAGGCTGAATGCCAACGTAACTGTTAAAAAGGTATGGGAAGTAAGAGTTCTAGGAAAAAACAAAAGCCAAAAAATACATGGAACGGAGCGGTGAAGCAGTATCTAGAAGCATGACTTATCTCTAAAAGTTTTTGATAAAGTTTAAATGTTTTATATATAAACTTACAAGAGATTTACATGTTTAGTAATTTGTTAATTATTTCAAATAATAATAAACATCTTTATTCACAGAAATAAAATAATAGCTAATAAAATGGAAATTATATATTACAATTGTTTATTTCCATCTTTCAGCCTGGGTTTATCTATTATACAAATGATTGCTAATGTCTCACAAATTGATCGCTAATGTCATTGTGAAATGAAGAAATAACGAACCATAATTATATGGTATCGATCAGTAAGGAGGTAAATGCTTTTTTTAAGGTGGGGGCATATACAACTAAGGCGGTATCGTCTGCTTATAGAAGTGTGTAAGATGAAGAATTGATATATTGTGAATCAGGGTTATAAATATCATAAATATAAATTTTGTAAATTATTGATGATATGGGAGATCCTTGGGGAACACCTAGTAAAAATCTGTCAATTAGATTAAGAAATATTTAAGAAATTGCATTTAAACAGCAAACCTCGATGTCAAAAAGAGTCGAAAGCTGTTTGACAATTATAGATAAGGATTAAAAGTGGTAGAGAAATCGAACGATGTTCAAGAAAACCAAATTGGTAAGAATGGATATGTGATATATGGGGCATTAATTTGGTTTTAACCATTTTTTTCAAAAAAGTAAGGTAATTGGGATATAAATTAACACGTTTGATGTATCTTGGCCAGTTTTGTGTATGGATATGATACTACTCTTTTTCAATCCTTGTGTATGATCTGGGAATGTTATATGTGATTGAATATGTTTAAAATGTATTTGCAGATATTATCAGCGAGGGATTTAAGAACGAGGCTCTGCTTTTACCTTTATGTAGGCAAGATAAATATTCTTACTCTATTATATCATCCTCATATGTATAAGGTATTTTTAAAATTATGGTATAAAGTGTTTACTGTGTTGAAAAAGTCATTGTCAAATAACTGCTGTCAAATAGGTCTTCAAAGGCATATGCAGATTTTGTAATTGGGTCCTGTATTTTCGGTAACGAGTCAATTTTTCTATATTTGGTCAGTTTTTTTTTAAATTTCCTCCAAGTATTGCTTTATTTGTCTGTCGTTGATGCCCTTACATGTCGAAGTCCATACGTCAGTCTTATATTCACTTATGAATCTTTGTATGGTTTTATTTAGTACATTAAATTTCTAAAATAAAAACTTTTCACTTCGTTTTATTTATTTTTTTTTAGTTAACTATTGTGGTAAAAGTGAAAAGTGTTTTATTTATTTTTAATCAAAAAGTAAACGGCAACAATATTCAAGAAGAATAACTTTGTTTATATCATTTTTTTTAATAACACTTGTTACTATAGTTTCAACAACTTAAGTTGTTCCTTATCAAAAAATTAACAAACAAGCTCAAGTTGTCGAAATTATAGTAACAAGTGCTATTAAAAAAGTGACATAAACAAAGTTATTCGTTTTATTTTATTTTTGAATCATAAAAATGTATCACGAAGTGAAAACTTCTAAAATTACTTGTTTCATTAAATTTCTTCTCTTTTAATTCGCAGTTATCAGTCAAACGTATATCTCGGTGCAGTTATCTGTTATACTTTATTAACCTTAGTTTCAAGTTTACACATACAAAAAATGAATACAAATATCCTCTTTGTATTCATTTTTTGTATGTGGGTGTGTATTTAATAATTTATTGAGAAAGGTAAATAGAGGATGGGTTAACTTGCGGATGGAATGAAATTATGTAATTTAAGTCCTTTGTCACTTTGTCAATGTCACAGTCTTTATAAAACGGTGATGTGGCTGTCATATTACTTTTCCTCTATTTTTCTCATAAACTATGAGGTTTAAGCAAAAAGGCTATTTTCAATAATTTGTTCAGTTTCGAATTCAGATTTTACAAGCGTTTAGAAAAAAAGATGCCAAAATCTTAAAACTTACTAGTTTATTTAAGAATTATTTAAACTTTAAGCTACAAATATAATTTAGTACTTAAATTTCCTAATTTTTGAATAAACAATAAAAACTTTAAATCATTCTATGTTTAAAAACATAGAAAAATAAACGCCACAATCTTAGCATTTTTTAGTTTGATTAGGAATTACCTAAACTTCAAGATACAATTAAAATTTAGAACGTAAATACCCTAAATTTTCCAATAAATATTTAATCTAACTCCTTATCTTCTTCAGGCCACTCAGTTTCACAAGCGTTTAAAAAATTGAAAAACAATTACCAAAATCTTAAAACTTACTAGTTTGATTTAAAAATAGTTAAGCTTTAAGCCACAGATTATATTTTCAACGTCACTGCCCTAAGTTTTGGAATAAACTATTAAAACTTTAATTTCTAACCATTTTACAGCCACTCGGTTTTCTAAACGTTTAAAAATTGGAAAAACAATTGCCAAAATCTTAAAACTTAGTAGTTTGATTAAGAATTAGCTAATTTTAAGCGACAAATAAAATTTAGAACGTAAAGTCTCTAAATTTTATTATAAATTTTAAAAACCCTAACTTCTAATTATTTTCAGGCCACTCACTATTACAAGCGTTGAAAAAATAGAAAAACAAATGCCACAATCTTAGAACTTACTTAGTTTAATTAAAAATTAGTTAGACATTAAGCTGCAAATTAAATTTATAACGTAAATATAATCTTAAAACTTACTGTTTAAATTAACAATTAGCTAAACTTTAGCTGCAAATAAAATTTAGAACGTCAAATTTTGTAATAAACTATCAAAACAGTATCTTTTAATCATTTTTATGGTAGTTGGTTTAACAACTGCTTAATAAGACAAAAAAATAAATGCCATAATCTTATCTTTTTCTAGTTTGATTAAAAATGTGGTAAGCTTTAAGCTACAAATAAAATTTACAACGCAAATTTCCCAAATTTTGTAATAAATTATAAAAATTCTAACTTCTAATCATTTTCATGCCACTCGGATTTACAAGTATATAATAAAATTCAAAAACACATGCCACAAACTGAAAACCTATTTAAAACGTAATTTTTTGTAATAAACTATCAAAACTATGACTTCTAATCATTTTTTGTGGTAGTTGGTTTTAAAACCGTTTAAAAAATAGAAAAACAAATGCCACAATCTTACAACTTACTTGTTTAATTAAGAATTAATTAAACTTTAAGCTGCGAGTAAACTTTTTAAACGTTAGTTCCTATTTTTTGTAATAAACTATCACAACTATGAGTTCTAATAATGTTTTATTTTAACTGGTTTTACGAGCGCTTAAAAAAATAGAAAATCAAGTGACATAATCTTAAAACTTGGCAATTTGATTAAAAATTAGTTATGCTTTAAGCTACATATAAAATTTTGAACGTAAATTCACTAAATTTTCTGATAAACTATCAAAACTCGAATTCTTAAGTTCTAATCATTTTCTGGTTCCTCGGTTTTTTAAGCGCTTAAAAAAATAGAAAAACAAATGCCACAATCACAAACTTACAATTTTGATTAAGAATTAGTTGAACTTTAAGCTAAAAATAAAATTTAAAACGTAAATGGCCTAAATTTTTTAATAAACTATCACAACCATGACTTCTGAATATTTTCATGGCAGTCAGTTTTACAAGCGTTTAAAAAATAGAGATAAAATTGTCACAATCTTAAAACTTACTAGTTTAATCAATTAGATAAACTTTAAGCTATAATTAAAATTTAGAATATATAAACCTTAAATTTTCTAATAAATAATAAAAACTTTAACTTCTAATCATTTTAATCTACATTGTTTTACAAGCGTTTAAAAAATAGAAAAACAAATGCCACAATCTTAAAACTTTCTAGTTTGATTAAAAATAGTAAAACCGTAAGCCAAAATGGTGATGTGGCCATCATAGTACTTTCCTTATATTTTACTCAAAAACTATGAGGTTTGCGCGAGAAGGCTGTTCTTAATAATTTGTTCAATTTCGAATTCCCTACAATTATTTGTTATATAAATTTCTTTTAACTCTAATAGTTTATTAGTAATTGGCAAAAATGTCAAAATTTTCAATTTTTATTTATTTTTTTTTCAAGTCAAGAATTTAATGAAAGATATATTTTAATAAAACCTGTTAAATTTCTCATTAAAAGAATTATCGGAAAGAAACAAAAAAACTCCCCGAGTAAACACCCACTTCCGGTTTATGAATATTTACCAAAAGCATTTCAGTACCAGTTTTTAATGATAAAACCTTAAGTTTAAAGTTTCATCTCAATCGGATCAGTCGTTTTTCATATTCATATTCATGTTCATATTGATGTTCAAATTATTTCTTTTTAACATAAACCTAACTTTTAAACATATTAATTAAATTAGTTATTACTATACACAAGTTTCCGTCTAAAATAAATGTACAATAAAATCTTGTAAATAACATTTTATAGTATAGTAGCATATGTTTGTAGAAATAGCCGGAACTGACGTTTAAATTTAATTAATTGCATATTTGATCTAGTAGTTTGAGGCAGTTTATTAAATATCAATACAGATGAATAAATGGTCGATTTTTCATAAAGGGTAATAATTATTATGCGTGCATGTTATTAACTGTTCCGAATACCTAAAAATTAGTCTGATTATTCGTTTATGGGAAATAAAAACCCTTTGAATATCTACTCTCCCCAAATTAAGATATTGTAAGATATATAAGGATAAGCCAGAGCGTAATAAATATTAATCAATAAATCTCTAGATAAAAAACTTCTTAGCTTTAACATAGTAAAATATGTTATTATTAAATAACAATGAAAACATTATAAAGCTTCAAGACATACATATTACTCTCATATCACGTCGCCTATGTTCTCCAGATACAAAGCTAAACCGTTTAAAAGTTCCTCTGAAAAAGCAAATCGCGAGTTTAATCAGAAGACATTCGTGGTTAAGAAAATGTGCCAAACGCTGTTGAAGTCTGATGAAAAAATGTTGATAGTAAGTAAGATATATAATTGAAAACATTTGTTGTCGAAAAGAAACGCCAATTGAATAATCAATCAATCAATCTATTTTGTAGGAAAGCTATACAGGGTGTTTTTTGACTCAAGAAATAAAATTAACCACATATACTAGAGTGAAAATGATGATTCGTAAAATAAAAATTATTATAAAAGTCTTCAAATGACCAAGATACAGGCGATCAAAGTTAAGAAATTTTAACAATTTTTTTTAAATATTTTCAATACCGCTCGTGGTAGAGTGCTGCAATTTGGTACAGCACAAACTAACATCAAGTAAATTCCTTGGGCAATTTGTCACTTCTAGTATATGTGGTTAATTTTATTCCCCGAGTCACAGAAACACCCTGTATACAGAAAACCCACCTTTACAAACTCCCCCATTCCATCAAATTCATGACACCCTCTATCTAACAAGTAAAGGAGCAGCATTTAATTCATTGATTCATCGTGCATTGTCCTTGCCCTTATCTGCTTTAACACGAAGTAAACTTAATAAAAAAGTTAATAATTAATAATGGTTACTCTTCAAATATGGTAGACAATGTCATAAATAAAAAACAAAACCCAAATTAAGATCTCTGCTGTACTATGGGACTACTAGAGAGAAGAAATAAATTATACCCTTAACATTTTTTGGTAAACCAAGCTACAGAATCAAGAAATTTTTAGAAAAACATGGTATTCAAATCGAATTTAAAACATATAGAAAAACCTAATAAAATGAAAAGATCTGGTGTTTATAGGCTTAAAGGTGAATATATGAGCTTATTAGAAAACAAACTTCACATTTGTAAACTTGACCTTGCTCGAATTCCTAGAAATTTATAAAGATAAAGGTAATCAGGAATACCCCGTAATTAACGACCAGACTGACAATAAATTCATCCATGCTATTAAGTAAATTATATTACCTCTTCACTGTATAAATACCGCCTATGTTTAATTTGTAATTTACTGTAAGTTTTAAACGCCCTTCTAAAGATTGAAACTATAGTCACTAAATACATTCCGTGTGTGATATTAACAATGTATAGTTTTATTTATCGTCTGATAAAGTTCCTAAATTAAAGATATATCACAAAGCATCCGACATATTTTGAAATTAGGTGCTGTATTTTCCGGAACGAGTCTATTTTTCTATGTTTAGTCAGTTTATTTTTTAATTTCATCAACAATTTATTGATAAATAGGGAAATAGAGGATGGGTTAACTTGTGGATGTAGTTTAAGTCTTTAGTCACTTTGTCAAAGTCACAGTCTTTATATTATGTCTATATATAATTTTTGTAGAATCTGGAATGAGGTTGTTGTAGGATTAAAAATTGCATGGATATATGGTCTAAGGAAATATCAGATATTAGGACAACATTTTGAAAAAGGTGTTGGGCGTTACTTGTACATAACAGAATGTCGGGAGTAGTGAATTGGTTTCGGGTCATGATGAATGTAGACACCTTTTGTTTTATTGATGTTAAAATCTCCGATTATGATAATGTGGCCATATAAGGTTTCCTTTGTGAGGATTGTATTTTCAATGGAGGAGGAGGGATATATATATACATTAGAAAAAAGTGAAGGGCAATGTAGGCATCAATTATTTTATTATATTAAAATCAGAATCAATTTTAGTACTTATTGAACTACTTATTTCAATAAAGTTATAATTATTTTATACAAAGTTAAGCAGTATGTTTATCTATTAACAATTGAATACAATTCTTAATCAATATTCTAACCATTCAATTCAATTCAATTTTATTTTACACTTAAGCCACCCTAATAAATACATAGTTAATGGATATTACATAAGTATCTATGGATGTGTTTTCCTAAAAACTAATTCATAGCATTTCTAATATAAAATTGAATCATAACAGTTTTATCAGTATTAATTTATTTTTATTATTTCGTTATAAATTTTTTCTATTTTATGAATTATTTCAAGTTGGATTGGTGCTGTGATGATAATTGTTATATCATCGGCAAAATTATCCACGACCCCTTCACTGATAAATTCACGTAACTCGTTTATAAAAATAATAAACAATATCCATCTCAGGGTAAATTCCTGAACGATTCTTTTGGAAAGTTTATAAGTTTTAAATTTATAGTCATTAATATAATTATTGTAGCTTCTACCTGCCTCATTTCAATAAATAATATATTAAGCCAGCGTACGCTTGATTTCTCTCAATAAATTAAACCGAAATTATATCTTGAATTTTCTCAATAAATTTTAGGTTAACCTAAATGACAATTTAAAAAATCAACTTCTTTTTATTCAAATCAAATTAGCAAATATTACTTTTTTAAATTGTTTTTAATTCAGTTATATTTCGTTTTAAAATGGATACATAAATAAATATTGTTTTACAATATTTTTGTTTAAATAATTACAGCTTATCCTGGTAATTTATAAGATGTTTTACTATATAAATTCTATTTCTTAAAATTTGAAACTAGTCGTCAATATTATAATAATTAAATTAATATGGCGTACTCCTGACACACCTCAATTAATATATGTCTATATAGCCAACTTTTGACCTATCCTGATCAAGTAAACATTTGGCTGGAGTACTCAACAAGTTATAAATAAGAAATGAATTAATGCGCAAACATTCTTGACCTACCTTAACGTGTTTTATCTTATTATGTCGTATTCTTGATAAATCTTGAGAAATAATATATTGGTCAGAACTTAACATTATAATTAAAAAAATGAAATACACTAATAATTTTAATAATTAATATTGAGAGTAATAAATCTCTATGAGCATTACTGCACTAATGTTTTACATAATAATGTAAAAACTCCAGCTAACAGTTAAAACAACTACTCCCCATACTAAAGCACCGCCAGGCATTGAATGATATAACTGTTAGCTGTCGTTACATGTCTAAAATTATATTTAGCACTATGTAACAATTTTGTGGTGTTATCGTTTCTTAACCGCGTCTCGAAAAATGTTATGTAAGACAATCTGCAGACACGTGTTTCGCTGTATCACAGCTCATCAGTGCAGCTTTCCTTGTTTCCTGTTTCACCAAAATATTCAAGGGATCTGTCAACAGCGACGATTATAACAATAATAATGTAAACATTAATTATTGTTTTGATCTATTTTGGATCTCATCATTCTTTAGGTCTTGTTGATACTTAAGTTTTATAAGCTTAACGCTTAACGAAAGCCATTGTCTGCACCAAACACTAGAATCTACTAAAGTTAAGAGAATACAAAGGCATACATACATTGTATCTCTATAAATTACTAGTAGCACCAATAAAATAGAGGAGTCGAAAATACTGCTGGTACTCATAGTATATAGACTCAGCCAAAAGTTCTTCAAAATCATATTTTAATTAATTCCAATGAAAGTCTCTAATCATCAACTTTTTAAATTTCATGTATTTTCAAGTCAGCTCTTATTATTTGTAGAGAATCCTTGGCCTGCAGACGGCATTCGATAAATATCCTACGTATTGTAATATTGCGAATGCGGTTGGTTATTGATTGGTACGGCCGGCACTCGAATAACTTGAATGCGAAGCGCAACGTCGAAAACATTCGCATGTAGCGTTTTATTTATAAATTTGAAATCGAGATGCGGAGAAGGATGAAATCCTTGAGAATAATGCGATTGAACGTCAAATGCAGTATGATGGAATTTTTCATATAAGATTATTGGTTTTGTATACATTTTCCCGTGGCGGAGATATCATCGGAACCAAGAAGTGAGTGGGAACGGGGGGTGGATATATACAACGTATACAGAGTGAATCATTTAATTTCATCTTACGATAAAAAAATATATTAATTTAAAAAAAAAATCTTGTTGATAATCACAATAAAACCGAAAAATTAATTGATACAGAAAATTGTACTTTATAAAATAATGGATTACTGTACGTATTACGTTTTAGTTCAAAATCTTTTGAGTTTCTTGAGATACAAGAACTTGAAAAGATACACATATAGGCACAAAGATTAATTCGTAAGTTAGATAATTTTGGTGAAGAAAAACACTTTTTAAGTTCCAAATTTACATATCTGCTTCCATCAAGAGGATAGCTCATCAAATGTACATCTAGTGCTTAAATAAAAACAGTGAAGAAAATAATTTAAAAGCGTTTTTATTATTAATATAATCAAGACCACATAAATATCAACTTTATGTTTACACGTGTGGTGAATAATTTTTACGTATACTCTTATTTAAGTTTTAAATGGATCACGCTGTATATCCACGTATATTCGTATTATACCGAAAACGGGAGATAATGCCGAGGGTTTCGTGAGGGATCGCAGTGCCGGGAGGGGTGGCGGCGCGGCGGTAGGCAGGGCAGGAGCATCTTCGTCGCGAGTTGCTCTCCTTTCAAAAAAACATTCAAATTTGTTCCAGTCGGGGGCGTTCAATGATGGCCGCGATCGCCCGCGGCTGTTTTGCATGTCTTTTGCGGGCGAGCGCCGTTTTATTTCCTGCTACTAGAGTCTCGAGACTCCTGCAGGCTCCCGCATTTCCACAGACTTTAATGATAATTCATTCCGCCGCGGAACGCCAACGTTTTACGACTACGCGACGACGGCGGATCGCGGATATTAAAACGGGATGGAAGGGAAAAAATTATCAAAAAGATGAGCAAAGAAGAAAAAAATTGTATTACTCATATATTATTCATAAGTTGCGCCTTATTTATGTGTAAATTTTATTTAATATGTACCGACTTTCATTGCGTCGGCATCTTTTCGGATTAATGGCGAAAGATTTTTTCCAAAGTCGAAATGATTAAACTTTTTTATTAACACATAGAAGAAATTTTATTAAAAGTTTTTCTCGTACATATTATTAAATTTAGGTTATTGCTTAAAGGTAATTCATTAGTTTTGAAAATGATAGGCTAAAACTGTCACTAATAAAGTTACAAAAAGTGAGTAATATCAGAAAAAATGTATTTTCAATCATATATATATAGGGTGAGTTTTTTTCGATGTTCTCTATGGGGATCTCAGAAACTATAAGAGATAGAGAAACGGTTAAATGGAGAAAGAAGTGTAGATTTACGAGACGAATACAATTCCACTTTCAAAGTTTTCAAAAAAGTCGAGGGTAACTAGATATTTTGAAAAAAGTAAAGAGTGTCAATTTTTTCAAATCAATATATCTCGGTTATTATAACAGATAGAAAAAAACTGTAAAAGACAAAATTTTAGATAATTTTATGCAGATTAATAAAAAATAATCAGAAAATTTTTATCGCCATTATTTTTCGAGATATGACGCAAACTTATATTTTTTTAAATGGAAACCATAGTTGGCTGTAATGGTAATTTTTTTTCTCTTTAATCTAATATGTCATACGACATAGTTATTTCTAAAAATGAGTGAGTTATAGTCATTTTAAATTTTATTATAAATAAAAAATGGATAGCCATGAAAAAGATGAAAGTTAAACAATTGCAGTTGTTTATAATATTAGCAATATTGTAATTATTAGTTTTACAGAGATAAATCAAAATGAAACAAGAGCATAAAGTAATTCTGTAATTATCAATATATCAATGGGAGAGAAATTTTAATATTAAAAAAATATGGTCAAAGAGTCCACTATTAATACTATTATGACATAAATTATATCTTTTTAAAATTGAATTTATCGCTTTTTGACTATTCTTTTGTAAATTGAATTAAATGTTTCAATAACAACTAGTTTACGATCCTCCACAGATTGATATGATTTTTCATATACTTTGTTTTTTACATAACCCCACAGAAAAAATTCTAAAACGCGCAGATCGGGAGATCTAGGTGGCCCTGGGATTGGTTTATTTCTTCCCACTTATGAGTTAGGAAAATCATCATTTAAATAATTTGTAAAGGCAACAGGTTATTAGGTAGAGCACCGTCAGATTGGAACCATTTTAATCTTGCTTGTAATGATAAATTTAAACAATCGAGCGTATCTTCAAATGTTTTCTGAAGAAAAAGAAAGTAATCAGTTTCACTTAGTGAGCTTTCAAAAATATATGGACCGAGAATTATTAATCCAAACACACCATGGATTAAACCCAAATTTAATTTGTAGTTTTCTCTGTGAAACTTCTCGTGGATTCTCTTAAGTTCATCTATGTTCATTGTGGCGATTAAAAATACCACAATTAGTGAATCGTGATTCATCTGTTCATAATATTTTTGTAAGAAAGGTATTATCCTCTTGACAAATGGGTTTATACCACATACAGAAGGCCATTTGATAATTACAAAATTTTATTCTTATGCTGGTTTTTCATTTTTATTTAACTTTGTAGAACTAATAATTACAATATTGCTATTATTATAAACAACTGCAATTGTTTTACTTTCATCTTTTTCATGGCTACCCATTTTTTATTTATAATAAAATTAAAAATGACTATAACTCACTTATTTTTAGAAATAACTATGTCGTATGTCATATTGGATTAAAGAGAAAAAAATTACCTTTTGAATGAGGTCATAGCCAACTATGGTTTCCATTTAAAAAAATGTAAGTTTGCATCATATCTCGGAAAATAATGGCGATAAAAATTTTCTGATTATTTTTTATTAATCTACATAAAATTATCTAAAACTTTGTTCTCTACAGATTTTTTCTATCTGTTATAATAGCCGAGATATATTGATTTGAAAAAATTGACACTTTTTACTTTTTTCAAAATATCTAGTTACCCTTGACTTTTTTGAAAATTTTGAAATTGTAATTTTATTCGTCTCGTAAATCTACACTTCTTTCCCCATTTAACCGTTTCTCTATCTCTTATAGTTTCCGAGATCCCCATAGAGAACATCGAAAAAAACTCACCCTGTATATCATTAGTTTTTGTTGTTGAAGATGGTGGCGACTGTTTTAATGTACGATTAACTAAAATATCTTAACACCTATAGACTGGTTCTGATATTCTTCATTCCTAGCGCAGTTAAAGATAAAGGGACAGAGTTTTTTAGTTCTCGACATTCGTAATAGATATATCATTAAGGTGCAATGCTTTAGACAATAAATATCATCCTAGTGGTATATTATATGTTTTTTAATTTGAGATTCCAATATAAATATCCTACGTATAAGGAAAAGGATAATTTCTGAAAAATATCTATATACCTTGTACTTCTCTGTAAGCTGTGAACCTCAAAATCAACTAGAATTCTTCAGCAGAATCATTAAATATGAGGTTTTATTTAGAAAAGCTGAAAAGTTTTTGATTATTTTAATAATAATAATAATAATATTTATTGCCCAACAGACCAGTGTCCAATTACAGAGCAATATCTTACATACAAAGAATCTTAAAGTTATACTTAATACTAAAATTAAAAATTAAAACAAAATATAAAATTAAGAAAAACGTAAAAATTGTTTACAAGATAATTGAGAGAAAAAAAAAACAAAGAAAACAACTATAGCTAATTCGATGCCAAAAAATTACATATTGATTGTTTAAAGTGAATAAAACTTTGCCCGAATATATCGCAAGTACTGCTTGATTCATTACACAATTTAAGCATTTTTACAAAGGGAGAATTGGTGTGATGGCGTGTGTTCGGTAACGCGTATCCAAGAATCCTACAATTTCTCATCGATGATCTTGGTATGTTAAATTCGAGCAAATTAGTGGAGATATCATCGATGTGGTTATGCAATAAATATATGAGTGAACATATTTGTTGCCTATTATGAAGAGTGTTGAGGTTATAAAGTTGCAAAAGATTACTGTAGCTGCCCCGTTCTGGATAAATGCCATGTGTCGAAAAGAATAAATATTTCACAAGCCTCTTTTGTATATTTTCAAGGCGATTTATGAATTTATTATATGCAGGTGACCAAATTATTGCGCAATAATCTATTTTACTTATTATAAATGCTTGAAACAGTTTTATTGTGGTTGAAATATTATTGAAATCTTTACTATTTCTTATGATGAAGCCTAGGAGACGATAACAATCGTTTGTAATTTGACATATATGTCGGTTGAATGTAAGTTTTTCATCAAAAGTCACACCAAGGTCCTTCATATAACTTATTCTGTTCAGCACATGTTCCTGGAGCATATAATCAAAAACAACATTAGTTGACTTTCTGGAGAATGTCATTATAGAACACTTATTTATGTTTAAATAAAGTTCATTGGCAACACACCATCCGCATAATTCATCCAGGTCCTTCTGTAGGTTCATACAATCATTTCTATTAGTTATACGACTAAATATTTTTAAATCATCAGCATACAATAGGCATGGTGAACTAAAATTTTGTGTCAGGTCGTTTATAAATAGTAAGAACAGCAGGGGACCTAAGCTGGACCCCTGAGGTATTCCACTGGTGGGAGTATAAGGCTTAGATACGCAACCCTCATAATGTACAAAATGCTGCCGATTAGTTAAGTATGAGTAAATTACACTGATAATGTTTGAGTTAATGTTAAAATCAGACAATTTTTCAATGAGAATCTGGTGTGATACAGTATCAAACGCTTTTCTAAAATCAGTGTAAATTACGTCAACTTGATATCTATCATCTAGGGCCGATGAGATATATTGCGTAAAATTAAATAAATTAGTAGTTGTTGACCTATGAGAAAGAAAACCATGCTGTTCGGGGACTACATTAATGCGCACTAAGTTATTAATATATTCAGTTAGAAGTGTTTCAAACGCTTTTGAGAAGTTATTGACAATTGCGATCGGTCTATAGTTGGCTGCTTGATTTTTCTCACCACTTTTAAAAATTGGACATACTCTAACTTTTTTCCAAACGTCTGGAAATTTAGCGTACTTCAGTATTAGATTAAAAATATGCACCATTGGAGACGCAAACACACTAGCACAATCCTTCACGACAAATGATGGAATTTGGTCCAAACCCGTTGTAATTTTCGCTTTAAGTTTCTTAAGGTGAGAGAGAACTAGCTTTTCCGAGACCATGAAATCCCCTAAGTGATTGTGATGTTTCGATGGAGTATCTTGTTTCCCTGTGGTATGTACTGAATTGAAGAAATTTGCGAAACAGTTGACTATATCAGTTCCATCCGTGTATTCGGTGCCTAGGTAAGTAACAGTTCCGGGAATTCTCGTAGTTCCTTTTATAGAATTTATGTACGACCAGAATTTAGATGGATCTAAATTTAATTTTTCTTCAACTTTAGTAATATAGCTCTTTTTTGCTTGTTTTATTAGCAGTTTCAATTTACTTCTAATAAGGTTGAATTTCTCTCTATCCGCAACAGATTTAGAGGCGCGGTAAGCTGAACGTAATTTAATTTTTTGATCTATTGTAGAAATTATAGTGTTATTGAAGTAAACAGGATAACTATTTCGTGCTCTTTTCGGCTTAAACTTAGGTATATATAAGTCAAACCCTTGATAGATTTTCTTATATAATAAGTTGCACGCGTCGTCTATATTTGTTGTCATATATAGGTCATTCCAATCAAAATCTGCTATGTAGGAATAAAGTCCGACATAATTTCCTCGCTTGAAGTTATAATTTCCCGATATATTGCCGTTAATGTTAGATATTGGGCATTCAGACAATGAAATTTCACAAAAGAGCGCAGGATGGTAAGCATCTTCAATTAATAAAGGTTCGCATTCTTTTTCAGTTAGGCATTTTATGTCATTCGATGTCAAAATTAAGTCTAAGATTGCTCCATTTTCATTTCTTATGTTATTATGTTGACGAAAGTGGCAGAAGGTTAAGAAATTCTTTAGAGTTTGAAGTTTATTCGTTGAATACCCAATATTGTCTAACTCACTCACATACTCAGGAATATTAAAGTCTCCGAAAACTATTATTGGTTTTGTGAGATTAATTTGACTACTTAATACATTAAATATTTCTTCGTAGGTATCAGCATTAAGATTCGGTGGAATATATATACAAACAATAATAATGGAGGAAGTATTATTAATAAGTTCTACTGCCACACATTCTATCGGAAGTCCTTCGGGAATAACTATTAACAATCTTTTAGATACGTAATTATTTTTTATTCCAATTAATACTCCGCCTCCTAAACGATTGGATCTATCATGACGATAAATAATATAATTTTTAGGTGTGACCTCACTGTCACTAAATGCGGAATCTAGCCATGTTTCTGTAAGTAATATTATATCGTACTCAGTACATGTAATATTATGTTTTAAATCTATTAATTTATTACGTACGCTTCTAGTGTTTTGGTAATAGCAATTTAATTTGAATTTACATTTTTGTTGATTGATCGGTTGGGGGTGCACTAGTTTTTTTGGTGAGCTAGTTTCACAATTTTAGGTTGCATGTTAATGTATTTTATTCTCAGATTAGTCTCGCCATTATTCTGTCTCTCCTTTAGCTGCTTTAGTAACTCACCAAACTCTTTTCGTTGTAAGGGAGTTCTATCTGGATGAAGTTTGACTTGTGGCAACAGTTTATTTTTATTTTTAATTATTTCGATGACTTCTGACGAGTCACTTAACTTCACTTTTAGTGGTCGTGGTTGTGTATTTTTGCGTCCTAAGCGCACAACAGAACTAATTTTAATATTTGGGTTTATTGGTTGTAATATTGTTTTCACAACATTAAAATCGGCTATATTTTTTGCTTGACCGTCGCTCATTTCCGGTTCTGGAATAGCATGTATAATTAAACTTTTCTCGCGAAGTCGACGTTCTTCTACCTCACCAATTAAAGAGTTATTGTTTTGAGTAGCATTCTGCTCTAATAAATCAATTCTATTTTCAAGAGATGTTATTGTACATTTGAGTTGTTGATTTTCTAATTTTAATGTATCAATTATTTCAATAGTACCTTTATTGTCAATTAAATCAGCGCGTTGGCGTTCAAATTCAGTAAGTAAATTAGTTATAGAATTTTTTATTTCTGCTAAGGTTAGTGATAAATTAATAAAATTTGGGTCTGAAACGTTTGGCGATGGAGGCTGGGAGTTGTCGGTACAACAGTAAAAATCATCATCATTTAGAAAGACACCCTTTTTTACTCTTACAGAGCAACTGAGGTGATATACTTTACCACATTTTAAACAGTTAACTCGAGATTTTGCAACCGTTTTTTTGCACTTATTACAGTTATTTTTGTCCATTGCGGATACGGTATATATGAATTAATAGAGTTAACAAGAGGGATAATTAACAAGGGTTATTTGATAACCTTATTGTTTTTTTCTCTTTTAGACTATAAAATCTCTAAAATTTCCAATAGTTTAGAAATCTTCTAGTATTTAAGGTATTTTTTAACCTTAAAAAAATAGAATTCTACATAGCTGTTTTCTTTGTAGTAATCTGAACATTTTTAAGGCTTTTTAATATACCTTAGTATCAAATTCAGTAAATTGCAGAGGCCATCAATAATACGGACACACAAAGCAAAACCACTACAAGAAGCTTCTGTACATTGAGGCACTTCAAAAGGTCTTTCTTCGATATCGTGCCATTGACGCAAACTGCTTATGATGTTAGCAATAACAACAGGCATCCTCCCTCCCTACCTCCAGATTAAGCAGTAGTGACTTAGAATACAATACTATGTTGTGTAGTGTTATATTGATGATTGGAAAAATCCCAGCAGCTCTAAATGTAAATCTTCAAGGACTTTTCCAATCATCAATATCACGTCATTTTATCTGAAGCAGCTAACAAGTTCAGCAATGAACATAAGCTGTACAAGTTACCAAACTTTAGAAACCACCAATGGGGCAATCGGAATGAACTACAATTTTCAACAATGTTGTCGCGTGGGGGTCGTCGCGACTTCGAGATCAAAGGCAAAAGGTAGGATTACTGACTAATTAATGGAAAATGGGAGGTTACTTACTTGCCGAAGAACAAGAAGAAAACCAAACTTTCAACTTAACTATTTATTACTACACTTAACTAGACTAACTAGATGTTGGGACAACCTCTTTGACTGCCAGCTAATTCGCGACTGTCCCGTCCCAGCGGTCACACGGATCTTCCTCGATTTCCCTCATCAGCATAAAAATTACTTATTAACAATTATCCAGGAAGTCCTTGAATTCCGCTGAGCACGGGCGTACATACTCGCGGACAGGAAGCGACATGATATTTCCTGTCTCAAATATCCCCTGTCCGCGACAATATTTTGAACATTCACAGGGTTCACATCAGTGTCGAAGAACCTAGAACCATGTTCACACAAAAGATTCAGGCACCACTTGGACAGTGATATCTAAAAGCAAATACTAAGTCAAAATACGTGGATGTTCATAAGTAACAAACCCCAAACAGTGGACCTTATCTGTAGGTGAGAGAACGAAAAAAAATATACCACCGTTCCGTTGACAACAATGAGCGCCGATTATTTTCAACCTAAAACAGGAGGACAACGGTGCGAGTACGGTCAATCCAACCAGTCACCATGATGGAAATGGGCAAGACCAATCAACCCGCAAATGTTTGTCTCATCTCACTCGTTTAGCCAAATCTTTGCTCGGGAAACTAATTTCGAATCCAATCAGACAACAAAAAGACGAACTATCTAGCCCCACGACACAAGGAACTACATCCTGATGGTAACTGCTAGCCTTTTCACATTTGTTAGGTGTAGCTTGATATTTTAAACGCCATCTCACCTAGATAAAGATACCGGCTATCTAATTTATGGCACTCTAACCCAGAAGCCCCCAACATGTCCAATTTTGTGAATTGCACAGGTTATCAACAACAAAAGGGATAAGGTAAGCTTACACTATTTACATACAATTTGTATTTATATAATAAACTAATAAATCTACGTTCTTGTGATAGTGGTGGTATACTCATTGCGTTGTCTGTGGTGAGTTGCCCGGCGATTCTTGCATCGCTAGATAAAAATATTTAACTCACCACCGACAACGCAAAAAGTTTACCACCACTACTATGAGAACGTAGATGAAGTTAATTATGTCAATCCAAATTGTATACAAATAGTGTAAAATTTAAGAAATAAAACAGACTTACCCAACTTTCATTTGCTAGTTACTTGTACCTCACGAAGAGCCTAAAAACCTTTGAAAGCAATTTCTCCTTTAAAAATAATTTACACTCTCGTCTACCTTACAGCAGAACACCTAGAAGCCATCAGTCGCTCTATGCACACCAAGCCTTCTCACTAGTATACAATTTAAACTCATTAAAATTTCTTTTATCTTCTGTTAATGAAATAATTGCGGAGGCTTTTACTTTGTGATACATTTTTATAAGTTAGAATTTATATTTTTCTATATTCTTTTTCTTTCTTCTTCCTAGTTGTTTACATTTTTGGTTTCTATCTTATTCCTTAACTGATTTCTAATTAATTATGTTAATCTGATTGTATCTTTTTAACAAACTTCCTTTTTTCTTTACATATTTCTTCAATCTACTTTCTGGTGTCTGCCGGTTCGTGTTTTCGGTCTTCTGTTTAGTTCTGAATGAATAAGAAGGAGAAAATGTTGCTGTTTTTATATTTCGAATGCCCTTTAATTTATGTCGTGTCTCCTTATTTTTCTTCTAACTCCTATCTTATGTCTTAAACCTTCTAAATTCTGTTTTCTCTATCTGTCTGCATTATTATGTTTTCTATCTTTTATCCTATGTCTTCTTTATTTTCTTTAGTTATTTCATGCATGACTTTGTTCTGATTTTAGTCTTTCATTTTCCTCCAACCTTCTGTTCTCTCGTATTTCTTCTAACTATGTATACCTTTATATGACTTTGATCCTTATCTGTATTCTGTTTTTGGTATTTTATTTCGTTTTTCAATTATTCTGTTTGAACCTTAAATTTCCCTCCAATATTTCCCTTATATGTACCTTTTTTGTATTTTTTTTTTCTCTAGATATACATTGCATTTGGTTTTTAGTCTTTTGGTTAGTTCTAAATTTAAAATTATTCTACTGTTATTAGTATGTTATTTTTCTCTTTAACTTATTTTGCTTTTTTGTTTTATTTCTCCTGTCCTCTCTGTCTTTTTCTCTCCTCATGTCTTTTTTTTTAATTTTTGCCTTATCGCTTTTAATGATAATAATAATAATAAACGATTCAAATATATTCACTGTGAAACGCATTTTTATATTTTTAGTCTTAAATTGCCCTCTAAATTATTTTTAGCGTCTTCCTTTCTATTATGTTTTTCTTTATTCTTTCTTCGGTCTACTTACTTAGAATTCTGTCTTATCATATCTTTTCATCATTTTGTTTTCTGCCTTCTGTTTACATTTTTTCTTTAACCGCATTTTTCAGTTTTTAGTTTTCTATAGATTTCTATTTTTATTCTTTTCGCTCCCTTTCTTTAGCTTTTTGCTTCTGTCTACTGACTAAAGTCTTATATCTTCTATCTTATTTCACCTAATGTTTCTACAATTACGGTAAAAGACAAGTTAAGTTTCCAATTTTTTAATTTTAGATTAATAATTTAATTGTTGAAGGTAACTCAAATCAAATTAGGGTAGATTAATTTAAAATGTTCATTCTTGCATACATTTTTCTTTGCTGTAATTTTTTAAAAGCAATACTGATAACTTTCTAAATTTCTAAGTCTTCAGACAATAAAATAAATCTTCAAGTGTTATTTCCTATACGCTTAAAATTTAAGGATAGAAATATTTATCAAAAAATCTGCTTGTGCTATAAAAATATAACAGCTGTTTAAATAATAATTTTCATCATTCACGTACTAAAAACAATTCTCAATTTTTGCCTTGGATAAGTTTCGAAAAAATGCAATTTTTCTATTTTATATTACTGAACAGTTGATTAAATTAAAGAAAAAACTTCTAAACATTAGAAGCATGTTTCTATATGAATTAACTGTCAGAATTTTTGGATGATGAAGCCGCAACTTTGTGATATGTACATCTTGAATCAGGAACTTTATTATCTGGCAAAGTTCCTAACTATCAGAAATTTAAATAATTATAATTTTTAAATATCAGACTGTACAAAAAAACTAGTGTTTCTTATCTTCTCTACAACTACTCTCAACTGCTTTCCTTTCTGTCAATTACCCCGAAATTGCATTAAAACAGATTCAATTTGTTTCATGTTTCGCTATACGTCTTCGATCTTCTGCTTTGCTTCCATTGTTTATATTCCATTCTAAAATTATTTGCTATGATTCTTTTCTATAAAACAAAATCCCTTGTTTTTCAGCTTTTCCACAATTTCTTTGGAGAAGTTTCGAAGTGTTTCTCTAAGGATGATGATTCAGTTGACTGAAGCCAACTTTTCCTTTTGTAGAGAGAAAACGTGAAGTTCTGACAGTTGATTTATGTAGAAGCACGCTTCTAATATTTGAAGCGTTTTCTTTTGCAAAATTTGGCCAACTGACAGGTAATATAAAATAGGGAGATAGAACAGGACATTCCATCTTCCTATTTTGTATTCTAATATGTAAAGCTTAATATAAAATAAGAAGATAGAATGTGATTTTCTATCTTCCTCTTTTACATTACCTGTTGGTAAGATGCAAATGTCTTATTCTATATTCTTATTTAATATTACCTGTTAATTGGATAAATTAAAAAAAAACGCTTTAAATATTAGAAGCGTGCTTCTTAATCTTCTATTTAACCTATATCAAAATTATACAAGACAATTTTTAGACCCGTTTTAAGACATTAATAAAATTAATATATAAAAAGTGTTTCCTCTTTTACTTACACCACAGACACAACGCAGACAGGTTTTTTTATAAAGATAATCCTTTCTAATATGTTCAGCGAATAAAAGAAAGTTGTGCAATATTTTTAAGTGGTCTAAAATCTTTTGAAAAAATGTGTAAGTCAGACAGGTCATTAAGTGATTAAAAAACAAAGCAGATAATCTAAGACTGATAGTAATAAAAAGAAAAAAACGACCTCGTCGTTTCTTGAGTCGCCTTCTTCCCATCAAAATAAATTCTGCAGTATAATTTTGATGGCAAGATAATGAATAGTATGTCTAGAAAATCAAGAATTTGATGAAATATCAAAAATCTGCCTTAAATATCAGAAAAAAAGTTTTAACAGTTTTCTTAACACCTTCAAAATTTTTGCCTTTGGTAATAGTTGGAGGAAAATCAAAACGTGCAAATCTTTATAATTTATAATCGATACTTGTTCTGCTACACTCTTGATGGAACCAAATTTTCAAATTTGGAAAAGTAAAACTCATGTTATGTTCCATTTCTTTATTTTCAGATAACTGACACGTTTTCGGCCCTTACCTTTAACTTTGATAATGATCCGTAAGGACCGAAAACACGTGTCAGTTATCTGAAAATAAAGAAATGGAACATAACAAGAGTTTTACTTCTCCCAATCTTTCTAATTTATATTACCTATAATTTTTTAAACTGTTAAGAAAACTAGAAGTAAAGAAGTTTTATTTTGTCACTTCGGTATTCTATTTTTAGACTGCCGTTTAGTGAAAAGCATCCTTCTGGTTTTAGTCTTCTATTTCACTTTAACTAAGTGTTTTCACTTCCTTGTTCCTTTTCTTGACTTAAAAACTTGGTGACCTCTGTTTTGGTTTTAGTCTTTTATTTCTCTCTTACTTGTATCTTTATTTCTTTGTATTTTTCTTTTATCTTCTATCTTCTGTCTTATCTCTCCTGTATTCTTTTTTCACTCACTTTTATTTCTTATTTATTTTTTCTTATGTATTCTTATTTATTATAAATTTTTTTATCTGTTTTCAATCGATTAACCAACATTTCAATTGATTCTGATAAAATAAAGTAATCATTTTAGGTGGATTAATTATTGGGAATTTTTCATCCTATTTTTTCTAACAAATTTTCAAATGCTCAAAGTAAACTTTATGTTGCTTCTTTAACTGTTTGAAATTTCGGAAGATCTATTAAGTAATCTTATAAAGTAACTAAACTAAACTAAAGTAAACAAATTGTTTCTGTAGATTATCTATTGTTCTTCTTTTTGTATGTACTGCGTGATGGAGAGTCTCATAGAGGTCGTCCACTCACTCTGCATTAGAGAGTATATTATTATTGAAAATCCTTCCACCTACATATACATTTAAAACATTTCACTTAGAACGACTCTATCTTCAAATACAAGCAGCTGAAAACCATTAATAATTTATCAATTACAATATTTTTACAAATTATTTTTACAGAAATTAACATAGCGTACTATTAACCTACCACAATACACTTAATACCAATTTATCCTAATTAAAAAAAAACAAATTAACTTAGTATTCACCCAGTCGATCACAATAAATTCAAAATTTACCTAGAGTACTCTTGACCTACCTCAATATGCCATGAATTAGCGAAGGTCAGGAGTACGCTAGGTCAAGATGTAGTTTATTGTGGTAGGTCAAGGGTACGCTGGATTAATCCATCGGATTATTCTATTTCAAGCGATGGTTTTATGAAATAGGTCAAGTTTTTTGAGGATTTAAAAATGATTGCATTTGAAAATAACTGATATATGTTTAATTAAGCAATTGAAAAATCTTTAATAAACGTTGACTTCCAAAAACCCTTAACTCTTATGAATCGGCATAAAAAAGTAAATAATTTGAAATTTAGTATTAAAACATTAAAGGAAATAACAGAAACAAAAATTTGAAAATAATACAAAAAAGTGTATTACATTATTTAATTAAATAATACAAGTATTTCTTGATTATTATTTAATCAATCTCTTCATGAAAGATCAAGAAAAATAACAACAGAAATATTTAATTAGAGTTAGACTATTCAAACACACATTTTATATAATATTTACATATTAATTAACATAGCAATGTTTCTATGGGTTGGAGGGTGAGATAAAGGCTACCAACCCACCCTACATAATAATTGAAACTTACAATATAACATGTTTTATTTTTCTTTAGTTCCTTGCTAACTACTACAATTAATCTGTTTTAGTTCTGGAAACACAACGTTTTGATTAGAACAAAATTTTAAATTTAAGTACACAATGGGTGGATGTTCTCTAACTGAACTTCCAATTACTATATCATCCATGCAGGTCCATAAGATTTTATTTAAATCAGCTGCTTTCCACGTTTTTTGCCATATTTTTAAGTTATTACAAATGATGACTTGAAAATCTTAAAACTTTGTAAACTACGAACTTTATCTTCATCCATCACTTGGTTAAACATAATTTAACGATAAAACTTTGTTTCTAGAATCATTATTTGTTACAGTATGCCGTTATTCAGTTGAAGATATAAAACAGTTACTGTAACTTCAATATTTTCTTAGTCAATTTTGAATATTTGAAAATCTAGAAAAAATAGTTTAGGAATAGTTCGTTCCTAAACTATGTTTTCTAGATCTTCAAATATTCTAAATCGTCTAAAAAAATATTGAAGTTACAGTAACTGTTTTATATCTTATAAATGAAATCATGATAAAAAGAAGGATGTGTGTAGAATTAGCTGGATTATAGTAACAGAATTCTGAGCCTTTAAGTTGAGAGTCCAAAAAGAATCGGTAATCAATGATTCGAATCGAAAATTGTATAAAATTGCAATGGCTCAGAACATATGAAGTGTAGACCTAGAACTAAATTATAAAAAAAACTCAACTAGGCTTTAGTGAAACAAATTTTTGATACAATTAATATAGGTAATCAAATGATTCTCATGTTTTAGAAGTTGGTGTATAACTGTCAAAATCGTATTAACTATTACTTTTGTGGAAAATAAAAACGCGTAGAAAATTGGATGTAATCCTGACGGTGCGTCGGGACCGCGGCACGTGCCTTAACGTCATAATTTATGGCTAATTTGGACGCACGGAGAAATTGCGCGTTTCGCCGCTGATTTGGAGCGACGCCTCGACGGCGAGATGAAAGGCCACCGCGCCACGTGGCAATCCGGGCCCGCCACGTGGTCACCGTCTGTGACCAACGAGTCGACTAATAACGTTTTTTAACACCCCACCCCCCTTTCCCGTTCTTTTTTCCGATAAAGCTCCAGTGAAATGTGTTTGATGATCGGTGAAGCGCGACCAGATCAGAATGTGGACGCTAGGGAAGAGAAAAAAAATGACGCGACCTAATTATAACCACGTAGATAAAAATGTTGCAAACATACATTTAGAAAACGTGTTGCAATATTTAATCGTCTTTATTGAAATAATTACTTAAATTTAAGTGAAGGATAGACTAATTGTATTCTGGAAATGCCATGTACAGTCATCAAAAATTTTCTTCTTTGCTATCTGATGTTTTCATCAAATTTGAGTTCGAAATATAGGCATTAGATCGTTATATCCATGTCTAAAGTCTACTTCGTTGTTTTAAAAATAGTTGAAAACTATTGAATTTTTGCACGAAATATTTTATGAAGAGAACTTCTTTGAAAATTCCTATAAGATAAAGGAAAAAATAATAAAATATATAGAAGAAATGCTGAACAATTCAATAAATCTGGAAGAGTATGAAATACAAAATACAAATCATCTGAAAAAATATTAAAAAATTTGGAAGAGAATAAATTCTAAATATCTAGAAGACATATTGCTGAAAAATTTCAAAACTTCAAGGGAAATTCTTGCAAATTAACAGAAAACATCATTAAAAAATTCCTATAAAAAAATAAAAAATGTTGAAAAGTTCTAAATGTCTCGATAAGAAATTTGCAATAGGAAATTGCAAAAAAATCTTGAAAAAATTATAGAATTATAAATTGTTAGAAAACATTAAATATTTTATAACCATATTTTTTAGAAATCTATGAAGACAATATTCGAAAAATAAAAAAGGAAATAATGGATAAATCTTTAAAATTAGAAGAAATACTGTAAATTCTAAAAATTTGAATGGGCATAAATTGGAAAGTTTTAAAAATCTCAAAGATTTATTGATAACAGATTGTGAAACCTTCGAAGAAAACTCTCGTTATTTTGGAAAAAATAATGTTGTAAAATACCTATAACACGAATAAAGAAAATTTTGATAAATTCTACACAAAAAAATGCTTCAAAATTGCGTTCGGGTAATGAATTTTTTTTAAGAAACTTGAACATTGGAGTTAAAACTGTTAAAACAATAGAATTTGTAATAAAGAGAATGGTTGCGACCGTTACTACGTGGGCATCCATACTTACACTGAATTGAAAAATTCACTATGTTTTAACCACAAATTAAAGGTTAGTGGTTAAAATATAGTGAATTTTTCTATTCAGTGTAATAGAATTTTTAGTATGCTTAATCTTATTAGATAGAATAGAATGAAACATTAAGAAATATCAAAATATCTGAAAAAGGGCAGAAAGACCGCAGGTCTATAGCCCAAACGGACAAACACCATTTATTTGTTTTCTTATTAATTGTTATTGTTATTATGTATCATGTTTTGTCCAAATAAAGATTATTATTATTATTATCTGAAAAAAATAAATTACAAAAGTCCAAAAGAAGAAGAAAAAATATTCCTAAAAGATTGTAGACAATCGGAAGAAAATTCTCGCAATTTCTAAAGAAAAATCTTAGACATACGGACAAAATAAATCAAGAAATTGGTGGCAAAATGTAAAAATCTGGAAAAACTTGGTTTAAAAATTGTTAAAAAAATATTGATTTTTTTGCGCTAAATATTTTAAAAATCTAGTTTTTTTTTTCCTTGCTAAAAATTCTTATAAGATAAAGAAAGAAAGAAATTCAAAATCCTTGAAAATTCAAAGATATAAAAAATTCCAAAAACTACAAAGCGATTAAAATGAGAAATTCTAAAAATCTGGAAAATATTTCTGAAAGATTGTAGAACTTTCAAAAGAATTTCTTTTAATTTGAAAATGGTAGAAATGGTAAAAAAAATAAAATTTGGACGAGAAATTGCTTAAAAATTCCGAAGAAGAAATGATAGAAGTTTGAAAAATGGATTAAAACTGTTATCTAGGAATAAATTTAAAACAAAAATCTTATTAGATAGAATAAAATGAAACATTAAGAAATATCAAAATATCTCGAAGAGAATAAATTAAAAAAGTCTCAAAATCTGGAAGAAATATTGTTAAAAGATTGTAGAAAATCGGAAGAAATTTCTTGCAATTTCTAAGAAAAAGTCTTAGATTTACCTATAACATAAATCACGTAATGTTGACCAAATGGAAAAATCTGGGTAAGAAATTGCTTGAAAATTCCTTCAAATAATGCAAAAACTTTTTGCATCATTATTTATTATTAGTTGTTACACAAGGATTTACAATATTAATTGTAATTGATTTTCCTGCTATCGACCCATGGTCTTTCTGTCATTTTGCACTAATTATTTTAGAAATATAGGAAAAAAATCTCTTTTAGAAAAATCATATAAGATACAGAAAAAAATAAATAAAACTTCTTGAAAATTCACAGAAATATAAAAAAATCAAATCTTTGAGGCAGAAAGACCTCTGGTCGATAGCCTTTTGACGAACTAACTCACTAACACATCATCCATTATTCATTATTTAAATGTAAATATGTATAGTTTGTCAATAAAAATGTGTATTATTTCAAATCTTTGGAATTTAATTGAAAAATTCTAAAAATCTGGAAAAAATATCCCCGAAAAATTGTAGAACCTTCAAAGAGAATTCTCACAATTTTTGAGAAAAAATTTGGAAATTGCATAAATTTAGAAATGGTAAAAACAAATTAAAATTTGGACGCGAAATTGTTAAAAAAATCCAATAAGAAGAAATAAAAGTTTAGAAATTGATTAAAACTGTTAAAAGCTATTGAATTTTCGGTACTGAGTAATTTAGGAATCTAAAAAGATCCTTTTGAAAATTTTGAAAAGACAGTGAAAAAATAATGGAAAATTCTGAAAATTCGAAATAATACTAACAAATTTAGAAGAGAATCGGAATTGGAAATCTTACTGGAAGATTATATTACAAATCTTAAAAAGGCCAATAAAACAAGTCATAAGATGGTAAAAAAAATTAAAGAAAAGTTTTTGATAATATCGAAAACTGAAAATAAAATATATAGATTAAGAACTATTGAAAAGAATTGAAGTTTCTATACTAAATACATTAGAAA
The DNA here is from genome assembly GCA_963969525.1 of Ontholestes murinus. Lineage (NCBI taxonomy): Eukaryota > Metazoa > Arthropoda > Insecta > Coleoptera > Staphylinidae > Ontholestes > Ontholestes murinus. The sequence goes on along the minus strand of OZ018395.1, from coordinate 62,376,048 downwards.
TCTACAAAATCTATTTATTTAATTATTATAGGATGGAGAAAAAACATAGAAAGTTCTTAAAAAGTCGATAAATAAAATACTGAAAATTTTTAAGAGAATAAATTGAAAAATTTGAATTAATGTCATTATCACTTGATAATTAATTAATGTCATTATCAACGAAACTTAAGTCGTGTGTTTTTGTAATATATGTATATATATATATATATATATATATATATATATATATATATATATATATATACATATATATATTACATAATTTTTTAGTGGTTAAAACATAGTAAGTGCGTTAGTTAAGTGTTTATCATGAATTACATTTAACACGTTGACGCCCGCGTTTTTAAACTAAGCAATTATTCATTTAAATTAACAAATAACGCCTATGGTTGTTATTGTTGCTATGGAAACAAGTGACTGAAGTGAACCACACGTTGATTCCCCCGTGCAATTGTCAAAAATGTGTGATGTTTAGGTTATATTTTAATTTAATTTAATTGTATTACAGTTTGGATTATACTATAAAGGTAACTTTATGATAGTTTTAAAATATATTTATAATATATGCTCTATATTATTTGAACAAAATGAATATAGCTACAAAAATTTACTAAACATTTTCGCGTTTTTAAAAACAAAATTCTATAAAATAAAAAAAATAATAGTTAAAAACACTGTTAACACGTTAGAAAACATCAGTACACATCATATAACAGCAGAATAGCAGGGAAGATCAGAGAACAGCAGAAAATAGCAGAGAAGAGCGGAGAACAGCACAGTACAGCAGATAACATCAGAAAACAACTAAGAACATCAGAAAACAATAGAGAACATCAGAGAACATCAAAGGACAAAAGAGAATAGAAGAAAACATCAAAGGACAAAAGAAAACAGAAGTGAACAGAAGAAGAGAGAAGAGAACAGAAGAGAATATGACATTAGAGGCTAGAGGAGAAGAGAGAGAACATCAGAGAAAAGAAGATATAACAGAAAACGTCAGAGAACTTTGGAGAACAGAAAAAACTACAGGTCATATAAGCGCGATTCTTTTGTTTTATCAGTACAGAACATCAGAGAACATTATGATGTTCTCGGAGAATAACATCAGAGAAGAGAAAATAACGGCAGAGAAAAGCAGAGAAGAGAAGATCAGAAAATAGTAGAGAACGTTAGAGAAGAGCATAGAACAACAGATAATATGAGAAAAATGAGAAAACAGAACATCAGAGTGCCTAAGAAAATATCAGAGAACAGCATAGAACACCAGAGAGGACAAGAGAAAAGCAGAGGATATTGTGAACAGCAAACAATAGTAGAGAACATCAGAGAATAGCAGAGAACAACATAGAACATTGAGAACAGCAGAGAAAAGAAGAGATCAGCAGAGGAAAACAGAGAACAGAAGGAAGAAGAAAGATATCAGAAGGGAACAGAAAAGAACAGAAGAGAATATGACATCGGAAAACATCAGAGAACATAGGAGAAGAGCAGAAAACATCAGAGAAGAGAAGAGACAAACAGAGAACGTCCGAAAACCGCAGAGAACAGAAAAAAAAAACTACAGGTCATAGCGCTGTACCAACACAAAACAGCAGAGAATAGAAAAAAAAAAACTGCAGGTAATATTAGCGCGTTTGTTTTGTTTTTCTGGCACAAAACACCAGACAACATCAGATGCCAGACAAAATATGAGAGAAGAGAACAGCAGAAAAAAGTAGAGAGCTACAGAGAACAGAAGACAACAGCAGAAAACATTAGAGAAGCGAACAGAAGAAATATCAGAACAACGAATAGAACAGCGTGAAATGGTAGAAAATAACAGAGAACAGCACAGAACAACACAGAACAGCAGATAACACGAGAAAACAGAAAATGGTGATGTGGCCATCATAGTACTTTCCCTATATTTTACTCGAAAACTATGAGGTTTACGGAAAAATGTTATTCTTAATAATTTGTGTACTTTTAATTTCTCTACAATTATTTGTTATATAAATTTTATGTAACTCCAATAGTTTATTAGCAATTGGCAAAAAATGTCAAAGTTTTAAATTTTTATTTTTTTTTTCTCAAAAGCCACGAATTTTATGAAAAACATGTTCGAATAAAACTTCTTCAGTTTTTCATTCCCTTTAACTTTTCTTTAAACCATTTTTTTTTATTTTTCATATTTAGAAAAATATCACGAAAAACAAAAAAAACGCTTCGAGTAAACAACCACTTCCGGTTTATGAATGTTTACCAAAAGCTTTTTAGTTCCAGTTTTTAACGACAAAACCTTAAATTTAAAGTTTCATCCCAATCGGATTATTCGTTTTTGAGATACAGTGCCCACAGACATTTTTACACACGAAAACAATACTTCCCCTATATACACGATACAGGGTGTTAATGTGGGGAAATGGCTAGACCAAAGATTCCTGGGGTCAAAATATGATGATTTAACCCAAAATATCTATATCCAAAAATTTACGGTTAAGCCGGAATTTGTCTTTAAAGTTTCAAAAATTTTTATTTCTTTTGTTTATAACGCTTTATTCGATTTGAATGATATTTATTACTAATAACTACCATAATATAATACATCATTTCAGTTATTATGGTCATTAGTGATTGACCGGAAGTATAAGAAACAGTAGTACCACCACTTAAAAACTAAAATATTTTTTTATTGGTGCATCCAATAAAAGCTAAAAAAATATTTCTTAAAGGAGCAATTAATTTTAAAACTTTTTTGTATCTTAATAATATTTGATATCTTTTACGGTTTTTGTACAAAAAAATAAAATATGAATATAGTATGCAGATTTGCACTCATTAATAAGTAAATCAACTTATTCAATTGAATTAAAATTAAATAATATTAATTGATACAATAAATCAAAACAACATCTAACACTTTTTAAACAATTTTCTTCGAAAAATCCTAATACAAGCAAGAAATCTGTTTGTTGCAAATGTGAATATTTATGAACTATAATAATGTTAACAATAAATGATTTAAGGACACTCAGTAATTATTATTTTACATAATTTACATTTTTTAAAGAAAGACGGCCACGAAAAACATATATTTTCGATTTGACGGAAAACTAGATTTTGTTATTACTAGATAAAAAAAATATATTTTAGTTTTTTGTGCGAAAACCGTACAAAATATCAAATTTTATTAAGAGACAAAAAAGTTTTAAAATAAAATTCTCTTTTAAGCAGTATTTTTTTAGTTTTTATTGGATGCACTAATAAAAAAATATTCTAGTTTTTAAGTGGTTGTACTACTGTTTTCTCTATTTCCGGTTAATCACCAATGTCCATAATAACTTAAATGATGTATTATACTAAGATAGTTATTAATAATTAATTTCATTCAAATCGAATAAAGCGTTCAATTGTTATAAACAAAAGAAATAAAAAAATTTGAAACTTTGAAGACAAATTCCGGCTTAACCGTAAATTTTTGGATATAGATAAGTTGTGTCAAATCATCATATTTTGACCCCAAGAATCTACGGTCCAGCCATTTCCCCGCATTAACGGGACACCCTGTATAATATACTAAAAAATTATAACAAAAATAAGATATAAACTTAATAATTATAAATTAGTATATACTAATCCGCGTAAGTTTACGCATAAATTGTGTGTGCGAGTTAACAAATAGGTCAAAATTTAAATTTAGCGTTAATGCATTAGATGTTCGCATAAAATTTTATAATTATTTACCAGATAGTGTGAGGAAATCATCGAGACAGAAATATAAGCAAAAAGTCAAAGCTCTTCTAATTAATTCAGAACCTTACAAAATCGAAGACTATTTTGAAATTGATATGCGTCTATTTAATAACTAATTTCAATCTGTTTAATAATTTTATTTATTTAATTATCATTAGGCTTCATACGTTTCATGTTGTTGTATCATATACTGGTTTGCACATGAATTTTAATAGTTTTATTTATTTATTTATCTTTTATCTATACACTTATTTTAATTTGTTTTGTATGGTAAAAATTTTAAAAATTATCCGTCTGTTAGTGTCCTTTATCCGTACCTAAATTTTAATCTGTACATAGAATTATTTTTAATATGTGAAAAATTTTAAAATGTTTGTATATGAAATTATGTATTATTGTATATTTTGAAATATCATCTTTATACTTACCACTTTGACTTATCGTTATAACACATTGTTGTATTTTTTTGGATGAATAAATTTATCTATCTATCTATCTATCTAAATCGAGAGAGTGGACTATTAATGCCATAGTTGGACTTATGGTAGGGAATGCGAAATACAGGTAATTGCCTAATCGATCGGTTTGATAAATTAACATAGAAATTTATTTGGGAAAAGAGATAAGTACATTGGACTTGATGAGAAATTAATTTATAAAATAGTGACATATCAAAATAAAATCTACTGCAGCACAGTTTATCAATATTTTGAACAGATGAGAACACACTAATATTAATATCCGTATTATAGCCTAATTTGAACGCATATAGTTTTAAAAACTTGTTCTGAACATTTTGCAGTAAATTGATGTACGTATTTGAAGTAGGTGACCACACACAAGATGCGTATTCCAAATGGGAACGGACATAAGCAAAATATACAAGCTTAAAAGCTGCTGGCGACAAGTCGATAGCCATTCGTCTAATAAAACCTAACATTAAATAATAAACACTTTGTAACTTTGTTTGTATAACCTAACATTTTTAAAGCTCGTTTATAAATTAAGCGGATATGGTCACTGAAACATAATGTAATGTCAGAAGTTACCCCCAAGTCTTTGGTAACTTTAATTTGCTCTAAGCCGATAATTTCGCAATCAACGCCTCATGGTTAACAAGATCAAACGCTTTGGCAAAATCCGTAAAAACAGTATCAACTGAATGGTTAGCTTCAAAGGCATTGAGGATAAATGTACTGAATGACAAATGGTTAGTTGATACTGATCTATCGGGCCGGAAGCCATGCCGTTCGTCCATGAGTATATTCTTACACATCCAACTAAGTTTAACAGTAACAAGTTCATCGAAAAGCTTCGGTATTACTGATTTAATTGAAATGCTGCGGTAATCTGCTATATTATTTCTTTTACCTGACTTAAACAATGGCGTAATGTAACTTTTCTTCCAGAATTCAGTAAATATATTCTGTGAAAGATATGACTCAAACAAAATATAGATTGGCAATGAAATAGAACAAATACAGTTTTTTAAAAAGTTATCAGATATTCCGTTAAGGCCTGTACTGTCGCTACATTTCAAATCAGTAATACCTTGGAATATTTCGCTTAGAGATAATTCAAGTGGCATATGAATTACCTCAGATGGATAATTAAAATTAGGTATATACAAAGGTTGTTCATTACTGTATACAGTGGAGAAATAGTCGGCAAATAAATTAACACATTGTGATCCATTGCTGCTACAATTATTATTATAGTATATAATATCTGGGACTTCAGGAATAAAATTTGTAGCTTTAACAAAATTCCAGAACTTTTTTGGGTTATGTGTTATACCTGTATTAACGGAAATAACATAGTTATCGTATAATAAATTTCTCAAGTTCATATATTTTTCTCGCAAACATTTGAATTCTTGGTAATTAACGGATTTTTTATGAGCAATTCGTTTACGCTTAATTAAATTTATTAGCTCAAAAGTGAACCATGGTGGATACGTGGACGACTTAATACACTTAGTTGGTACATAGAGTTCTAGGATAGTATACAATACATTATAGAAAACATTAACCATGTTATCAATAGACCCACTTAATAGTTTACGCCAATCAACAGAAAAAATATAGTCATTAATAGCTAGATAGTTGGCCCGTGAAAAATCATAAATACATTCATTAAATTGGAACGATTTAACAGGGATGTTTAGAGGCATTTAAATTAAATAGGGCACATGATGCTGTTTAATTTCAAATAATAAGTCGGAAGCTGCCGACACTTTAAATCCTTCAGTTGCAAATATTAAGTCAAGAAAACTGTATTCATTCGGTATGTTACAAATTTGAAATATATTATATAAGCTAAATGTCTCAGCAATAATTTGTGCTGGATATGGTACTATGGTTAATAAGACCGAGTTCATCATTAGACCAAATAGCTGTTGGGAGATTATAATCGCCGCAAATAAGAAATTTTGAGTTAGGGTATTTTTCAAAAATATTTTCAAAGACAAAACAATGATCGTTAAATTTAACAACCGGAAATCCCGGTGGAATGTAAACAGCGCCAACAATTAAATTTATATTATATATAGAAATAGAAACAAATAAATGTTCCACAGAGCTGTTATCAATATCAATACCATGGCAAATCAATCTATTGTGAACAGCGATCATTACACCACCGCCGCGGCATTTAGTACTGGAATTAAAACTACGGTCCATTCTGAAAATATTGTATTTTTTTAGTTTAAACTCAAAATTATTAATATGTTCATCCAGCCAAGTCTCGGTAATAATTATAACATCGTATATACAGCAAGTAGTATTTAACATAAATGTTCTTAATTTAATGTGCATACCGCCTGCAATATGGTAGTATATATTCAGTTTTATGACTTATTGTTTGGTTTTACTTGTTCCGTTGATGCCTTCACGATTTTTGGAGCTCCAGAAATATATTTGATAACCAAATCCTTTTCACCATTTCCCTTTCTTTGCTCAAGAATATTCTTCAGTTCTTTAAATTTATCCCTTTGAATTTTAGTACGATCATAGCCAAATTTTATAATATTATCCTTCAGTTTATAGGTTGTAGAAATAATCTTTTTCACAAGATCATTATCTTGCAATGGAACTTTTATTGGCCTAGGTCGGGTACCTTTGCGACCAATTCTGGTCAAATGAACTGGCACAAATTCCAGTGATAATGGACTTAACGTAGCTTGAATGGCAGAAAGATCTTCATCATACGTTTGTCTAGATTCGGACGATGTTGATTCGGGCACATTATAGATCATAATATTATTACGCCTTCTACGACGATCTTCTAGTTCATATAGAATGTCTGTATCATTGATCATTGTTTGTTTCAGATTTGAGTTTATTTTAAGTTCAATATTAGCGATGTCACTTTCAATTTTTTTTATTTTACCATCCAACTCGTTAAAAGTTGCATTAAATTTAATAATAAGTTCATCAAGGTCTATTTTAAATGGCTGGAAGTATTTCTGAAATAGGTTATCCAGAATTGATTCAATTTGTGATAATTGATCCTTATTGAAAGCACCTGATGTTTGAAATTTGTTACATATCCAATTTGCATTGCGATTTCTTTTAAGTTGTGATGTTTCCTCCTCGGATAAGCCTGTGCATTTAGAATGGAACCACTTATCACATGATCCGGTACATTTTAAATAAAATTAATTTGGGCTTATTTTATTCGAACACAGATCACATGTAAAACCCATGACAAATATATATATATATATATATATATATATATATATAAGCTAAATTAATTAAAGGATGTATAAATTCGTAAAAACAAAAAGGGATAAACAGGGATACAATTTCTTCGCACTAACCCCGCCCTTGGTAGTGACTTACAGTTTCACAAACAAAAATAGGCGACGAAAAGGTAAAACACAATAAGACACAGGTAATTAAAAATTAAATCAGCGGGAGAGTGCATTGACACCAAAATAAAATAGAAAAAAAAAATATATATATATATATATATATATATTCCTTTCCTTCAACGCGAGAGATGAACGGCCTTGAAGCAAAAACTGCACTAGTAAATTAATAATGTGTACGGTAAATTTCCATGCGGAAATATTAAAAATTTCAATAACATCTATATTTGTTGCACGATCACAATACACTTTAACCAACCAATAAAGGGAAAACTAGGTAATTATCTCACCGAAAATTTGTATTTTTAATTATATTTTAACCACTAAAAACTCTAAATATAACTCGGAGCACATACGGAGCACAGCCGAATCGCGAGCACGTTAACTATAAGTTCTTGAAATTTGGATGAAAAATCTGGATTAGAAATTTGCTTGAAAATTCTTGTAGGAAAAATGGATTAGAAATCAATAATGATTATTGAATTTCACTAAATTCGGGTTGAGTAAATTAAAGTGTTCTATATTATGATGAACGAAAATTATTTCGTTCATCATACTATTGAATTTGTTATATCAAATATTTTGGTAATATATGAAGTAGCTTATTTCTAAAAATTCCTATAAGATAAAAAAGCAAATAATCGAAGATTCTCGTATTATCGAATAAAACATTGCAAAATCCGAAATATTGGAAGAATATCAAGGTGACAATTCTAAAAATCTGAAAGAGATATTGATGAAAAATAAATATTTATATCTTTTAATAACGAAAATAAAATAAATAGATTTAAGTATGAAAATCACAAAAATCATTAATACCTAAAACAGTTTTTGTATTAATAGGTAATTAATTACCTATTATTCCACAATGTTTCACCACGAGGTAAATGAGAAAATCATTCATGAAATGTTTTTGTATTATCTTTTTACATTAACTATGTGTAAACTAATGAGACACACTGATAATGATCATAGCCGACAAGAGCAATTATAATTATAATGGTGAACTTTTCCACAGCCCCCTATTTGCAATTTGGCAATCGCGCGGATTAAGCCTTCGTCAAGTGAGCGTGTGTGCGCCCATCCAAGAGTGAAACATATATTGTAATTTAAATCCTGGAGAGAGAGAACAGAGGGGGCCGCGCCGATTTTCTGTGTGAAATTAAAACGTCTCCATCCGGCGGTGTCAAAACCGGGGGTGTTTGTGTGCGAACGGCCGGCCGTCCGTTAAATGGTGACGGCGGACGGCATTGTGCGCCGCCACGTGGCGGCCGCGCGTCTCGGATATTAACATTGTGACCGTCAGTCGAACAGGACGGAGCCGGAGTCGAAAAACTGTGTGGCAACTGGTTGTAGGAAGGAGGCTCCTCTAAGACCCGTCAAATTACGTTGTAATTTCATTCGACACGAGTTTACCCGCCGCTCACCCGATATTAATAACGTAAACAAAGGCCACGTGACCAGACGCCCTTCTCGATCAGATTCGCCACATAAAAAAATATATATCTATATGACGGGTGCGGATATGTCTTAATTTTAACAATGAGTATCAATTTCGACCCTAAAGTTGAATTTTATTGATGGGGTTATAAGCTATAAAAAAAGCGTACAATGTACAGAGCACTGTTAATTTCACACATTTTAAGTTGTTTCTGGAGACTCTCATCGAAGGACTGTGTCTTTTCTTGAAAGATTAGTCTTTCAACTTATAACAATTATAATCATAGATATCTTTTTACTGATGAGCTTTTATAATTTTAATTTCCACATCCGAAAACGCCAGTGACTAAATGAAATTCTCAAGAATATGATTACGCCGAAAATGGAATTAACCACTTGTCGCAAGTTAAAGTTTTATTCGGAATCAGCGTAGCATCCCGTGAATTATGTCATGAACGTAGGGAGCAAACGAGGTTTGCAGTAATTTACATAGAGTTTGTAGATTTCCACGTTTGTTCCCTTCTTGTTATTCAGAAATTAGCTTCGCGACTTTCGCCCCAGGTATTACCGCTGCGTTTGCTCCTCCGTCGGGTTAATACCATCAAAAATCCGCCATGTGAAAAGAAAGGCAGTGACGACAATTTGCATGCGTGCGCGTGGACGCCGAAAGATCTTACAAAATACAATTTTTAAATTGTATTCCTAATTAGAGTGATGATTATTCCTTAAATGATATTCCTTTTTTTATTTTGATTGTGTTAATTAATTCAACCTTTAATTTGAAAATACTACTACAGCTTATCTATCTTCTCTATTGCAGTAGATGTAGACCAGGGAATCTATCATTAAGATTTAAAAGATATGTAGCTGTGTGCTTTTCAATCAATAATAACTTTTGAGTAAATATATTCTTAGCGATAAAGTTTTACCCTGCAAACAATATAATTAATCCTAAATTATTTGATGAAGTCCCTAATTTTATAAAAAAATATAAAACCAATTAAGACGTTTAAAAAGTATCTAAAGCGGTGGTTACATGCAACCCCTACCAACTTTATAGACAATTTAATAAAGCCTCATATTTAGTCTGAGATATCGTGTAATTGCGTCCTTAGTTAAGTTAAGTTAAACTAAGTTAAATTATTTTTATAGAATCTTTGGCCGTCCGTAAGATATGTTAGTTCTTAAGTAAATTAATATATGATCTCACGTACAAGTATTTTAAATACTTCTGTGAGTTTTTTTTATATATATTTACATATATGTATACTTATATATTATGTTTTGTAAAATATTTTTTACAATCTATACTGTAAATATATTATTATTATTATTATTAATCATAACAGTTTGTTCTTTTATTAATTATTAATCAATTATCAATATCAATCAAAATAAGACTCTTTTTACTTCGTTCGATACACTCCTCCCTTTTGTGTATCCTTAAATCTGTACTAATTTTTGTAATTCTCCATTATTAGAGAATGAATATTTTCTAAGCATAAATGCCTACTTAAAATACATATCCTACCGACTGACCTTAGTTGAACAACTCGAAATATATTTCTGAAAACGACTGAAATTCCTCTTAATACTTTTTTGCATATTTTAATTAGTTTGATAGATGATTAATCATTAATCATATTTTAATTAGGTCTATATCACAAATTACCCAGTAAACATACTACCATAGCTTATTTACGACTTTCAAATACCTAAAAGATCACCGGAAGATGACTCGTATCGTAGTTCCTTCTTAATGTTTCGCTAATCACAACCTCGAAAATAGTCACAATTTTGAAAAAGTAAAAGAACTTCTTGATTTCCTTTCTTCACTAATTTATTTTTACACGTGTTTTATTAGTGATTATTACTTCACATAACTCAAAACAAAAAGTGAATATAAAAGAACTTCGTTATTCACTTCATGGAAAAGGACTTAAAGATTGATTTACTAAAAGCCATTAAAATTCTCAAACTTAAATGTAAACCGGACATACATCTTATGATAATTTGCCTGAAATCTATGAACCAAACTGCGAAGATTTACTTACAGATTTCTTGTAATTTGAATTCTCAGGTAAAAAATTCTATTTCCAATTGTCTAAAAAATTTCTAGCAGTTTTTTTATTATATTTTCAAGAATATTCCATTCCTTCTTATTTAATTTAAAAATTTTCCAGTAATCCATATTTGAAGCAACAAAGATTTTTCTTGTACCAGAAATTTGTATTTTCAATTTTTTAGAAAATCAAGTAGCTGCAAATATTCAACTACCTACTATATTTCCCGATTTGTTAGAACTTATTTTGAAAATTTTCCAGTTATTTCTCCTTTATACATAACATTTATTTGTTTTAAAACTACTATTTTATAATTATCCAGATAATGCTTCAAATTTATATCCAGGGTGCAAAATTTTCTTTTCTCGGACTATTGCGATTTTATATTTAATATTTCGAGAATTTTTATTTATGGCTAAATTTCTTGGAATTCACTTCTAAAAACTCTAAAATTAAATTTCTTCTTTGGCGTTCCATAATTTTTTGCATAATTTTTTATTTTCCATCCATTTCTTTTTTATTTTTTACAATTTTCCATAATTTCTCGCATTAACTTATCGAAATTTTCCTAAAAAAGAATGTTTCAGATAGAAATACAAATTTAAAATAAATAGAAGGAATATTTTGATAAGTCAATGCAAAAAATAATGGAAACTTTTCAAAAAATATAAAAGAAATTGATTGTTTTTCTACTGATGTTCTAGAATTTCTATCAATTTTTTAGTTTTCCAGTTTTTTAAACTTAAGTCTCTAATATCACCCAGAAAACTATTTTCAGATTTCTTGGAATTTTATTTACAAGCTTCAAATATTTACTTCCTATACTATTTCCAGTATTTTTTTATATTTCTTAAATTTTCAACAGTTTTTCTTTAATTTTTTGACAGTTTTCCATCAGTTCTTACTTGACTGTTTCCGTAATTTGCCTAGAGTATATTTCATAACGAGGTTTTGGTTTTCTAGAATTTTTCTTTCAGATTTCAAGGATTTTTTTACAAACTGCAAAGATTTTCTCCTTTAAGTTTTCTAGATATTTTGAGCATTTTTTTTCTTCAACCTTCTGCTCTTTTTCTGCTAAATAGATTTCTAAGATTTCCAGTATTTATTTTTTAAGATTTCTAGAATTTTTAACAGACTTTCTTTAATTTTTTGACAAGTTATTATCATTTCTTTCTCTATCTTATCGGAATTTTCCTAGAGAATATTATGTAACGAGATTTTCGTTTTCTAAAATTCTTCTTACAGATTTCATAGCTTGTTTTGCGTGCAGCAAAAATTTTCCAGTATTCTAGATTATTTATTGACTATTTATTCAAATTTATATTTTCTTCCTAAGGGATTTTAGAATTTTCCAGTAAATTTTCTGGTTTCCAGTATTGCTATTTTCAGATTTCTTATATTTTCAATAGTTTTTCTTTGATTTTTGAAAACTTTCCGTTATTCTCACCTTTTCGGTATATTCCCAGAGCATATTTTCTAAGAGATTTCATGGAATTTTTTGTAAGCTCCAAGTTATTCCTTTCAGTGTTCTAGATTTTTTTGAGGATGTTTTTCAATTTAAATTTTTTGAATTTTTTTTCCCTAATCAAAATCTTAATCAAGCTGCAAACATGGGTTTCTTAAAAGTTTCCAGAAACTTTTCTTCCACTTGTAAAGATTCCAGGCCTCTAGAATTCGCTAGTAAATTTTCAAAAAAATTTTCAGGATTTTTTTGCTAATATCTTAATTTCTGGCGTTTGCAGATCGGAATATTTATAAAATGTTTCTTCCATACTTGATAGGTTTTCTTTTATCTTAATTTTTCCTTCTAATTGTTTTTTTTAGTGTTCTAGAATTTCCAGCAATTTTTCTTTTGTTTCCTGTTTAAAATAATGAAATTTCTAGAATTTTCTATTATTAGCATTATTTTAACGGAATTTCCTTGGAACTATTATGCACTGCAAAAGTATATTTTTTTAAATGTCCCGAATTTTTCCTTCATATGTCTTGGAATTTATCTTCAAAGCTGCGAAAATTTGTCTAGGTTTTTACAATTTTCCAGCGTTTGTTCTTCCAGATTTAAAAACATTTCAGAAATTCATCTTCCATTATTCAAGATTTTTTATTATAATTTCTTACTTTAATTTATCGAGAGAGAAAAAACATCTTTATTATTAGAAGTATGTATTTATACAGTTTTTATGAAGTGAACAGAGTACAGACTTGACATTTCTTCTAATCAGCGGCTATCGACCCGCGGTCTTTAAGCCTGGATTTAACTGTCAAAAACGTCAATTATTACTAATGTCTTACGAAATTAACTGTCTTCTGTCATTCGAAGGTTATGACCGCTAATGTCATTGTGAATTGATGAGATGAATTGATGAATGGTGATTTGTGGATGTTTTGGCTTTGGGTTGACTAAAGCGTTACGAGGACTACACAACTGGTTAAGGTTAATTTATCGATTCTTTTGAAATTTTTATTATAAACTGGGTAAATATAGTTTTTTTTTCTAGAATTTTTAAAAAAATATCTTCTAAATTTCTTGAAATGTATTTTAAGCAGCAAAGATTTTCTTCTTCTATAAATTCTTCTTCCAGAATTTTCTAGCCCATTTAAAAAAATAACAAAGAGAAATTTTATTATTCAATCAAGATTTTTCAAAACCATTTCTTACTTTTTTATCAGAAATTTCATGGAATTTATCTTTTAAACCACAAAGATGTTTTTTATAGAAATTATTTTTCCAGGATCCTTTTGATTTGTCTTCCAGACTGCGAAGGGTTTTAGAAATTTCTTTTAATTTTTGTTCTATTTCTTGGGATTTGTATTTCAAACTGCGAAGATTTGATTCGTCTATAGTTTTAGAAGTTGAGAAGTTTTTTCTTTCATATTTCTGGAAATTTGTTTTCCAGTCTTCTTCCAGCAATTTTTCTATTGTATTTCGAGAATTTATTATATAGATTAGGTACGCTTATCTTATTTCTGATGTTATTTTTAAAATCACTAATTTATTGGTAGACTTAGGTCAAGGTAATATCTCTGGCACCGAGAGTTAGGAGAAGCGCTAGCGGTGGTGAAATAAAACAAAAAAAGGAGGGAACGCAAAGGAACAACCAACCCCTTTGCGCCATCATCAATTCTGGTTGATTTATGTGTGCTTCGCAGCGCAGCCCAATAAATCTGGAAACTCTCTCTCATATTCCCTTAAGAAGTGGCGGTGGTAGTGGAGCAACATTTGTTATTACGTCACTGCGCTGACATCCGACCAATTCCCGAAAATGCCGGGCAATATGTCTCCGGCGCTGACTGCCATGAAAATTTATTAATTCGATACATCAGGGATTAATTTTATAAAATGCCATTTACTTTGGCAGCCGTTCACATCCGATAGTTTCGTTCCGGAATAATCCTTCTGCGCAAACTTTTTTTTATGATGTATTTTATTCAATTCAGCCAACGCTTCATTAAATTTCATAAGAAACATCGCCGAAGCATCTTGTATTACAACAACCAATTCATTACCTATTAGCCCAGTCATGTGTACGTTAATATAGATTTCCACTGCGCCTCGAATACCACAGTAACATAATAAACATTTTTTTTCTCATTATAGAAACCATTAAAAGTAGCGCGCATTGTTTGCGGAAGGTACTCTCAGCTCACGCATGATGGCCCCTGCAATACTCCTAATGGGAAACATAACTGTAGCTCCTATACACCAGGCATCTAAAAAGAATGCCGCAGAATAAATATAAAAAAGCGGGCATATTGAAAAGCCGCACGGATTGTGAATTCGAAGAGAGAAAACAGTTGCGCATCAGGCACGGTTCCGTGGATCCGTGCTGATTATAAAAACTCCGAACAAAAGATGTCTAGGAGATGCTGGGTGTGTGGCTCTAGGGTGTGATGGAGGCGCAGGTAGGAAAGCACTCGCGCGTGCTTTTAGAAGCTCAGCCACCGATAGTGTCGCCAGCTCTTTCTATGCTAATAGCACGAAATCCTAATCCGGATTGTCTACGCGGCCTATCGTTGCCTCAAAAGGGCCGAAGACGCATTCTTACTCAGCGGTCCTCGTTATCTACAGATAATTCGGACTTTAAGTTTGCGGTCCAATAAGCATCGGTTATTCTACTATGCGTCTTACACCCTCTTCGTGTTCGCCGTTCCATTTGCCGCAATTGGAATCCTAAATGTTTACGAATTGCCACCTACGATCACACAGCCGTGAAATGGTCCTATTCTATGACTTCATTTTGCGTGAACACAAAAGATATTGTCGCCGACAATGCATAGTTTAACGCCCGCAACGCGCTAAACAACCATTTAAATGTGCATTTTCACCTCTGCGGCACCTTTTATCCTTAAAAAAGCTGTATTTGTGAGGGGATTTGCAAACGATACATTTGCCATTCTTAGGAACATCTCAATCATCGAATTGTATTGTAAAACATACATAAGGTAATCTAATGAAGTGAAAAATAATACAATTTAAATATAGTCTAACAGTAATATATAGTACGAAGTAAAGAAAATCTTTGCAATTTCGAAAAATGAAAAAAATTGCTGCAATATTTTAGAAATATTTTAGTTTCCAAAAATCTAGAAAAAAAATATTATAGAAGATTCTATAAATAAGAGTATATAATACTATGAAAATTCGTATAAGATAAAGCATAAAATAATAGAATTGGGTAATTTAAAACATCTAGAAGAAAATCGTCGCAATTTAAAAGACTTAACCCAAAGAGTCTGAAAAATATTTCTAGAAAACATTAGAAAAAATCTTTGCAGTTTGGAAAATAAACTATAAAACTTCGAAGAGAATTCCAGATATTTGTAATAAATGTAGAAATTAGAATTTTCTAGAAATTAGAAAGTAAAATTGTAGAAAATTCACTAAATGAAAGAAAAATCTAAACAAAACTGTAAAACAATTTGTTGACAAATTAACTCTTAAAAAACTTTCTTAAAATTAGGAGGAAAACATTATAGAAACTTCTAGAAATCTGAACGAAAAATTTATATCTTAAAGAGGAATTGCTGGAAAATTTTAGAATCCTCAAAAAATTAGAAACACCTGGAAGCTGGAACATTATATCAAAGTAAATCAAGAGATTGCAAATATTTTAAAAAGGTTGATAAGATATTTTTGAATCCCCTAAAAAAATTAATTTTGGAAGCACACCTAGAAGCAATATCTAGATATATAAATGAAGGTATATAAAAACTTTCTAGAAATCAAAAATCGATAAGAATATTCGTAAAAGCTGTAAGGCAAAGAAATTGTTCCAACATTTTGTTCATCAAGAAAATGCAAAAACTTAAAAACTGGATGTTCTAAAAAGTTGAAGGCAAAACTGTAAAAACTTTGAAGAAAATTCGTAATATTTGGAAGAAGGAATGCTGGAACTTTCTAGAAATCTAGAAATCAGAAATGAAATTGTAGAAAAGTTTTAGAATTTACTGAATGAAAAAAAGACATCTGGAAGTGAAATTGTTTAATTAAAGTAAATTAAAAAATTTTCAAGCAAAACTAAGAACCTCGAAGAGAATTCAAGAAATTTGAATGAAGCAATGCTGGTATTTTTTTAAAATCTAGAAATCAAAAATAAAACAGGACAATTCTAAAATTAATTAAATGAATGAAAAGTCTTGGAAACTGAAAGAAAAAAATATTAATATATTATAAAATTTTCAAAGATAATTTTAATTTTTAAACTTCGGAAGAAAAAACTAAGAAAGTGTTAGAACTCTGAAAGGAAAATACTTAAACATTTCTAAAACTAAAAAAAATAATAATAATAGAAATCTGTAACAAAAATTACAAGAAGAATATTGGATTGATGCGGCTGTTACTTGTCGAAACTCCATAATAACACTTAAAGAAATAATAATAATAATAACTTTATTTACGGATTCAACCTTTTTTACAATAAATTATAACAAACAAACAAAAGCATCGATTGGAAATATAAAAAACTATAAAATAATATTAATAATAACAATAACAGAAACATAATAAATTAACTAAATAACAACTATTAACTAAAACTAAACCACTAGATATTGGTAAAAGAAGATAAGTCAATAAACTTAAGGTGATTTTTAAACATACTATATGATGCACAGTATAACATAAATACTGACACAGTATAGGGTTTCTGAAATATACACTAGGAAAATAAGATTTAAAAAAAAATCTAGAATGCCTTAGGAAGAAAATATATGAAGCTTGAAAAAAATGCTCAAAAAAATCTAGAATACTGGAAAGAGAAAATCTTTGCAGCCTACAAAAAAATCTATGAAATCTGTAAGAAGAATTTTAGAAAACGAAAATCTTGTTCGATAATATACTTTAGGAGAGCTTCGATAAGAAACGATAAAAAGTTGGTAAAAAAGTGGAAAATTCTAGGAATCTGAAGAAAAAAAAAATACTGGAAACTTTAGAAGTCTATCTAGTAGAAAAAATACTGGAACATTCTAGAATCCCTTATGAAGAAAATCTTTGAAGTTTAAAAAAAATGCTCAAAAAATCTAGAATACTGAAAAAACTTGCAAAAATATCTATGAAATCTGAAAGAAAATTTTTAGAAAACGAAAACCTCGTTATGAAATATACACTAGGAAAATAAGATAACAAAAATTTAGAATGCCTTAGGAAGAAAATCTATGAAGTATGAAAAAAATGCTCAAAAAATCTAGAATACTGAAAGGAGAAAATCCTAGCAGCTTACAAAGAATTCTATGAAATCTGTAAGAAGAATTTTAGAAAATAAAAATCTTGTTAGATAATATACTTTAGGAGAACTTCGATAAGAAATTATTATAAAAAAGTTGAAAATTCTAGGAATCTGAAAAAAAAATACTGAAAACTTTAGAAGTCTATCTAGTAGAAAAAATACTGGAACATTCTAGAATCCCTTATGAAGAAAATCTTTGAAGTTTGAAAAAAATTCTCAAAAAATCTAGAATATTAAAAAATCTTGCAAAAAAAATCCATGAAATCTGAATGAAAAATCTATGAAATGTGAAAGTGAAGTTTTAGAAAACGAAAAACTAGTTATGAAATATACTCTAGGAAAATAAGGTAAGAATAATTAAAAGTTGTCAAAAATTAAATAAAAACCTTAGAAGTCAATCTTATAGAAAAATTCAAGAATCTCTTAGGAAGAAAATCTTTGAAGCTTAAATAAAATGTTCAAAAATTCTAGAATACTAAACGGACAACATCTTTGCAGCTTGCAAAAAAGTCGATGAAATTTGAATGAAAAATTAAAGAAAATCTAATTAAAATTTTAGAAATATGAAAAAAAATTATACTGGAAACTTTATATATTTATTTATTACACTTTAGCTTTTTTTCTAAAGAAATACACATGAATATAAAAAAATATAATACAAAACATACAACAATTTCAGATTGAAAAAGCCGGGCGGAGTTCATACGATTGCGATGATTTTCTACTCTAACCCATATTTCTGACAGGCAGTGAAAATCAAAGAATTATCTGTGTTATTTAGAAATCTTTCTAGCGGAAAAAAATACTGGACAATTCTAGAACATCTTAGGAAGAAAATCTTTAAAGCTTGAAAGAAATGTTCAATAAATCTAGAATACTAAAAGGAGAAAAAAAGTTCATGAAATCTGAATGACAAATTTTAAAAAACAAAAACCTGCCTTATAGAAAAATTCCGATAAGGTAAGAATAATGGAAAGTTGTCAAGAAGTTGAAAAATAGCGGTTGGAAATTGTAGAAATCTAAGAAAAATATACTGGAAACCTTAGCAATCTATCTAGCAGAAAAATTATTGGAAAATTCTAGCAAAATTGTCAATCTTTGCAATTCTAAAATCTTATAAATCTGCAAACTAAATTTCTATAAAACTGTAAAAATCTAAAATAAAAATTGTTGGGAAAACTGCCATGAAGACAAATTTTTATATATCAAATTATTAACATAATCAGGTACGACAAAATTTAATTTAATAAATAAGAAGAATGCAGGCAAAAAAATGTATTAACAATTCGTGAAACGAAAAATCTTTGCTGCTTTAACACTAAATTTCACTAATATTAGGTTTAAATAAAGTAAGAATTCTAGAATTCTAAAGGAAGAAACGATTTCCTGATAGTAAGATAGTTTCCAAAAATAATTAGAGATAAACTTCCTGGAAAATACTAGAATAAGAAATCTACGCAGTTTGGAAAAGAAAATAAGAATTTCCATAAGAATAAGTAGGAAATGATGGAAATTATCGAAAATTAAAAAAATGTGTCTTTTGAGAAATTTTAGAAGTCTAAAACCAAATAGTAACTTGCTTAACTTTGACCTTGAAATGACCTTAAATTTAAAATGACCATTTACCTCAAATGACGTTGACCTTCAAATGACATTAGCATTTAAATGACCTTGACTTTCAAACGGCCTTGACTTTCAAATAACTTTAAATGGTATTGACCTACAAATCACCTTGGCCTTCAAAAATACTTGATATCCTTGATATCTAGAACATACATTATTGAAAAATTCGAGAACCCTGAAGAACAGAAGCCTTAACAGAAAAATTCCTGAAAAATTTTTACAACAGAACTTTATTAAAATCATTTTTGGCTTTATATTATCTGAATTATTGAAAAATCTATATTTTGGAAATTACAGAAAGTAAATTTTTCAAAGCCAAAAATAATTTTAATAAAGTTTTTAAACGAAAAATTTGGATATTCCACGAAAGTTTCCATCAGATTAAAAATCATAATGAAAAAAATTGATAAAATTTTAAAGATATCATAAGATTGTAATAAAAATTTTGAATCATTAAAAGAAAATAACTGAAGAAGCTTAGAAATTTACAAAAAAATTATTAGAAATTTCTAAATGTCTACAACAAAAAATGCACGTAAGCAGAATAATACTTATTTATTTACCTAGAAACCTAGAATACACACGATTTTCTTGTAAAAATCTAATAATATTAAGCAAGAAATAGTAGGATAAAATGTTAAAAAATTAAACTATTGTTAGAATATTCTAAAACCCTAGGAGGAGGAAGTTAGGAATTTTTCACTGCATGAAAGAAATATTGAAGAAAAAAGTATGGAAAATTCTAAAAAAAGAAAAAAACGTAGAGATTCTTAAAAAATAAAGTACTTTAAAATAGGAACAAATTAGAATAAAAATTATTTGAAAATTATAAAACCACACTTTAGAAATTAAATTTAAAATAGTTTGGATCGACTTTTTTAACATCTTTTCAACCTGAAAGGAAGAAAATACAGAGCTTCTTAAAATTACAAGAAAACGGGAGTTAAAAATTTCTGGAAAAAATAAATTTCTGCGTCTTCGGGAAAAGTTTGGAGCATTTTGAAAATTGTTCTAACTCGAAATACAAACAGGGCGAAAACTTTCTGATAAATTCTAAATCTCTAGAAGAAAATCTCGTAGCTTCTTTAAATTCCAAGAAATCGGTGTTAGAACAACTCTAAAAGATTGTCAGGAAAATATATTTTTTTTTACTTATAGACGATAAATTCCAGGAAAAGTTTGGAGATTTATTTTCAGGAAAAAGGAAATAAAATCCCAATGCTTTTTAAATCTGAGATTTTGAAGATAAATTTCAGGAAAACTTTGGAGTATTTTAAAGTGAAAATTATCATAGCTCGAAAGACAAACCGGGAAGAAAAGCTTTTGGTAAATTCTCCAATTCTTGAAGAAAATCCCATGGCTTCTTTAAGTTCCAAGGAATCGGGTTTAAAACAATTCTGGCAGATTGCTAGAAAAATAAATCTTTTGCCATTTAGAAAGAAGATAAATTATAGGATACAAACATTTCCTAGAATTTAATTTATCTTCTAAAAGGCAAAAGATTTATTTTACTAGCAGATGTCCAGAGTTGTTATTTCCAAAAAGATTCTTATAAGGTAACACGAAATTTGATGAAAAAATAAAAAAAAATAGAAGAAAACTTTTGATTTATTTGTAAATCATACTAACTAGTCTAATTTGATTTACTAAAAGTAAACTTTCAACAATTATCAGCCTCAATTATCCAGTTAATAAAAGATAGGTTGCTCTAGGAAAACAATCTTTGCAAATGGGACTATACATTTCAAGAAATCTTGATGAAAATAATCTGTAAATTTCCAAAAAAATTATCGTGGCAGTTTTGAAGATTTAATCGATACAAATTTTGATAATATTGAGCCAACAATGATGAAATATGAAGGCTGTTGGAAAATTTTATATATTAAAAAAAATGCGACAAATTGTAATACTTTAGGAACTTCTTGAAATACATTGAATGAAACAAAAATAATTTGCGTGTTACAAAACAGCAAGGCTATAAAAGCAACACTAGTTTGAACGTATTTATTTCTGTAAAATGAACTAAAATTCTCTAATTATTAGTTCTAGAATTGTCATTTTACATTAAAATTTCTTAAAATTTTTATTACTTATTCTTAAATACCCATATCATAGTTTTCCAGCAATTTATCATTAATTAAGGTTTGAAAATTCCCTTTCAGTACCCTAAAAATTTCTTCAAAGGTTCTAAAATATCTCACAACTTCTCTTTCCTTTCCGAAGACTTCTTGCCAATTCTTCACCTTATTTTATTTCAGAATTATCCAAAAATTTCTAGAATTTTTTTTTTTTCCAAATTTCGAATTTTGAATTTTCTTCGAGAATTCTTATATATCTATATAATTATTCTTATTAATTTATCAGTATTTTGCAGCAATTACTTTTCTAGAAATGGTGAATGAGTTGCTGGATCATATCTAGTATTTTTTTGGACGTCCTCATTTCATAATAGGTCTGACAGGTTTAAGAAGTGGTAATTCTAAGAATAGTTTGGTCTCCTTGATATTAAATGAGGATAGAGGCGTGGAATATTCGTAATGATAAGCTGGTTGAGATGATGACGTTGATGATCACGTAGGGCCCATTTTTTAAGGTGCAAATTTTAAGGTATACTGTTTTCGGAATTCTGGGATTTATAAATTATTTTTCTTTCAGATTTCTAACAATTTTTTGATTTTTCTCTCGAATTTTCATAAAGTTTTAAAATATCTCAGAAGTTGCATTACTTCTTCCAAATTACCAGAATTTTCTTCAAAATTTTAGAATTCTTTTTTCGACTTTTTTTAAAGGATTTTTAAATAACTCAGCAACTTCTTTTACTTACAAAATCATCCAGCAATTTCACTTCCATATGTTATGAAGGAATTTTCGGCGATTCTTCTTTTAACACTTAAAGAAATACTGACACAGTATAGGGTTTCTGAATTCATTTCTTGAACTTGGTATGTTCGCATGTATGACCCTGGATACGTGTAGAAGTGTGCAAAGAAATCTTTAAAGAAACATTCAAGTAAATCACAGCTTGGAAGAAAAAACATCTAAAAAAATGAAAGAAACATAGCATTTCGGGAAAATTCAAGAAATCTCAAAGAAAAATTTTAGTAAAATTCTAAAAAAACTAAGAATGATTAAGTTATTGCATTCTCAAAGATACATTTCATGAAATCGAGAAGAATATCTGAAATATTCTAGAAAAAGATTTTCTTTTCTTCAACTTGGTTGAAAGTTTATAAAACTAAAACTTCTAGTTTGATAATTACTAGCTTATAGTTAAAACTATAGTTACTGTAATTTTTAAAAATAAAGTGGTAAAACAAAGCTATTTTGTCTCAATTACAAGTCATTCAAGATGTACCACGTAGTAAACGCCTCTACCATCAAATAGATAATTTCTAAGGTAATTCCGATAAGATAAAGCAAGAAATAATGGGAAATTCTCAAAAAATTAAAGAGAAAAACCTTTAGAATGTAAGAGATTTAGAAAAACCTGGATAAACACTAAAGAAAGAAAATAATTGCACCTTACAAGGTAAATTCCAAGAAATCTGAAAAAAAAATTATAAAATTTATAAAAAAGCACCTCTGCACATTGGAACAAGACAAGAAATAATAAAAAATTGTCTAACAATTAAAGAAATGTTGCTATAAAATTTTAGAAATCTAAAATTGAAAATACGGAAAGTTTTTAGAACCGAGAAAACTTACAAAAAAATATATGAAACATTGTATAAAAAGGATATCCGATCAGTTTAGAAAATATGTTCCAAGAAAAATTGTAAAAGCTAAAGTAATAGTGCTTGGAAAATTGCTATAAATATCTAGCAAATCTTAGATAAATAAGCACTTTTCCATTTTGGAATAAATGGCAAGAAATGTAGAAAAATTCTCAAAAAATTAAAGGAAAATTGCTGGAAAATCTTAGAAATCTAACTGGACATTTTAAGAACTCTAGAAGGATATAATAATCTCAGTTTGGAAAACAAATTCCAAGATATCTATCTAAAAAAAATTGAAAATTCTATTAAAAGGAAATTTTTGCATTTTTGAAAATCCTGTAAAATTCCTATAACTACTTAAAGATAAAGTAACACGTATTTGAAAAATAGCTGAAAAATTCCAAGAAATTTGTTAAAAAAATTAAATCTGAAATAAAGATACGATAAATTGAAAGAAAATTCCAATAAGATTCTTGCATTATCTTGATGGAAAATTTTCAAATAAAAGTAGGGGAGATTGTTGAAAAATTTTAAATATGTGAAAAATCAAACTGCTCAAGAAGAAAATTATCGCAGCTTGAAAGGCAAATTTAAAGAAATCTGGAAGAAACGTTTCCAAAAAAATTATAGAAGATGAAAATCGCTGTATTTTTATATGATCAAGCAAGAAATGATACAAATAATGAAAGAGAGTTTGCTGAAAATTCGTGGGAAATTGTAAAATCAGAAGGACAATCCTAGACATTTCGGTGAAATTTAAAAAAATTCTGGAAAATTAAAAAAAGTATATATTGTTTGTTTGAAACGTTTCACGAAAAAAATTGATAAGATATAATGTAATAAGTTATTTCGAAAAAAGAAAGAGAAATTGCATTGCAGGAAAATTGAAAAAAGCTCAATGGAAAGTTGTTAGAAATCTTTAGCCATTTCATCTGCGAAAATTAATAAACCCTATACATAGACTTTAAATATCCTGTGCGGTATATTTTATGGAGCTTTTCAGGAAATTCTGTTTAGTATCTTTAAAGCTACGATCATTAAAAAAATATTACTATAACGTGATGGATATCTATTTCAATTTGATTGATATCTGGTTTCAAATATGTATTTAGTTTATAAACTACATTTTTAAGATGCTTGTTGATGGCTACAGTTATTTAAATTCCTATCTGTGGTAAACATCTGTGTAAAATGTACATTTCTTGCTATTTCTTCTTTTCATTGAATAATTGATTTGTGTATAATAGTAAAGTATTACTTATAATTTAGTTTATAATGTGATGAAGATAGTCATCATGATTTACATTTAATTTACTCGTTAAAGATTTACATAACTCGTTAATAGTGTTATGAATTAATAAATGAAAATCCCGCATCTTAAATGAACGCGGAAAATATTATCTTATTACCGCGCCCGATATGCTAAAACCCCGTTATTAGATGCACAGCATCGTTTGTTATTGTATAGTTTGAAAATTCAGTATTTTACATAAAACTTAATCTTTACACGGATGACGGGGCAGCGTCAACAGAAAAAAAAACTTTTTCGCCACTGCGTTGTTCCAAAGGCAAAAAGTGATGAAAGGAATGGAAAATCTGAAGCAACAAAAGGCCATAAATATTCATTAGTATTTCAGAAAAGGGGTTAGCAAAAGAGCAGCAGGATGGGGGGGGGGGGCAAGAAGTTATATGGTGTATATTAAATATGAATTTAAATTTATAATGTTTTAAAGTCGCCGTCCGACCCCACCGCCGGAGTTATTATGTAATCATAACGCAGTCGTAAGTAGTTACGACAAACAAAAGAGATCTCTGTGTAGCTCTTTTTCACCCCTCCGGGATTTAAAATGCGCCGTATCCATGACAGTTAATGCGGGGCGGAAAACTCGACACCCTCTCTCTTTTAGTGTCGAACAGGAAGCGCTTTTGATATTTTCATACTGTTGAATCATTGTCGCCAGAATCAATTCATCATACAAGTGTCGAGGGTGTTAATAGTCTCCCATTGGGGCTCATCCTCGGCACTTTTGAATAGTTCCAATATTAACCGTGACCGATCGCTTCCGTCGCGCCGTCTCATAAATCTCGTCGGCATTAATTATACTACACTTCAATTAAATAGTTTAAACTGTTAGAACTGTTGTACAATGGTATTAATCTTGCAGTAATATAGATTATACATTATTTACTTCTCAAGATTAAAATTTTCCACAATATGAAAATGCCCTAACTTATTAACAAAGTTTGGTTGACTTCTATATGTGTCATACAGTTAGTCTTAATGGAGCGATAAACATGAAGCTTCAATTATGTTAGGAACATATTTTTCCCAAAATGTAATAATTTTAGTAAAGTACAGAAAATATTATTTAGGAACTGAATTTTGATAGATATAAATCTATTTCATTGAAAGGTAAATTTTGTAATCAAAGTCCTCATCGTTAAATTCCTTTAGTTTTAAGTTAAAATTCATTGTATAAACTTGTTTGTAGTGAAGAGAAAATCAATTATAACCTGAAAATTGATATTCTTTGTACCACTCAAAACAAGAAATTAATCCCTTCGACCCATTTCAAATCTTGTTTACATTCGTGCTGTTATTTAGGAGTCAATGATGTCCCATAGTTTTTCCCATGGTGTCGAGAAGACCCGCGTCAAGCGACTTTGACGTTTCGTGACGGACAACACAAAAAGGCGATTCCTTATAAGTGGAAATAGGTAGGCTGATCGACATCAGATCGGTGGTCTAGTTATGAAATACATAAGGCCACCCACGTAGATGTACAATGGTGCACAACAGTTGTGGTCGCTGACAGACAGAGATCTCATTACCAGATAGGACAGATAAGCCCACAAAGGGCAATACACCGATTCTATAAACACACACACACACACACATACACACACACAGGCGGGGGTCTATTTGGGAAATTACTGTTATCCCAAAATCCGACAATACAACGCTGCAAGCAAATATATTTATGATAATCCAGGGCTCTCTTATCAGATTCGTTGGGAATTGATTTCGCATGTTGACCCCGATTGGGCGTAGGAGACAGGGCTGGGTTGGTGCACAGGGGTGCAAGATTATGCGACGGATTAATAGTAAAAGAAATGATGAATAATTATTATTACCAAAACCATTCCTGGAAAATTGACACTAAAAACAATTTTCCTAAAATAGCTTTTGCTATTGAAAGACCCATCTTGATAATTCACTTTTTAAATTAATATTTCATTTCTTTCCTCCAGCCTATTATTGTACACCATCACGACAATATAATGTCATTTTTCCATCATTGTATTTAGTCGCTTTGTTTTTTTTTTAAATATTTTTCTCTAATGCTTCAACTCTGAAAACTTAACTTAAACTTAATTTTAAAAAATTCTTAACTGGCGCATCAATAACTAGATTTTCTTAAATCACATACGCAGTTAAAGGACACTATTTTGACAATTGAATGTCAACTTTTCAAAATATATAACTAAGTTACTTATTTACTATTTTTTTATTTATTTCCTCTGAGCATTCAACTTTGGAAACTTGAAATTTTTAAAATTCATAACTCTACTGACAATCAATAGAGTTTTCAAAAACAATACATGCCGTTGAAGGACACTAACTTGGTAATTGAATGTCAACTTTTAAAAATTATTTTTGTTTATTCCTTCCTCTAAGCGTCCAAATCTAAAAACTTTAATTTTGAAAAATTCATAATTTGCGGGGCAATAATTATATATTTTTTTAAATACATACACCATCTTCACAACTTAATGTCAACCTTTCAAAATATAAATTAGTTATTTACTATTTTTTTGTTGACTTCATCTGAGCGTTTAACTTTGGAAACTTGTAATTTTGAAAAAAATCATAACTCCCGAGACAATCAATAGATTTCTAAAAATGATCATGCTATTGAAGGACACTGATTTGGCAATTTAGTGTCAACTTTTTAAAATTTTATTCAGTTTGTCATTACTTTAGTTTATATCTCTTCAAAGCGTTGAAATCTGAAAACGTTAAATTTTGAAAAATTCATAACTCACGTGACACTAACAGCCGTACTAATAGACCGAGATTAATTCTCGGATTGTAGAATCCTAGATTGTCGTATTTTTTAGTAACATTTAAATATCACTGGTTTTATGTTGGTATCACGGAACAGCTGATGGTATTGTCAATATATTGTGATTGTCAGTCAAGGAGCATGTGCAAAGTTTGTTTGTGTTAGCAATATTATTAAAATCTTGTTTGCAATATGTTGGGTGATCATTTTTAAAGTCTTAATTATGTGTGTATAATAAATTTATATAAATACACTAGTATGAGTATTAGTAATTAAAACATATAACAACCAGAATATTATTTGTTATTTATTTTTATTTTCATAATCTTAGAATATTAATTTTGCTCCCTTCATATTTTACTTTATTTAATAATGAAAGTCACCATTCTTTTTCAAGGTGGGCAACTTCCAACCTAATTTTGTGCAATTTTTCCTCACTTTCCGTAATCTCTTAAACAGTAGTGTTTCCATGTTTCTATGAAGGAATAACTATTTAGCGTTGTATCCTCTCCAATTCTCTAAAATACATCAGAAGTGTTATAACTTATAAATTAGCAAGGTAATTTTTTAATTGTATTAATAATTCACATTAAATGAAACCAATTTTACCATTTTCATTGAAAATAATTATCGACTGTACTTACTTTAATTTTGATTAAATAAAAACAATGTTTATTCCTTGTCCCTTATCACACAAACTAACTTTGCAAACATTGCACGTTCTTCTTTACTGACAATCACGGAATATATTGACAATACCGTCAGCTGTTCCGTGACACCAACGTAAAACCAGTCAAATTTAAATGTTACTAAAAAAGTTGCTAAATCCGACAATTAATCTAGGATTCTACAATCTGAGAATTAATCTCTGACTATTAGTACGGTTGTTAATAGATTTTCAAAATTTATATACGCACTTCAAGGACGCCATCTTGACAAATGAATGTCAGCTGCAAATATATTATTTTTCTACTATTTTCAAGATTTTTTGGAATTTGCCTGTCATCCCTCTTCTAGATTTCTAAAAAAAAATTAGCCGTTTCTCTTCATTTATAGAGTATTTTTCATCAATTTTCTGCTTTATTTCATCGAAATTTTTCTGGACTTTATCTTCTAAACTGCAGAGATTTTCTATTTCTGAAAGTTTCTTTTCCAGATTTCATAAAAATTCTCTTCTAAGCTTCAATAATTTTTCAGCAATTTTTCTTCTAGAATTTTAAAAATTTACAACTTAAAAATATAATAATTTCTTGCTTTGTTTTGTCGATGATAATTCCAAAGAATTTATCTACTAAATTGTAAATATTTTCCTTTTCTAGAATATTCCAAAAATGTTTCCTACATATTTCTTCAAACCTATAAATGAAAGATTGAGTCTCCTTTCTTCACAAAATTTATTGATCGCAAATGTACATTTCGGTCACGATGTGACCATTTTCAATGTTAAACAGTTTAGCATTGAAAATGGTCACATCGTTTCCGAAATGTACATTTGCGATCAATCAATTTTGTGAAGAAAGGAGACTCAATCTTTCATTTATAGTACAGTACATCTTCACGTAACTCAACAGTCATTAAAGTTCTTCAAACCTGTTTTTCAAGTTGTGATGACTGCTTCTTCTAGTCTTCTAAAAATTTCCAGCAATTTTCTTTCGGTTCATTCATTTATCTTTCACCGAGAGTTATCTTTAAAGCTTGCCCATATTCTTCGTTAAATCATAACGCTTTATCCGCATTTGTTTTTTCCAATCTTCTCATCATCACCTGCTCTACTTTCTTTTATAATTGTTAACTATTAATATTTCTTTCGTCTATAACCAAAATATTTCTTCAAATTTCTGAGAATTTATCTTCCAAACTGCGAAATACATAATTTTTCTTTAGATATCAAAAATTTTCCACCATTTTTTTTAAATCAGAAATATATTTTAATTTATCAGAAATATTTCTTCTACATTTAATAGATTTTGTCTTCCAAGCTGCAAAAATATTCTTAGAATTTTTCATCCATATCTAAGATGATTTTCTTCTTCTACTGTTCCAGAATTTTTCAGGTATTTTTATTCTCGATTTCTAAATTGTGTTACCTGTTTTTTCTTTCATTTGCCGAGTTTTGGTCATCATTATTTGCATTATCTTTTATTGTTATTATTATTATTATTATTATCTATTGTACCCTACTTCAACTTCAAAACGGTTTCTCAGAGTGCGGTGAGATATACAATCAATGGTTTTGTAAGTAAAAAAAAAGTAAGGATATTTATGGATTATCAATGGACCTAATCAAATACTTAATTAATGTTCTTATTAATCCATTGACTAATCTCATCAATGACACATTAACGTCGTGTACATTCCCTGATGTACTTAAACTTGCAAAGGTAATACCTGTTTTCAAGAAGGGGGATACAGATGATCTAAATAATTATAGACCTATATCTCTATTACCAATATTTTCCAAAATAATAGAGAAGATTATGTTTAATCAGATTGTCTGTTTTCTTGAAAACAACAAACTTTTATCTCCGTCTTAATATGGCTTTAGGGAAGGAAAATCGACTACTGATGCTATAGTCGATTTTGTAGATAAAATAGTGACATGTTTCGAGGAAGGTAATTTTGCCATGGCCACCTTTCTTGACTTGAGCAAGGCCTTTGATTGTGTTTCTCACTGTATACTCTTGAGGAAATTGTATCTATACAATAAATTAAAAGTAGTTTATTTTTGTTGCACCAGTCAGTTAGTTCAGATTTGACAGTGTTTACTTTCCTTAGGAGTTCTGATTCAGTAAAGGCAGATACTATTATCGTTGTATCGTCAGCAAAATATATGGCCTTCGCTTAAATGTTGCACAAGATCATTGATGAACAACAGTAAAAGCACAGGTCCTAGTGTTGAACCCTGCACCAAACCGGTATTTATTTTGTAAGTTCTGGATGACCTCTTATTCACTTCAACGTATATTCTTCTGTCGGTTAAGTATGACACTATCAAATCGTTCACTACACCACGAATGCCAATGGCATTCAATTTGTCGCGCACAAACTGAGGGTCGATAGTATCAAACGCCCGAGAGAGATCGAAGAACAATCCAACAACACGCATCCCTTGATCCATTTTGGTGTTAATTTCTTCTAAAAGGTCGACGCTAGCTATTTCCGTTGATTTGCCAACTCGGAATCCGTGTTGAGTGTTCTTTAATATATTCAGATCATTTATGTATATCCACAGTTTAGTAACCAACTCCTTCTGGATTAGTTTTGAGAATAGACTGAGGATGCAAACTGGACGGTAATTTGTTTTTTCAAAAATTGAACCCTCCAACGTTTTTAATTAAAACATTTTCACATCATTCTTTGAATCATTTTTAAAGGATAAATCTTGATGCAATCTTAACTATGGAATGTCAACTTTTCAAAATTTTTTTAGTTACTTGCAATTTTTTTAAATTGACTTCCTATGAGCGTTCATCTTTGGAATCATGAAATTTTGAAAACTTCATAACTCTCGTGAAAATCTCCTCTGTTGAAGGACACCAACTTGGCAATTGAATGTCAACTTTCGAAAATTTTAATCAGTCATTATTTTTGTTTATTTCTCTTCAAAAGTTGAAATCTAAAAACGTTAAATTTTGAAAAATCCTCGCGTGGGAATAATTAGATTTTCAAAAATCACATACAAATTTGAAGACAATTAATTGCCAACTGCCAAGATTTTCTTTTTCTACAATTTTCCAGATTTTTTGAAATTTATCTGTCATACCTCTTCTACATTTCTAAAAAAAAAAATAATAGCCGTTTCTCTTTCATTAATAGAGTATTTTATTCTGAAATTTATCTTCCAATCTGCAGAGATTTTTCTTTTCCAGATTTTATTAGCTTCAATGATTTTCTAGCAATTTTTCTTCTAGAATTTTAAAAAATTTACAGCAACTTAAAAAATTAATCATTTCTTGCTTTGTTTTATCGACTATAATTCCAAAGAATTTGTCTAGTAAACTGTAAAGATTTTCCTTTTCTAGAAGATTCCAAAAATGTTTCCTACAGATTTCTTAAAATTTGTCTGCTTTCTCTAGTCTCCTGAAAATTTTATTTCGATTCATTCATTTATCTTTCAAATCAAATCAATTGATTTAATTTGTTTGATTTGATTTGTTTATTATTTTTGTTTATTTTTGTTTTGTTTAGGTAGTTAAGCATATATTTAATTTGTTTTATATTAGGGATTAGTCTTAAGTTATCCTGTATTAAGTTGTATACAACTATTGGATAATATATGTATTATTATTATTATCTTTCATCGAGAGTTATCTTTAAAGCTTGCCCATATCCTTCATTAAATCATAACACTTTATCCGCATTAGTTTTTCCCAATCTTCTCATCATCATCTCCTTGACTTTCTTGACTAATTGTTAACTATTAACATTTCTTTGGCCTCTAACCAAAATATTTCTTCATATTTCTGAGAATTTGTCTTCCAAACTGCCACCATTTTTTTAAAATCAGAAATATATTTTAATTTATTAGAAATATTGTTTCCATATTTAATAGATTTTGTCTTCCAAGTTGCAAAAATTTTCTTTTCCTAATATTTTCCGGATTTCTTAGAATTGGTCATCCACATCTAAGACGATTTTCTTCTTTTAGTGTTGCAGTATTTTCCACGTATTTTCATTCTCAATTTATATTTTTTTTTTTAGCCAATTTACATTCATTTATCGAGTATTGGTCATCATTTTTTGCTTGATCTTTGATTTTGGAAATGATCTTTCAAACTGCATAGATTTTCTTTCATTCATATTATTCAGAAATTTTCTTTTCTTTTTCTTTCGGTTACATTCAAAAATATTTTCTAAAAATTATGCAATGAAAATTCATTCAAAAATAGGCTTTCTTTTGAAGTATTTCTAGAGAAGATTATTTAGTAATACTTGAAAATTAAATAAATAAAATATGTTTTTTCATTCATATTTTTCGGAAAATTTTCTTTTCTTTTTCTTTTAGTTACATTCCAAAATGTTTTGTAAACTGCAATTTTTAAAAGACAAATCGACATAAAAATATTGTAATGATAATTCATTTAAAAATAAGCTTTCTTTTGAAGCTTTTCTGGAGAAGATTGTTTCTTTATACTTACAAATTAAATAAATAAATAAATAAATAAAATATTGAGATAATACCAGCTTATTAATAACTTCTTCTTTTAGATGATTTCTGGATAGGACTTTTAAATTAGACTTTCTTGTAAAAGATTTTTATAAAGACTGAAACCAGCAGAAGAAAAAAAAACATTAGAGTAAATTTGTTAATCTAATGAGATTTTATTTAAGGTTTTTAATTTAAAAATTTTCAAAGATTTTTTAATTTGACTTTCTTTGAACTATTTTTAAAGGATAAATCAACATGCAAAGAAAATTTCTTAGGAAACAGACTTTCTTTTTAACAACTTCTGGAGAAGATACATTATTTTTTTTAACAAGAAAAATAAAACAATTAAGGGACATTTTGCTTATAGGAAACATATTCTGTTGAATGGGACTTTTCTAACTTTCAATTTATACTTTGTTGTTAAAGATTTTTTTGATAAGAGTGAATCCGTTTTAAGAAAATAAACCAACTGAAATAAATTATTCCAGTAAACTTGTCAAACAAATTATACTTTATTTTAGATTTCTAAAAAAACTGTTCAATGCTTTTTGAAATAAAGTTTCTTTTGGATGATAGATTGTTCAAGATATAATTTAGTTACTTACAATTTTTTTATATTAATTTCCTCTGAGCGTTCATCTTTATTATACTTGAAATATTGAAAAATTCTCTTTTGACAATCAATAGATTTTTAAAAATGATACGTGCTGTTGAAGGACACTAACTTCCCAATTGAATGTCAACTTTTGAAACTTCAGTCTGTCATTATTTTTGTTTATTTCTTCCTCAAAGCGTTCAAATCTAAAAACGTGAAATTTTGAAAATTTCCTAACTGGCGTGGCACTAATTAGATTTTCAAAAATCACACACGCAGTTGAAGAACGCATCTTGAAAATTGAACGTCAACTTTTCAAAATATTATCTAGTTACTTACAATTTTTTATTGATTTTTTCTGAGCGTTCAATTTTGGATACTTGAAATTTTGAAAAAATTCATAACTCCCGTGCCAATAAATAGATTTCCAAAAATAATACATGCTGTTAAAGGCCACCAACATGGAAATTGATTGAAATATTTATTCATTTTTGTTTATTCCTTTCTTAAAGCGTTCAAATCTAAAAACGTAAAATTTTGAAAACTTCATTTAGGTATTTACTATTTTTGTTTTAATTTCCTCTGAGCGTTCAACCTTGGAACTTTGTAAATTTGAAAAATTCCCGTGGCAATCAATAGATTTCTAAAAATGATGATGCTGTTGAAGGATACTGAGTTGGTAATTTAATGTCAACTTTTTAAAATTTTATTCAGTTTGTCATTATTTTTGCTTATTAGTTTCTCAAAGCGTTCAAATCTAAAAACATGAAATTTTTAAAAATTTATAACTCGCGTGGCAATAATTATATTTTCAAAAATTATGTACGCAGTTGAAGCACGCAATCTTGATAATTGAATGTCAACTTTTCAAAATATAAGTTACTTATTTACTATTTTTCTTTTAATAATTAATATTGAGAGTAATAAATCTCTATGCACTAGATATTTTAATATTTCATTTGTATATTTTTCTTTTATTGATTTCTTAATAATAATAATAATATGATTATTTAAAATGACACAATATTTACAAGTTTTAGCACAGTACAAGAAGTAAAACCTTTTAAATGGTCAAAATTTAAGTAATAAACAATACAAGTATTCAATAACTTCAACAGAATCAGGTTTAATACTTAAAATTAAATTAAACGTTTCTGATTTGAACTTCTTAAAATTAGTTAAATTTTTTAAATGCAGGGGTAAAATATTGAAAAACCTAATGCACGCGTAAAATGCTGATTTTTCAGTTAACGTGAGTTTGTGAAGTTGATATATTAAATTGTGTTTGTGCCTGGAAACATCTCTTCCGCATTCTTCACACATATTTTGGCAATATTTAAGACAATCAAAAATATACAATCCTGGTACAGTTAGCAGTTAAAATAACCTCGAAGAATGTTGATACTTAATTGAAAACATTATTCTCATGGCACGTTTTCGGATTATAAATACTTGTTTTAACTCAGTTGAGGCACCCCAATGAATTATACCAAGTCTCAAATGTGATACAAAAATGTCTTGATATGGATCCACAAAGATCTTCTGTGATATAACTTCAGTTAGTTTACGAATACAGTAACATTTGGCGCTTAAATTTTCACACAGATTTTCAATATGGACCTTCCAATTAAGATTTCCATCTATATAGATTCCTAAGAATCTTACGCTTTTTTCCAATACAATTTTATTTTAAAAAGTCTTTTTCAGACGTTCCAGTTCCTTTTCTCCGTAAAGTATTCGTTTTACAGCACGGCATTTACCACGTAAACTTTTCGTTGTAATTTTGATAATGATTAATGGAACTCCTAATTTGAAAATTTGGTTCCATTAAGAGAGTAGCAGAACAAGTATCGATTATATTTTCGCCATTGTTCAACGCAAGAAATATGTGAAAATAGAGGGAACACGTGTTGTTAACAATTGTCGCTAAAATAATGGGTTTTTTCGCTGTTTTCCATAAGCTTTTCGATGTTCTCCACATGATTTTGGAAAATCTCAGCCGAAGATCTTGGTGGTAGATAGATGGTCCCAATTGAAATTTTACAGTAATCGCTTACAATATTAACAATCACTTGTTCGACATCAAGCTGTATTAAAGTATGTTTTCTTTATCACAATCAAGACCCCCCTCCCTCGCGTGCTCACTAGTTTAATGATCTCTGACTCTACGAAAAACAGTGTAATTGGCCAAACCCAATTCGGCGTCCGCAAAGACGTCGTTCAGCCAGGTCTCAGTCAGAATCAGGATGTCCGGGTTGTCTGATTAGTGTGTTTGTGTGACGCCTTTGAAGAAATGTAATTTGGTGTAAAAACCTCTCATGTTTTAGTAGTAGATCCGAAGTGGAGGTATCGTCTGCGTTAGTTTTTTAGGAAAGTCGTGGGTGTTAGCTATCTACCTCGGTTTTCAGAAATTTAAGGTGGTCTCGTTATTGGATGGTCTTGTCAGCTGAAAAACATTCGACAGCATTATACAGATGATTTCGCTTGAGCAGTTTCAGGGACGTATATGAATCCTGAAAGATGATCTTCAGCGGACGTGGTTTGTCATCTGCTTCCGTCGACTTTTTCCCAAGGCGAAAGGAGTTCAAACATCAAAAATCAGGATCAAGTCCTCAACCCTTTTGTCATCCGCTTGGCCTTTGACAGCGTCCACATTCCATGATTCTGGATTGTTTTAAACGATTAAATTCGACTTCCTTTTAATGCGATCGGTATATTCCTTAATCATTTGCTCGGAGAAATTCCCGTGATGATCAATAGATTTCCAAAAATAATGCATGCCGTTGATGGACACAAACTTGGCAATTGAATGCCAGCTTTTGAAAATCTAATTTAGTCGTTTACTATTTTTCTTCATTCTTTCCACTGACCGTATTACTTTAAAAACTTCAATTTAAAAAAAATCATAACACTCATGGCAATTAATAGATTTCCAAAGTCACATTTGCTATTGAAGGAAGTCATATTGAAAATTAAGTATAACCTTTTCAGACCAAATCATAAAGTCTTTTAAAGAAAATATTAGAAATGCAAAACGGAAAATAAATACAGAAGTGTCGAAGCGACCAAGAAAACAATGACGAATAAGAAGATCTTCATGATAGAATTAATCTGCAACATTTAGGCTCGAGGATTTTGTAAGGAAAGTCAATCCCTTCACGCGGCTTTAACATTTAATATTCACATTTTTTTTTAAATTAATAAATTTCACTTTCACTGTAACCAGAGTGCGCGAAGGGTGTGTAATGTGAACGCTGCGAGGTAGGGCGTAT
The DNA here is from genome assembly GCA_963969525.1 of Ontholestes murinus. NCBI lineage: Eukaryota > Metazoa > Arthropoda > Insecta > Coleoptera > Staphylinidae > Ontholestes > Ontholestes murinus. The sequence goes on along the minus strand of OZ018395.1, from coordinate 62,339,792 downwards.
CAGGACGTCATGTGCAGGGATTAAAGGGACGCGGCATTACTCTGGCGACGGGCCATTGAGCGTCGGAATTATGAGGTTCCATGGCGGAAAACGCGGTTCCCCCGTCCGCCGCCCCCCTGTTTACATCCTGTTCCCGGGGCCCGCGAAAAAATTTACATCTCAAACAGTTATCTGCATCTTAATCGGTGCAATGGTGCGCTTTTATGGAGCTTAAAACTTTCGAGAAAACAGTTTTAACTGCCGCCGCGGTAGTTAAGTTGAAAAATTGCGTCCGCCGTTTACATTTATATTGGAAGCAATAGTCGCCACGTATTTACCATACGCGAATGTATGATTAATTTGGGTTATATATCAACTAACCTTGAATGTAGAGTAAAAGTAATTCAAGTATTTTTAAACAATTAATTGATGCGTCAATTAATCAATGAATCAATGAATTAATGAATCCATGAACCAAAGAATCAATGAATCACTTAATCAATAAATTATTGAATTAATGACTAAATAAATCAGTTACTCATTAAACTAATTAATCGATTAATATAATTGATACTTGTTGCGCTACACTCTTTATGGAACCAGATATGAAAATTACGTTAAGAAAGTGTTTTTCTTAATCTAGTTTCATAGAATAATTAATTAAACAATGCATGAATTAATGAATTAATTAATCCCTTGATCCGAAAATCTTTAAATCAATAATTCCATGGAAAAAAAGCAATAAACCAATCATACATACTACAAATCTTTAGTTATTAAGCATGAATCTATTTATCAATAGAATACAATTTCAGACAATGTCTGGAGGCTTTGAACTTACAAATCCCAAAAATATATTTATATTAATCATAGTAGTTCAGAAGAATTCAATTGCCAAAAAATTAAAACAGATAAATTATACCAGATAAAATTTAAAAACATTACTATCGATGATAATTGATAAAATCAGAGAAATAAATTACTTCAGACTTTAAGTGTTTTGAAAAATTGAAAAAATCTTAGATGATAATACTCATAGTAGATTTAGGCTAGCAGCCTTGAAGCACTGCGACCTGGTTGGATCCTTTGTAATAATACTCAACTACTAATATGTTCCTAAGAAGTCAATTTCCTTTATATAATTAACTTCCTAGAAGTGCATGCTTTGATCCCTTCTGGCGTTATCTCCATTTTTTCGATAATGGTTAAGCTCTATCTCGATTTTCGTTAGGTGCAAGAGCTATTTAGCTCTGTTTGTCAAGAGGTCAAAAAACATTGTGTATTGCCTATGACCTGGTGCGTTTATCCAGTGCCATAAATGATAATGGGCATAGAGGAATCAATTGTAGAATAAGTATAAAATCTTCTAATCAAAGCCCAAAACTGAGAGTAGGGAAAGGAACGTCTTTTGAGCAATAAAAAAAGACACTATATCTTAAAAAGTTAATTTAAATGAATGTAGGATTTTCTAGAGAAGTTTAAAAATTATCCAGTGCCATGTTTTGTAGCCCTTTGCGCTATACGATATCAAATTTGGTCGGCAGTAAGTCCGACGGTATTTGTTGAATCAGGTTCAAAATTTCTGAGTGCCCGAATTTTTTGCTCTGTACCATGCCAGTCCAATCTCATCAAAAGGAGGTCTAACTTAAATGATTTGTTCGTGCAGGGGAAGTAGATCTAGTAAAGCTTTCATTGATGCGGAGAGTTACTCATAGTAGAGTCGACAATAAAGCAAAGAAGATTATTTACATAGGTTAATTATCTTTCTTGGATGACTTTCTCATTAATCACTTGGTGAAACATTTGCTGATCAAAGTTTTAATTACATTACCCTTGGCTTTTTTACAATGTTTCTGTATTTACTCGACTAGTTTCGCTTTTTAAGGCAGTATCAAGAGTGGTAATGCACTTATCATATTAAAAGAAAACATTTCGAGAAGACTAATATTTTACCCAAACCACGCTGGACTTCCTATATATATATATATATATCTATTGATTTTCTGCATCAACATATTAGAAACAAGAAAGAAAAACATATTGAATTTGATAAATCAAAATATCAAAACATGTCCTTCTTTTATTTTAATTCCATCTATTTTTTCTGCATCACAATATTAAAAACAAGAAAGAAAATCATATTATGTACTGTTTAAGTTCTTTGATGTTTTTGAAAGAATCTTCATTGCAACTTTTAAATTTTCACTGTCTTCCGAAAAATAATTTTTTTAAATGTGTTATGCTTCCCATTTCTAAAGAAAGTTCGTTAGAGAAACTTCTGTAGCTGAAACAAATCTTGAAAGTCTTCCCGTTCCGAATGTATCAAAATTTTGAAGAGTATGTTTTGTTTAATATCTTTTTTAGAAATTATGATTTGTTTCTTTGACTCCCTTTGATTTGTTATTATTATCGTGAAGAAGTCGCTGCAAAAAATCTTTGATCTTTTAGTGCATCCAAACCTTCAGATGCATGGCGTATTTCTCTTCGTTGAACGATATCAAAAAAGTTCTCTGATTTTCTGATGTACTAAAACTTTAAAGAGTGACTTATGTTTAACTTTTTTTGATTTCTTTATATAAATAATATTTATAAGAAAATATCTTTAAGTTTCTAATAATCAAAATTGTTAAAACGCACACTATTTCAAGTTCTGCGTTTTGAAACGAACTTTTAGAGTCTTCTGATGTTTTAAAGTTTGTTTTGCTTCTTGGATACTTTATACGGAATCTTCACTAGGAATTTTTTTTTAGATTTGATGGATATCAAAATTTTTCTCATTTTAGAATGTGTCTACTTCTTTAGTATTTCCTTTTTTTAATATAGTTAATATAGTTATACCTATTGTATATATTTTTTCGTTTGTTCGAATTTTTTCTCAGTTGTTCTCTAAGAGATATTCAGAAAAAAATCAACATGATAAATATCTCTGACATTTAGAGCTGAGTTGAATAATCGTATCAGAGTTCTGTTCAAGTTTTTTGATATGTTTGTAAGAATATTTATTGCAAATTTTAAACATTCAGTGTCTTTCGAAGTATTTTTTTTTTAAATTCAGTGTCTTTTAGATAAATCAAAAGTTTTACGACCTTCTAGTGTATAAAAATTATATTTTTAAAAACATACTCCGATTTTGAAATTTTTGAGCTTTGGTTTGATTGTTCGATGAACTAAAAATATCTTTGATATTTTTTGGAACAGAATTTAGTGCAAATAATAATTTAACAAAAAATATTCACTGTTTTTTGATGTAAAAATTGTTGAAGTTTTAAACGTTCCATTAATTAATGATTTATTTTTTAGTTAACAAAACTTTAAAAATGCTTTGGGTTCTTATTAAAATTTTAAATAATCTTTTATTTCTGTGAATTGTCAACATAATCATTCTCTAATATATCTTTTTCTATTCTTGAAGGGATCTTTGATCTTTTAATGCATTAAAACTCTTCGAATCATGACATGTTTTTCTTCTTTGTAAGGCATCAAAAACTTCTATGGTTTTCTGATGAACCAACAATTTAAAAGTGTCTTATGTTTACCTTCTTTTGGTTTTTTATAAAAATAATATTTATGGAAAAAACTATCTTGAATTTTTTAATGATTCAAATTAATAAAACGTATTCTTTATGGTTCTGTGTTTTAAAACGAACTTCTGAAGTCTTCTGATATATTCAGATTTCAATTTTGGATTGAATGGATCAACATATAAAAACATGTCATTATCTTTATTTTTATGATTTGATTTGATCAGAATTTCTATGATTTCCTACATCACAATTTTAAAATATATTCTATATTTTACTTTTTTGGCATTTCTGTTTTAGAAAACATTTGTTGCATAACATGTATCAATGCGTTCAAACCTGTTCTACATTTTTTTTTCTTTCAAAACCTTAAAATACACGTGTTTTTCTTCTGCGAAAAGCATCAAAAAGGTTCTATCATTTCCCGATGTATAAAAAGTTTAAGAAATGTTTTATATAATATAATATAATATGAGAAAAAATGATTTTTTAATTATTCATATTGTTAAAACGTATTCTTTCTGTGGTTCTGATTTTTGAAACGAACTTCTAGAATCTTCTGATGTCTTAAGATTTTGCTTTTGTTCTTACGAATTTTTTGAAGGAATCTTCATTACAACAAAATCTTCGATTTGATGGATCAAAATATTAAAACATGATTTTTGATTTTAAATATATTGATTTCAAAGATTTCAAAGATCAAAATTATAGAAAATATCTCAGGTTTTTCCTCTTTTTAGCAAAACTTTAAATCGTGTCTTATAATTGTTTGGCAAATGGAGACACGAAAATGATCAGAAAATAAAATATATAAAATTAGGGAGGGCTGCTTATGGTGATGTTTTGGAACATAGCTGGGATAATGTCGAAGTATAGAAGGACTTTGGGAAGTAGGTACCAGGAAATAATATGGTGGGGTTAATGGAAACATGAATAGTGAAGGAAGAGTGAACAAATATGTCAGATTCATTTCAGAAAATCATATTATGTACTGTTTAAGTTCTTTGATGTTTTTGAAAGAATCTTCATTGCAACTTTTAAATATTCACTGTCTTCCGAAAAATGATTTTTTTTAAATTTCTTATTCTTCCCATTTCTAAAGAAACTTCTGCAGCTGAAAAAAATCTTGAAAGTCTTCCCGTTCCGAGTGTGTCAAAATTTTAAAGAGTATGCAATAATGGTTGAGTGCAGTAGTCAGAACGCCTCAGAATAAATTGATAAGCATGGTTCGTAGGAGGATGGAGGATTAGTTAATAACAGAGGAGTGGAAAATATTAAACGTAACGCGTTACAGTCGCTCAAGTTTCAGAATTATTTGCAGCTATTGATTAGGTAATGTCTATGAAATACCCCAACGGAGAATCGAATATGATGAAGAGGATCATAACGGGATATTCAGAAGATAAATATGAGGCATTTTTTTAGGAAGTTTTCTTCAAAGGTAAAAGGTCTGCAAATGTTTTTTTTTCCTTATGAGGTGGTGTCGCTTAGCGTCCTTGCACTGCAGTCTCCGTGATCCTTTTGTGCGCCTCCAGATGTTTACTGCATGTGAACTCATGTGTCTTCTATGAACTCCAAGAGTATCTGCCAAGGGATGGTAGTAATGATGTTGGTCAAAAAGAATTAAAACTAAATCTAAATAATACAATGATGAAAACGATTCTCGTGAGCAGATTATATTGACTAAGAATTTTCAAAATAGTGAAGAAATTATCAAGATTTACAAGAAGACATTCTTCTTGTAGAGAGGAAACATTTAATGATGGTTTCTAATGATTATCATGATAAACATATATCGCTCATTGATTAATAATAATCAATTAGTAATAAAGCGACTAAATAACAAATTGAGATGCAGAAGAAGCAAGAATGTATCAAGGAAAGCACTTACTATTGTTTGTGCTCCTCTTGATACATTCTAGCCTCTTCCGCACCTCGTATTCGAGGTATGAGGGGTGGTAGGTGTATGGGATGATGCAAGAGTACTTGACTAATAGTGGTTTCTCAAATGAAGACAATATTGCCTTGGCACGAATTATATGCGATTGGTAAGAGAGAGGAAGGAATGTTTGAATGTGAGAAATATATTTTGTGTTTTTTCTTGGGTATTTTTAGAGGTATCTTCGTCGCAAAAATATCTTGTATTTGATGGATGAGAATATTAAAACATATTATTTTTGAAATACTAAAATGTTTACATAGAACATAGTAGATCTTTTGATTTTTCTAAATAATTTCTTTAAGAAAGATTCTAAAAAATATTTTGACACATCATAACTTGAAACATTTTATTTTCTAAACTATTGAAACTTGTTTATTGCTAAAAAAGAAGTTTTCTTTCTTTGGAAGAAATTAATTCTAAAATATCTATGATTCCTTTATGTATTTAAACAATTGTTAGCTTTAGAAGTTTTTATTTTGTTAAAATCAAAATGTTTCTCAACTTGAAAATATGTTAGTTTCAAAAAACATCCACGATCTTCTGATAATCTCATGTAAATCAAAATTTACTGAAACACTATAAAATAGTTAAGGCTTTCCTTGTTTGAAAGACGTTTATAACAAAAAATATTCTGCCTATAAAATGTTTTCTATTTTTAAATAATTTTAAAACAGTTGTTATTCTAAAAGAGAAAACTTTGGCCTTCTGATGTGACAAAAAATTTGAAAAGTGTCTTTATTTTAACAAGAACTCCCCGTTCTCTTTTAATGACTCAAGACGTTAAGACTTTGCAAATTGATTTAGGAATTGTTTTTCTAGTTTAACTGAAAAAAATAATATTGTTTTTTTTTATGTATTCCAGCAAAAACTTTTCTGATATTTTTATCAAAACGTTAAAACCAATTAAATTCCTTATTTTAGTAGTATTACATCTGATAATTAGACACTTCTTCAATGGTTATCGACCGGTGGTCTTTCAGCCCTCTTTATTTTATTATTGACTAAATGTTTCTCTAAATTTTCTTTATAGATAATCATTATTTAGACTTTGTGTTTTATTGTTTCTTTAGATATCTTCCTACTTATAACCGAAATGTATTAAATGTCTGTAAACTTATTATCTATCATAAGCAGAAACTTTTGATGTGTTTTGGTCCTTTCCTGTCTTAGTGTTCTAATTACCTTATTCGTTGTGAAAAACTGTAATTTGTTGATAAAATAACAGATTCGATAAGAACTCTTCAACGTGAATCTTTAAAACTCTAGGATATAAAGCAAACTATGTTTTTTTGATGATTATTGCTAAGTTACAAGAAGTTACTAGATTTAATTAATTTAGTCAATAATTATGTTTCTTAACAGCTGTCATTTGTAACCTAATAGCCATCAGCTATAACTTGACAACAAACATGTACTATCTGTGAATTATCATCTTTCATCCTACATCTTATATTTAATTTTTGTCATCACCTTAACATGATTGTGCAATGATTTTCGAAACATCAGCTTAAATTATAGAGTGGATGATTAATGACTAACAGAAAAGTCTAATCAAGGTTCCAACTTGACAACTGGTGGTGTTCTTTAATTTCTTGAACATTATGAACACGCACATACAAGCGATATGTAACTTTGCACACAGACAGTTGAAACTTAACTGAACATGTTAGCACACAACCCGCGTTAAGTGCAAACGAGTATTACTTTCATACCATCCCTCGTATAACATTTCTAAACTTTAATATTAGATTGCAATTATATTAATTGTATACTTGGCATATATTAATTTGTATCTATTGAAAAACTAAACTCTGAAAAGTTGAGTATAGGCTTGTTATTCATTAACAATTTCAATCGAATTTAGTTTTACATCATCAATAGTCACCAACAATTTAAATGAAAAAAAGCCGCAATCATTTAATCCCCATCCAGCGATAATTGTCCTCAGAAAAAAACGTAACGAACCGCAAATTTCCATTGTGGCTACAGTAATCTTTAATTGTGGGCAGACGGTGTCAACTTTTAAAATCGAATTAATCGAAACCCTCCCCGTGAAATGTATCAACAATGGACGCAATAGAATTCACATCTGTCAGTGATATCAATGCGAGAGAAGGGAATTAAGTAAACCCTTGGCCAGCGGCCTTAAACCAGTTAGCATAGAAAGTCTTCTGAGCGTAAAGAACGGCTCTGCACCCCGCCGGGTTGATAGTGCGGACCCTCGGCGGGAGGGCGGTTACGCAACCCTTACTATGTGTGAAATTATATGCGGGATTGCACATTTAAATATAAAAAAAGAGATGATAGAGAGGAGGTGAATTCAGTGGAAAATCGATCAAAGGAAAAATCTTTTTCAATCATTAATTAGTTTTGTGCCTATTCTAATCATTCTATTCAAATTAACATTTCTTATCACTTACACATTACTTTATAATCCCTTACAGATTATTTGATTTTTAGTTTTGAATAAACGAATAACTAACTGAAATGAGTAACTTTCAAATGTTACGATTTAAAGTATTGCACTTCACAGGGAAACAATAATTCATTTTAAGACATAAACACAGTTTTTATTACTTAAAAGTTAATTAAATTATTGTATCCCTGTGAAGTGCAATGCTTTAAACAATAGCATTTAAAAATTATTTATTTTAATTTAGATTTTTAATGTTTTTTCTTGTCATACATGCTTTATATTAAGTCTAAGTTTTCTAGATCGCATAATTTATTAAACACTATGATTAAAGTCATTAAAAATAAATTGTGCCATCACGACACACACCTCTCATTAAAAATAAATTATTAATAACTAGAAATTTGTTCTTGAGTTGCGTGAAGATTTATTTTATATTAACAATTAAATTAATTAGAATAAAAATGTATGAAATATATATTCCAAAATAATTACTTCCCTTTTTTTAATATATTACAATTTTCGCAATACTGTTTACGTAATCATAATAATAACAATTTTGTTTTTTATATCAGTAATGTTAAAATTTCCCTGCTGGTCTGTATTGTTGTTGTTTTCGCTTTTTCAGTGCGGCCCCCGGGTGGCCTGCAGGTTTAATCTACTGTCAACGAATTAATTATCGAATCATCAACAAGTCAGGAACACTGTAATTTGCGGTGATCTGCCGTTGACACGGAGACAATGCGGCCCTGTGACGATGATAGATGGTCCATCCCCGTGCACACCATGATGGATGCCGTGTGACCGCGCTTCCGGAGCGCCGTTCCGTCGGAGGGCGGAATGGCCCTTGGCTTTTCGATATGCGGCGATCCGGCGGTGGTGAGTGCAGCAGCAGCAGCATCTTGTGTCTCCCGGAGCGGAACCAATTTGAAATGTGTTTACATACCTATTCACGGTGAATTAACATATAGAATGGATGTCAAGGCATCTATTAGAAAGACAGCTGTTCACATATTTACGAGAAAAGTACGTTTTTTTTCTTCTTTTGGTGGGAATTTACATGGTGGTGCACGTGCTCCACCGTTAATAATGGCTTTTCTTCGGTTGCGGTTAATATAAATTCGGTGGATACGTCTTAATTTGCCTTCAGTATATACGAGAAAAATATATGCAAAGTGTAAAACTCAAGTTACTTTTACTTTTACAATCAATATAAATTTCTCATTATTTCTGGCTACATTTTTGGCTCAATGCAGATAAGAAAATAGCTTTAATACTATTTTTTCTCTACATTTAAATTGCTTAGGCTCAACATCAAATTAAATAATTAATTAATTAAAATAATAAATAGACGTTGATGCTACTATCACTCCTGCTATACATACACAATGCCACTCTCTTAAATCCAATCCTTTGTCTGTATCAAAATTGGACGTATTCAATGCTATAAATAATTTAAAAGAAAGTCTTAGCTGTTCACCAGACGGAATTCCATCCTATTTCTTGAAGAAATGCATTTATACAATTGCAGTACCTATTACCACTTTATTTGAAAAATCGCTTCGTTCTGGAATATTTCCACTGCTATGGAAATCAAGTTTTATTACTCCGCTATTTAAAACTGGTAACCGTGATAATATAAGGAATTACCGTGGCATATCAATGCCACGGTAATGCATTGCTAACATATTTTATGGTCTGATTGCATCACAATTAAAGGTTTTCTTTCAAAATATCATAATACCGGAACAACATGGGTTCTACAGTGGACGTTCGACTCTATCTAACCTTATTGTGTTCAAGTCATCTATACTTAATGCCTTCGAGGGTGGAATGCAAATGGATTGTGTCTATGCGAACTTCTCCAAGGCATTCGATGGCGTCCACCATGGAATTTTGGTATCCAAATTATCTAATATAGGATTAGATGAAGCATCAACCAAATGGATAATGAGTTACCTCAGCAACAGAATACAGTACGTTAAAATTAACAACCACATTTTCAATGACTTTAACGTTACGTCGGGTATCCCTCAAGGCTCGCACTGTGTGCCTTTATTGTTTTTAATATTCGTCAATTTCTTATTTATGCTGATGATGTAAAATTATATAAGCCAATTTCGAATATAAGTGATTGTGAGGCTCTGCAGGAAGATCTATCATCTCTAGAACAATGGTGTATTAGCAATAGGTTAGATGTTAATGTGAACAAATGTAGTAAAATTACCTATTCTCGGAAGAAGCGCAATATTACATATTGTTATAAGATTAATAACATCGCAGTCAAGTCTGTAAATTTGGTTAAAGACTTAGGTGTTCTGTTTGATCAAAAATCAGAAATTAATGTTTAAGGAGCATATATTTTCACTTGCGGGCAGAGGAAACAAAACGCTTGGTTTCGTTAATCGTTTTTCTTTCAGTTTTACACCCAATATTTTACGACATTTAAACTTAACGTTAGTTTGCCCAATACTTGAATATGCTACTCCTGTTTGGTCACCAGCAGTTAGTTGTGATGTTTCTGCAGTTGAGAAGATTCAACACAAATTTTTGAGGCTGTATTCGAATCGTGCTGGTATTGGCAACCCAGATAAAATGTATCTTTGTACAATTTTAAACATCCCTACGTTAGAGACTCGTAGATTGGTTGCTGACTTGTGCATTTTATTTAATCTAGACAATGGTTTCTTAAAGTGCAATGAATTGCTTGCTCACTTAAATTTTAACATTCTTCCACCACATTTGCGAAGGCATAGCAATCTTTTTAGGTTGAAGTTCCATCCATCTAATTATGGATATAATAACACTCTTTTTAGAGCCATGAAATTGTTTAATACTTTACCTAGTAGTATTGATATTTTTAACTCATCCATGTCTATGTTTCGCAAAAATTGTTATGCTTCACTGTCTAGCTATCGATAATTGTGTTGAATCGAATCAGCTATTAGATTTATTTTACCACACAGGCATTTTTTGCTTATGTGTGTAAATGTAAAATTTATAATTACTCTTAAACATATTTTGTTATTTTATCTCTTATTATTACGCAACCATTTATGTTATTTATTTTCTTGAAATTTGTAGCATATATGAATTATGCTTTTTCCTTATCTAAGATGTTTTGTTAAAGTTGATACGTTTAAATAAATAAATAAATAAATAAATAAAATGCCATTCAACATTTTAAGAGGATTTTTCTATACTCTTTTTAATTCATGCAATAACATAAGCAATTTATTGACTATGGAGGCTTCTACTTCGTTATACATTTTAATCACAAATTAAACGCAATAATTACTTTGTTTTGTATAACAGTTATTTATTTAAACGGTGACCATTGGTCACCGTTTAAATAAATAACTGTTATACAAAACAAAGTAATTATTGTGTTTAATAAGCAATTTATGAAACCATTGGTCACCGTTTAAATAAATAACTGTTATACAAAACAAAGTAATTATTGTGTTTAATAAGCAATTTATTTTGATAATAATAAAGTCTTATATTTTTTTAATCTATTCCTTCATTGCCTACGAAATCAATGACTCTGTTGAAACCATTGGTCACCGTTTAAATAAATAACTGTTATACAAAACAAAGTAATTATTGTGTTTAATAAGCAATTTATTTTGATAATAATAAAGTCTTATATTTTTTTAATCTATTCCTTCATTGCCTACGAAATCAATGACTCTATTTCGTTTAGAACTCCTTAAATATTTAATATTAACATTTCTCTCATAAAATTAATACTTCCCAGGCTACACACTTGATGAAACTGATACTGCACAGGGTTATTAGAATTAAATAATTTGTTGTGTTCCATATTTATATTGACGGTTTTCTGATACGTCCTTCGAGTCATTACACTCAATTTTAAAGGGGTACACACTTAATACGAACGTACAAGAAGCAAGATTTCAGTATAAGTACAAAAATTAAATCATTAGGAGAGACACAGAACTGAAATGCAACTCAACATGTTAGCACACATCAGGTAGTAGCCACTTGAGATGTGTTAACATGTTGAGTTGTATTATTCGCCAGCGTTCCACACTGTACAAACGGGTACTACTTTACAGAATGACTTGAGAACTGCAGCGAGAGTTTGCTTTTATCAGGACTCTGAGGTACTTCGTAGTTGGTGCCATCGGTATCTCATAACGCCCCGCTTTCGGACGGGCAGCATTGAAATCTGGTCTTCTCCGCCGCTATTTCAAGTCCTGTTGCCCCCATTCGTAACTGCACCTGGTTGGTTGCCACCTGTTCTAATTTTAGAATGCTTACCATGTCCCGAAGCCTCATCACCAAAAGAATATCATCGGCGGACCATATGAGATAGACGCCATGTGGGAACGGTAGGTTCTACACCCTCTCATACGTGACGTTCCACAGGGTGAGTTTGAGCCCCGATCCCTGGAAAATCTCGCAGGTTACCGGCCAAGCTTCCAATAGCCATAATAAACTACTACCCTGCCCTGAGGTAGGTTGCGAATTGGTGATATTTGACACAGGAAATATTAAGTCGCTTCCAGTACATGAGTATTCGATGTACGCCCTTGCTCGACGTGATTTAAGGAATTCCTCAATAATTGTTAATCTGTAGTTTTTATGCTGCTACAGAAACTCCAGGAAGCTCCTGGTAACCGTCGGGACAGGTAATTAGGAGTTGTAAGTTGGAAGCACGAAGAAAAAGATCGCAACTTGGTTTTTTAACACGTAGGTGCACAGTAATATATATTTCATCCAGTGTCTCAAAACGTTTAATTACTTCACCAGCTATTTAGATTACGAACATAAATACGCTTCTATTAAATAATGACATAGGTTGATCTCATATGATGGCTGCCAGGTAGTTCGGCAAATAGAGATGTTGACACTTCATAATATTCGGCGGCCAGGCAATGCCTCCTTTACCCAAGTGAGCCCCTATTAGCCTCATAATTCAGTTTGAGGACCTACATCAACGCGTAGACGGTCGAGTGACCCTTTATAGAAACCGAACTGGTAAGCGGAGAGTCCCTCCAAACCGTCCAGCCATCCTACCACTCGGTACTGGTTCGGGGATAGTCCAGGAGGCAAAAACGCTTTTAGACACTAAAGGACAGCAGGGATTTGCCCGCTTTTGGACGAGAGGGGCTGAGTTGGATGAGGCGAATTCCCTTATTAAAGCAGCTACCGAGGTTCGAGACAATTCGAGACAATTCTCAGTTAATGTTATGGAAACCGTGTGGTCTTCCAGCAGGAAACAGTGCTTGAGTACCTCAGGTATCCCTCCTGGGAGAAGTAGGGAAGTAAGACGTGCCCTAGCTTCATTATACATTTTTATAGCTTCTCCTCGCTTCTGTCAACTCGTTCGACCACCAGTAAATCCTCCTCCTGGTAATTCGGCGCATACAGGTGTTACTGGGCCATTATAATCGCCGGCAAGGGCATCGAGTTAAAGGCATTTTTGATAATCTTTTCCTGAACGGGCAATAATTAGCCTCGACATCCAGCTTTCGGATCTCCACCAACGCGTCGACGATCGAGTGACCTCCTATGGAAACCAAACCAAAAGCCATCCAGCCATTTTACAACTCGGTTCCTGATCAAGTTCCAACGTCCAGGAGACAAAAAGTAAAAAGAGACAGAAGGAATTTGTCCGCCTTTCGAAGTAGAATCAGCTTCGTCTTCTTGTATATTTAACGGATAATTCACTATTGCGTTCTCAGTAAATATTATCCACAATGAAAATCGTGTCATCTTCCAGTAGGAAACAGTGCCGTGAGTACCTCAGCCCTACAAGCCCCAGCTTCTTTATCGTAATTGTGTATACATGTAACTTTCCCCAAGGAGCTGTTTTTAGCCCTTGGACTTTTTACGATTGCCGACTCGGGATCGTGGCATCAAATGTCTCACACAGCAGCCTGAAAGACGGCTAGACCGTTTCATCATGGCCTATTCTGCCCAAACCAATACCCTTGACAGCCCCGGACATAAAAGAGGAGGTAGACTGCTCTAAGACTTCATAATGAAAAATCTTATAGGAGCGACGACGCCCTCTGCACGACATTATGATGGTTACTAGTTAGTTCGGGCTATAGAAGTATTACATCACCATCGAAATCGCCGGCTATGGCATCAAGGCCCTGATCAGCCTCCTCATCCAGGTTTCGGATCTCCACTAACATGTTGGTGGTCGACTCCTGTGGAAACCAAACTGGTAAATGTATCACGCGGTTTGTGGTCAGGTCCCCACGTCGAGATACTCACTAAAGTCGTTTGAAAGTAGGACCAGCCTCGTCTATTTGTAGTTTTTCCCCTCGCGGAGTCAAGGAGGAGGGCAGTTGCTGGATGTTATTTCAGCAGAAAATATTCATGGCAGTATTTTCTGCCATTAGCCAACCCTTCTGCGACAAGTAGAGGGGGGTTTGGTCGGACGAGCCCAAGCTTCCATATTACGTTTTGTGTGTTTCCTCTAAAGGTCGTCATCTACTTCACCAAGCAGATGTTTCTTAGGTTCAGACTACGTTTGATGGTGGCTTTCAGGAAGGCTCTTGCATCAATAGTCGCTCGTTCAAGTCTCATCCTCAATGTTAACCCGTCTCGGCGTCTGCACCTTTCGACATCACATCGAGCACCGATGAAATTTCTCCTCGCTTCGGCCACTTCGTTCGATTACCAGTAAATTCTTTCCCTGGGCGATCCCCGCCGTCTCAAGTATCACACAGCAGCCTGAAAAATGACAACTCGTTTCTTTAGGACCCTGAGTGCATCAATGATCCTGATTAACCTGTCTGCCTAAACAGCATCGGGCTTAGAGAAGGAGATGTAGTGTTCTGCAATCTGGTGATGAAGAATGTGTTAGTCTCGTTATCTAACGGCCACTTGCTAACTCTGATCAATAGCCCCGCCTTTACGAATGTAATACCGATAATCGAGGGCGAATTTTTCTTCCACAGCGTTAATATATAACCCTCGCTCCATTGCGGGGCGTTGACGTTGAAGTTACCCCTTACGGCCACCTGGGAACCACTATACTTAACATATCTAGAATACATAATAAAATTATCCGCGGAGTGGGTTTCAGCGGTTTATTTTCTTCTGTTGTCGCTGGAATTGTAGATAAAACTGGGATGTCATCCAGGTTAAATCTTTTCAGATGGTTCGTGAAATTATGTAGTTTTTTACCATTCAATTTTGGGACTGTCACACTCACTAATACTAAATAATGTTCCACGCACTTTATAGTTTTGATACGTCAGTTTGCACTTATCCGGCTGGATAAAGTAGATGTTCTGAAGACCTTGTTTTCCTTCTTGATCGGGGCAGGTAATCCTAATCCCTTCGTTTCTGACAAATGGAAAACTGCAAGGAGCTGATTAGAAAAGCAAACTCTTCTAGACGATTCCTTTGGAATAACATTTTTGTATATTTGCAACTTTTAGTAGACTCCTGCAGCATAATTTTCGAAAAATGATTTCTTTTCTTGAGCTAAACTAGGTGTATAACATAAAGTGCTTCATAAGGAGCCATCTAATTAAATTGCGATCTATTTTTAGCTATTAACGTTTGATGGTTTAAATATATAGAAGATTAACAACTTTCCAGTTGGTACGAACGTTTTGAGAACTATACGGTTTTGTTTCCGATACGAGAAAAATTTTGGACAGAAAATCATACATTATGTAAATTCTAATTCTCCAAATTTAGAAAATGTCTTTTGCCTTAAAGCTCTAACACTACAGGACAAAACTAACACTTTTATTTAGCGGAAGGTATAATTTGAAAAATAAATCTTAAAATTATTTCGTAAAGATTTGGTTTACTCTCGCTAAATGTGTAAATAATAAGATTTTTGGATCCTGAGAAATTTTAGACAGAAAATATGTAAATCCAAAAGCTTAGAATTTAGATATTTTTAAAACATCCTTATTTTTGGAAGATCCTGACCTTTACACTTGATATTGTTATTTGTAACAATCTCGTGTTATTTTTAACAACCTCAAGTGATTAATAAGTGTCGAAAGTGTATAACAATTCTATTAGATTTGGGATGCTGGGAACTAATGAAGTGAATATTAATTTTGTAAACAGCTAAAAGTTCTCTTACTTATGTATATATTTATTTTTGAATTCCAAAAGGTTATCTGAAATTACTAATTTTGGAATTATATGACGTCAAAAGAATGAATGAAATGATATGAATTTAATTAGAATGAGTGTATTTAGAAATTTAATGAGATTTTTTTACTTTCTAGGGTAATGCAAACTATATTATATGAATTATATTCTCGTGTGTTATTAAATTTTAATTTCATGAGTTTACTTTCGTATTTAAAAACAAGACAAATTATTAATATATTGTTGATTGCCTCTATGATTAGTTTTTCCTTCATTGTAATTCTAAATTATTTCTAAAATATCTGGAATGAATACTAATTGAGGAATTGTTATTTTGAGGTGATAAACTTGTATCATAAGAGGTGTTGTACATAAAGTTACATGCTATCTGGCGATCCTGATGTTCCCCACAGTTCTGGAACTGGTCATAAGGTAAACCTCGAATGGTTTAATTTTTAGAAGACTCCTCAAAGCTGCTAAGACATGGACTAAATCGAATTCTCACAAGAAATTGGAAAGGACAAAACGCCGTACTGATATGCATTAAAAAAATGTTTTTTGGGGTATCCTACCGACTGCGCCATTTAAATTAAAGGTTTGCACGGTTGAGTTTAAAAAAAGGGTTTATTGTCTAATTTGGGACGCTTTACATTACTTAAACAATTATATACAAGATAAATTATGTTAATTAAACAAGACTGAAAAAGAAAATAATATGACGGCTAGGAATGATAATTCTAATCTTAGTTTAATAAACATGTATTAATAATAAAAATACTTTATGTAGTTATTTATATCTAATCAATATTGGATATATTTATTTTAGTGATTCTTTCTTTATATCTAAATGAAAAATTCAATTTTAAAATAAAGAAATAAATCACTATGTCAGGTTAACAATAGAAGCTAAACATGGAGTTTTCAAGCATCAATTTCTAAAGATATGATATGCACAGTGTGGTGTCTGTATCATGTAGGAACGTGTAATTAGTAAAGATTAATTAATCAGAATCGCGCATAAAAGGTGTAGTACATTAGGACGGTAAGAGGTCGAGCCCTTCAGCCCTTCTTCGCATTGGATGCCAATTAGTGAATACCGTCAGGAATGCCGTTGCGTTTTGAATGGCCTCACGCACCGATAGTTCTCTATCGCCGTTCCGCTGCTGCTCTCTTAGTAATCCGTCTACTCCGCTAATTCACCTGATTGCTGATCCTCGGCTTTATCTTTGTGCAGAACCGGTGTGTACCTGTTCCAGTTTATATCCCGAATACGGATTCGGAGAGAGCTTCAATTAGTCATGATGCTCCTTGACTACCGTCACGCCAGAGGAGCTCTGAATGCGTCCGCCTTTTTTTTATTCAGATGACGTTAAGTAATTACATTTAGTCGCTCGCATTTACGTTCTGTATACACACCCCGCTTACCTTTTTTTTTAATATTAATTTTGTTTCCATTCTAATTTCGCACGCACATTCCGTCGTCGGCGTAATTATTTTTTTCGGTCCCTTTTTTCGCAATTTCACGCCACCTTTCAGTGAGCTTTACTTATATAATTACGTCACCTTTTCTCCCTACTAATTAAAGGGTGAGTGGCTGGGTGCGGAAAGCGAGAAGACTATGCTACAGTAATTTCGAAAAATTTAAATGAATTAATGTGCAGGGCAGGATGGTGGGGTGGGGGTATGTTCGAGTTGTAAAAATAAAACTGTAAAACGACGATATGACTTTAATGTCCTCAGATATTTAACATGCATTGCATTGCTTTTTCTGATCACTGGTTGTTCTGACAGATGTATCCCGATTTGGAAGTACCGATTTATATCTTACGCAGAAATCGAAAATTGGCTCCTCCTCAAGAAATGAGATATTTTTTTTTAAAGGAAATTTAAAAATCATCAAGATTTTCTGATATTGTCTATAGCCTATAAACGTGAATAAAATACATTGCAGAAAAATCACACTGACATAAGGACATAAATTAAGGTCTTCAAAAATTGAAACTAAATATACAAGATATGGTGAAAATATAATAATAATAAGTGGCTATAATCTCCTGATATACATCGTCTCCAGCTAACAAGAATAATAGGACGAGTGGAAGAACACACGAAACCGTGAACTCTGCCTTCAAGATCTAGTCATTTAATTTTTATATTTGAATGTTTCTGTTTATTTTTAAAATCTTATAAAGCTAATAAATAAATAAATAAACATCAATGAAGACAGAAAGCAAATTAAAAATAATACAAAGAAGAAATGGAAAACGTAATCAACGTTTTATAAACATAATAGTTAGCTATGCAATTATTGCTGGAGGTTTTACTTTCATTTTACTTTACTTTAAGTTAGGTTTTTATTTTTAAAACGCCAAGAAGATTACTGTCGACATTAATCATTTCGAGCTCTTTTTATGTATATAGGGTGTGTGACAACTTTCAATTTTCTTTGTCATTAACGATGATTGATCAGGAAAAATTATGTAGACATAAAATTGGCGCAGTTGGTAGGATAATTTGTAACGTACAAATATTCAAAGCAAACTTTTCCCATTTTGTAAATTCAGTTTAGGTTTTTAATGATACAAGTTAGTTTTTTAGTTTGAAATTTCAAGAAAAATTGAGTACAAACTCAATTATTCAATCATCATAAGTTCATATTTGAATAGATTACATTTCAAATGATTATTCAGGTTAATCGATTTGAAAGAATTGAATGCGGTCTTCACTAAGTAATTAATTTCATATTTTATAAACTGTTTCAAATACATCGTATTTAAACTAAAAAAAAAAATAAGAAAATTAAAAAAAGCCTACAGATATTAAAAATATAATATTTGGTTTCAAAAAATTCTATCATAAATAATAATAGTTGAGAATGAAGTAAAGGTGATTAAATTGAATTTTCATAAAAAAATATTGTTCTTAAATAATTTGCGATAATTGAATGCTGTTTTAACTAAATTAATATATACTTTAAAACAGTTCCTAAATATATACGAACAAACAGTAAAATTTTAACATCAATATTTTTAATCCTCTAAATATAGGAAATATTTATCAATACAAGTTCTTGGCTCAGTTATAATTGACAGTTATATAAAAAAAGTTGAATAATCTTCTGTTTACACATTGGCATTTTACTTAAAGCAATTGAATAAATTATTGTTTACCTTCCAGAAATTATATCATCTGTTAACCACTCTTAACTGTCAACTATCAGTTGTAAATTATAAACTGTCAACTATTAACTGTCAGCTGCTTATCCTTTACTATCGACTATCAACTGTCAATTATTTATTCTGATCTATCAAATGTCAATTATCAACTCACAATTATTAACTGTCAAATAAACAAAATAAAACAATTTTATTAAAAACCGCGAGACGATAAGGAATTAAAGTTTTCATGTATATGTAGGGTGGGTGGGCGGCCTCTATCCCACCCACCAATCAGTTAAACATAAGCGAGGGTTTCAATTTAAAGTTGTAAAATATAAATAAACACAAAATAATTGCATTTTTTAATTGATGTATTCATACAAATATTTCAAATAATTTTTGATGATGTTTTACTGACTGGAGGGTGGAATAGAGACCACCCACCCACCCTACACATACATATTAACTTTAATTACTGATCGCCTCGCGGTTTTCAATAGCTTTAATTACAAAATATGAATAAAAGGAAATTGAAAAAGTAAAAATTTTTTTAGTTTTTAAATATATACAAGATACGTAGAAAGGCTTTAAATCAAGCTTAGCTATAGAAGGTCATTTATATTTAAACATAAATGTGATGCTTTATTTTTTATTACATACTAGGTTTTATTGTTTTTAGTCATCAACGATTAGTATTCAAAGTTATCATGTATATGTAGGGTGGGTGGGTGTTCTCTATCCCATCCTCCAATCAGTAAAACATAAGCGATGGTTTTAATTAAAAGTTGTTAAATGTAAAGAAACGTAAAAACATGGTAATGTGGCCATCATAGTATTTTTCTTGCATTTTTCTCGAAAACTATGAGATTTAAGCAAAAAATTAATAATTTGCTAAATTGTTGATTTTTTGGAATTACTTATTATTAATATTTCATTTAACTCCTATAATTTATTAGCAATTAGCAAAAAATATCAAAACTATTAATTTTTAATGTTTTTCTCGCAAGTTAAGATAATGTTTTTATAAAATTTGTTCAGTTTCTCATTCCCTTTAACTTTTGTTTGAAAAGTTATGTAATATTTTATTGCAATTTGTGATTTGGTGCTTCGCTTCGGAGTTATTGGAGTTCTTTTGTTTTTTTTTTAATCTCTATAAGGAGTTATTTGAAGGACTATTTGAAAAAAAAAAGTCTCAAAAGTATCTTTCGGCCCTCTAAAACATTTGTATTTACAATTATTTTTTATTGTTTCAAATAATAATAATTCTCTTTTATATCTTCTGCTGCAGCCAGTATTCTAGCAACTAGTTCTTCATCTGTGTTTACCGGTGTTTCGTATATCTTCGAGGCCTTCTTCTGACTCTAGAAAAAAAAGTACACCCAGTTTTTTATGTCGAAATTTAAAAGTTATAACATACACAACAACATTTTAACTGTAATTGAGAGCTATTTAAGCAAGTTAACATCTTTGAATATGGAAGTGTACATTCTTTCCTATATTCTGCAACTTCAGGGGTGCCACCGGGATCGAATCTGGCCTAATAATATTTTTATTATATTTTAATAATGTACCTGATGTTATTGCATCTAAATGTCTTTTATGACTCTGATGATATAAAACTTTATAGAAGTGTTACTGATGTCAAAGGAAGATTTAAATAGATTATATGCATGGTGCATATTTTAAATTTAAATATTTATAAGTTATTGAACTCACGAGGCGGATACATGATGAAACACACTAAATTTGAAACCCTTCCAACTGTGTTGTTTTATTTCAATATTTATTAGTGAAGTGTATTGACTTTGTCTCGGAACACAGTCGAGAAACTGTTTAATCGAAGACTGCGGCTGTTAATCGATGGTGAGCCTCGTCAGGGACCCCTGTGCCGCCTCCAGTGCGTGTTGGTTCTAGAGAGTACCGCGGTGCTACTTCCTTGCCAGTCCATCACCAGGACGTCTACCGCGTTCCGTTAACAGATGTTTACTCGGGACGTTTTTTTTTAAATATTAATTAATAGTGAGAAAATTAAATTTTCTGTATGAGCATTTCTGCACTTATGTTTTACATTTTACTGTAAAAACTCCAGCTAACAGTTAAAACAACTACTCCCCGCACTAAAGCACCGTCAGGCATTGAATGACATAACTGTTAGCTGTCGTTACATGTCTGAAATAATATTCAGCACGATTTTTCTGGTGTTATCATTTTTTAACCGCTCCTCGAAAAGTATTATGCAATGACAATCTGCGACACGTGTTTCGCTGTATCACAGCTCATCAGTGCAGCTATGTCGCCTCTGCCTCCATATATCCTACTCTTAACAGATTTTTGAAATATCCCTTCCACTGTGCCATACTTATATTCTCTCCCCTTATTCTTCTGTTAGGGTTGTTTTTCTTTATGTATGCCCATAGCTGTTTCTCACATACAATTTCGGATACCGCCTTCATTTTTTCTTTCATCCATTCTTCTTTTCTGCTCTTGCACACCCTCTCACAGTGGTACCTTGCTTCCTTCATTTTCTCTTCTGTCCCTAGCCCTCTTCTCCATTTTTTAGTGGCCTTCCTCAACGCCTTCCTCGCATCCTGACACTCGCTATCAACCAGCCCCTCTTCGTTGGCACCCCGTTCCCCCTCTTCTGCCTCGTCATTGCTGACTTTACTCCTGCTCTCAGTTGTTTCACAGATTCTATGTCTTCGAAACATACCTCTTCAATTCTCTTTTTGTAGTTTATTCTTGCCAACCTTGACTAGCACCAACCTTATTTCTTTATTACTTGCCCCTCCATTCCCCTGTTCCCAAGTTTAACCGTTACTGGAAAATGATCAGACCCGCTCCAGTCTTCAACAGTAAAGTGCGTTACTTCATCCCTTAACTCTTCCTCCACCAGGATATAATCAATTACCGATTTCCCTCGTGGCCCGCTATGTGTCACCTCCCCTTTCCAATCCCCTGCCGTACACCCATTTAGTACTTCCAACCCCTCCCTTTCTATCCATTCTATCCATTCCTCTCCCTCCTTTATTATTATCGAGTTCTTTGACTTTCTTGCTTCTACTAAGTTTCCTTCTTCGTTTGTCCCTCACCCAACTTTCTAACTCTTTATTCCACATATTGTCCTCCAGCTTTTTCTTCAGACCTGCAATATTCCAAAATGATACTGCTATGCAATCCGTTCTCATTTCTCTACGTCTCCCCCCCATATGTCCCCTCTTCTCTAATTCTTCCATGCGTTTTTTGGTCCTTCAACGTCCTTCATTAGTGTGCCCGATCCTTTATCCCAAACCCACCATTCGTTACCTGATCGCATTTTTTGATAGAATACTTGTACCTGTTTCCCGCTTATTCTTTCCTCTCTAGCCCTTGCTTTTATCTTTATTTGGATTTCCCTCTTCTCCTTCAACAAATCAACAAATCATATGGTACTTTTTGCAGCTTTCAATACTTCTTTTTTCGCCATAATTCTTCTTCTCCTCATAATCCTTGCATTTGACCAGAATTGCCCGTTTTTTCCCCACTGTCTTTGCTCCCAGCATAGCAGCATCTTCATACTGGAATGTTATATAAAATTTATATTACAAATAATTACAGTGAATTAAAAAATCAAAAAATTATTAAGAATAGCCTTTCTAGAAATTTTCGGAATTTCTTCTTCTGCAATTTTTCTTTCGAGAGTTCTAAAATATCTGAATTATTTTACTTTTAAAATTCTCTTCTCTCTTTGTTTCTAAGAATTCCTAAGTGATTTCTCTTGTTGCATTAGCGGAATTTTTAAATTTATTCCATGGAAACTTTAATCTTTCAGATTTTATTACATATATATTTAGAAATTATCTATACATTTTCTGAATATTTTCTTACAAATTTTTAAAGTTTAGTTAAGACACTTGTTATGTTCCATAGGTTTACTATCAGTTGACTGACACGTGTTTCGATTGTTTTCAATCATTTTCAAAGTTCAAACAGTTTAAATTTTCAATGATTGGAAACAATCGAAACTCGTGTCAGTCAACTGATAATAAACCTAAGGAAAGTTTCTTCAAAGGTTCTACAATATCTCAGCGACTTCCAGTTTTCGAAAACTAGCTGTCATTTTTTGCTTTATTTTATCAGATTGTTTTTGCAATTATTTGAAAAAAAGATTATAATTTAGATATCATCTAAACGTTTCATATTATCCTCTTCTAGATATTATCTAAATTATAATCGTTTCCTAGAAGAATCCAAACCAATTTAAAATTTTCTTTAGATTTTTCCAAAATTGTTTTATTTTTCTACATTTTTTTAATTGGATTCCAGAAAATTTTGCATTACTTCCAAGATCAAAATTTTCATAGATATCCCAATAATTAGACAGATCATCTTTATGTTTAACAGAATCACCACCTGATGTCAAAAATATTATAATACAACAACCAAACTCTTATCCACTTTATATTAAATTGGAAAAGGTATATATTATACAGGGTGAGTTTTTTTCGATGTTCTCTATGGGGATCTCGGAAACTATAAGATATAGAGAAACGGTTAAATGGGGAAAGAAGTGTAGATTTACGAGACGAATAAAATTTCACTTTCAAAGTTTTCAAAAAAGTCAAGGGTAACTAGATATTTTGAAAAAAGTAAAAAGTGTCAATTTTTTCAAATCAATATATCTCGGTTATTATAACAGATAGAAAAAAACTGTAAAGAACAAAGTCTTAGATAATTTTATGCAGATTAATAAAAAAAATCAGAAAATTTTTATCGCCATTATTTTCCGAGATATGACGCAAACTTACATTTTTTTAAATGGAAACCATAGTTGGCTGTGACCTCATTCAAAAGGTAATTTTTTTCTCTTTAATCTAATATGGCATACGACATAGTTATTTCTAAAAATGAGTGAGTTATAGTCATTTAAAATTTTATTATAAATAAAAAATGGATAGCCATGAAAAAGATGAAAGTAAAACAATTGCAGTTGTTTATAATATTAGCAATATTGTAATTATTAGTTTTACAGAGATAAATCAAAATGAAACAACAGCATAAAGTAATTCTGTAATTATCAATATATCAATGGGAGAGAAATTTTAATATTAAAAAAATATGGTCAGAGTCCACTATTAATACTATTATGACATAAAGTATATCTTTTTAAAATTGAATTTATCGCTTTTTGACGATTCTCATGTAAATTGAATTAAATGTTCCAATAACAACTAGTTTATGATCCTCCACAGATTGATATGATTTTTCATATACTTTGTTTTTTACATAACCCCACAGAAAAAAATATGTATGTCATATTGGATTAAAGAGAAAAAAAATACCTTTTGAATGAGGCCATAGCCAACTATGGTTTCCATTTAAAAAAATGTAAGTTTGCATCATATCTCGGAAAATAATAGCGATAAAAATTTTCTGATTATTTTTTATTAATCTACATAAAATTATCTAAAACTTTGTCCTTTACAGATTTTTTCTATCTGTTAAAATAACTGAGGTATATTGATTTGAAAAAATTGACACTTTTTACTTTTTTCAAAATATCTAGTTACCCTTGACTTTTTTGAAAACTTTGAAAGTGGAATTTTATTCGTCTCGTAAATCTACACTTCTTTCCCCATTTAACCGTTTCTCTATCTCTAATAGTTTCCGAGATCCCCATAGAGAACATCGAAAAAAACTCACCCTGTATAAACTTTAATCATCCGAGTTTAATTTTGACTTGAGACTAAAGAATTAAATGTATCAAACACCTTAAATTAGTTTATCTACGATCGTACAGAAAGTAGACGCTTTTTGCATCATTTTTCATTGTAAAAGTGGCTCTTTAAAGCACTAGTGCTTTTTTACGTTTTTATTGCACGGTAATGTCAAACTGTTTTTATTGCACAGAAATGTCAAATTTGACAGATGAATATATTTCGACGAAACACTTATTTTTTTATTAATTGATACAAATAACTAATAAACTATAAATAAAATATAGAATACAAACCAAATGGCAGATTTAAGAACTCTGGAGATTTCATTTAATGCAAGTCGAAGCGATTAAAATAAAGCGAACATTTTTTCTATAAATAATAATGGCGGCCGACATTTGTGCAACTTGTTTACTGGTTGCTAAGTAACGCTTTCATTAGTGCACTGCGGGTAAAATATGTTTTCACTAATTGAATTATTGAAATGACATTAAAATATTACTCATAAGAAAATATTCTTTGAAATCCTTTACGATCGAAGATAAAATTTTGTAAGGCACACGTGTAAAAAGTTTCTTTATTGCACTCCTGGCTTTAAAAAAACTCGCTCGTTCCTCGCTCGTGTTTTTAAACGCCAGTTCGTGCAATAAAGCATCACTTTTTACACTTGTACCTTAAATAACTATTAGTTTAATATGTTTAATGCTTGAAGCCATAACTTTGTGATACATCTTGAATCAGAAACTTTAAATGAAAATACACTTCGTTGATATCACACAGAAGATTTATTACGTGACTATAGTTACGAAGTGTAAAGTTCCTAGTTTAGTTTAATTTATTGACTTTACAAGTCCTAAAATAATATATAAAATAACATACATTTACAATAACTGAGAACTTAAGATCGCAAGACTAGAAAGCGGAGTTTACATGGAAGTGTTTTTCACTCAAGCCATTATTTTCTGTAGCCGATGATAATCAGCATTCAGCCAATATTTATACCATTGCTATTGGCTATTTTGGTCCAATTTACGTGGAGTTATAACACGTATGTAAATGTGACATAAAATATCTTTATTGGAAATCTTGTACGTTAAAATTCCTTAGTTGTCAGTGTCCAGAAAATTTCTCATAAATCAGATAAGTCTCCTATAATACCTCTATCCTTATAGACTCCTTTCGTTTTAAGGTTAAATGGTAAAATTCGATTAAATAATCTAGAAGATTAGTTTATTATTTGATCATGATTGCCTAACAAAGATAAATTTTGGTGAACCCCACTGGGTTTAGTATTATACCCTCTATCATTCAAAACCTTTATTAATGATTTGTTAATAAATTTGAACTGTAAATATCTTCTATAAGAAGATTTCAACACTAGAAATATTTATCTTTATCTACCAAATCACTTAATTATGATTTCTGATCAAGTTTAATAATGAAGATTTATTTAAAGTTGTTTTACGTTAAAACTATCCATCTGATCATTGTATTAAGTCTTCTGAAGTCACCAATTTTATTAATTTTAATTCATGCCGTCAATTTAATGATGTTACCAATTATCAAAATAAAACATTAGATTTAGTAATTGCTTCCGAAGATCTCGACTGTAACGTTGAGCACAGTGATTTCATGCTCGTTCCTGAAGATAGGTATCATCCTGCACTGAACATATCTGTAGACATCTCAGCCAAACAGGAGAAGCAATTCGATTCTTGTAAAAAAACTTTTAATTTTAAAAAGATGAATTGTAATCTCTTTTACCAATTACTGTTGGAAACCAACTGGAGTTCAGTACTTAACAGTAAAGACCCAAATTCTGCATGCTCAGAATTATATGATATACTCCATAATTATTTAAAAATATCTGTTCCTCTTAAGATCAATAAACACAAAAAATATCCACGATGGTTTTCTGCCGAAACAATTCGAAATATTAAAATTAAAAATCATTATCGGAAATTATCCAAAAAGAACCTACTTTGCTATTATAGAACTAAATTTAAACATTATCGAATTATTGTAGATAATAATATACAAAGTGATTATAAAAAATATCTCGATGTAACTGAAAAGTCTATCAAAGTTGAACCTAAGCGACTATGGGACTTTATCAATGAAAGACGAGGCAAAACTAGGATACCAGGCACCATGCAATATAATAATAATACCTTAAATAACAGTGAGAAAATAACTGAGGCATTTGCTACGCACTTTTCATCGGTATTCTCTAACACAAATAATACCTCATGCAGTTTTAGTGATCGAATTGTATATACGACTCCAATTTTATCAATAAAGTCATTTAATAGTCTTGATTTTTCACGCGCAGTAAAACAAATGAAGGCCAGTTTTACCATGGGTTCAGATAACATCCCTGCTTTTATTATAAAGGACTGTCAGCATATATTAGAAATACCCTTGCTTCATATATTCAACTTAATACTAAAAACTAACTGTTTCCCAGATTGCTGGAAGTTATCTAAAATAGTTCCAATATTTAAATCTGTCAATGATAAGGATATTCAAAACTATCGACCTATATCGTTAATAAATAACTTTGCAAAAATATTTGAAATAATGCTTCATCATGTTATGTATTCACACGTTAGGAATATAATATCACCCAGTCAACATGGTTTTGTAAAGAATAAATCGACGGTAACAAACCTATGCTCCTTCACCAACACTTTATCAAATGCCTTGGATAGTAAGTTTCAAGTTGATGTCATATACACTGACTTTTCCAAGGCGTTTGATAAAGTACAGCATAGTATATTATTGAAGAAAATGGAACTCTTTGGATTTGATAACAACTTGTTGAAATTACTAACATCGTATCTTGATAATAGATTGAACGTGGTTGAATATAAGGGAACAAGGTCTGGTCAATATATTTCAACAAGTGGTGTGCCACAAGGCTCGAACCTTGGTCCGTTACTGTTTGTATTGTTTGTAAATGACCTGCCAGGTCGCCTACATTCAAATTGTCTAATGTATGCGGACGATCTAAAATGTTTTCGTATTATTAAAAATATTAATGATTGTCGAGAACTGCAGAGTGACTTGGATGAGATAAGTAATTGGAGTACAGAAAATGGACTGGAATTAAATATCAGCAAATGCAAATATATGACTTTTAGTAGAAAACGGCAGAACATTGTATTTGGCTACACCATCAATAACATTGTTTTAGAAAATATCAATTTGTTTAAGGACTTAGGAGTATATTATGATACTAAATTGACATTTAATACGCATGTGCAAATGATATGTAAGGAATGTTACAAAACCCTTGGCTTCATAATTCGGAATACCAAAGATTTTAAATCAGTAGAGCCATTAATTAGTTTTTACAAATCTTTCATTCGAAGTAAACTTGAATACTGTGCCATTGTGTGGCATCCGACATATAACTTTTATAGGAATGAAATTGAGAAAGTACAGCGAAAATTCCTTAAAATACTCTACTTTAGGCTACATGGTAAATATCCCTGTCAAGGATATTCTTCTACAGATCTCCAATCAGAATTCAGTTTAAAATCCCTAAATAGTAGGCGCATTATTTCACAAATATTATTTGTTTGTAAATTGATTAATGGCTCCATAGTAGATCCAGATCTGCTTAGTGGTTTAAATTTTATGGTCCCTCGATTGAACACTAGACATCAGTCGGTATTTTACTTAACTAATATTAGAACTCTCCACTATTATAACTCCCCATTAATATCTATGTGTAATCTAGTTAATATATATAGTGTAAATTTTGATATATTTAATGATAGGATTAAAAATATAATTGAAATTTTGAATCAAATTATTTTTTAAATGTCGAATGAAATGTTAATCTGATTTATTGTTAATATTATTCTGTAATTAGTTTACTTTTTTGTAGACTGTTGGATAATAAAGACTTATTATTATTATTTATGTGTGTTCATAATAAATTATAATGTAATTGTAATTTTGTTTCCTTCATGAATAAAAAACATATAACATGAATAAGAGTTTAAAAAATGTAATTCATTAGCGATTTGTAAATATCAGAGGAATCGCAGTGGGACGAAATTAAATAAATTTTCAGGAAGTGTCACGGGACGAGGGAGGTTTTTATAAAATGAAATTTACACGAGAACGGAGTTGGCTGGATTTAAATGCAACCTCAACAATGGAAGGGAAAAAAAATAACGCGGACGCGGCCCGCAAGAATGCGCCAGCTAGTAAAATCTGTATAGGGAGGCGTAACGATAAATCAAAACTGCATATAAATCAAAGTAACAAATTAACTCTTAAAGGCTATAAGTTACGTCGACATATATAAATGCTACTATTAGCATAGGCAGCGCTACCGAGGGCCATAAATCAACCGCAGAAGGAATAACTTGTTATGTATAACGATGTTGTTTTCATCCCCTTTTTGCGACGTGGCCATCGCTAGGGTTGCGTAGTCTCCTCCTTCTTCTGCTTCTCCACCTACGCGGGGGAATTACCGAATCGATGATTTATTCTGTTATTAATCCGACACACACACACACACACACACACACACAACCCTTGCGCGTTTTCCTACAAATTGCGGCCGTTGTTGAGGCGATAACAGTCTGCTCATTTACCCAAGGGAAAAATCGCACACGTTATAAAACCGGGCATAACAAGTTACCACGTCGACAATAATAAGCCATCGTTACGACCCCCTTTACTCGGCACCCTTTATGCGACAATAATGAGCAGTAATTTTTTTCCATCCGCGAAAGCTCGCACAATTTGAACTTATTTCAATAAACCACATAGTAATAAAAATTAAGACTGAAAGACCACCCAATGGAAAATAAGAGAAACAGTATAATAATTATCGTATTATTAAATGTAACACTTCAACAATTTCAATAAAGATCATTAGTTAAATATATCTCTAATAAAAATGATCGATAGATAAACTTGTCAACTTTAAATTATATCAGTATTTATGTATAATTGTTTTAAAAATTATTCGGTAACCTACTATTAATATCTAAAAAAAAATACCATAATAATTACAATGATTATTGTATTCGGTATTATATGCAAAATTATTATTAATCACAATACAATACATCGTATCGGAGATTTGCAGTATTGTACAGAATCATATAAATGTCGAACATTCGAAATGAATCAGTTTGATGGCGTAATCTGCGTTCGAATACATTAATATTCAACAAATTCATGGAAGGGGTGATGATTGGAAATAATTAAATTAATTATCACGAATTTGGGTCGCAATTTATATTCGAAATGGATGGAGTGTTCACGCAATCAAATAAAAGTGCACTAACGATTTGTTAACAAATTGAAAAAAAAAATGTTTCATTCCACAAGTGCTCGATAATATTTGACCACGTTAATTAGGGTAATGTTACTTAATTACTACTATAATAATCCTTTGAATTCATTAAATATTTATAAAAGTTATGTTTAGTATTAATCACACGTTTCTTTATGTTTCAAACCATTAAAAAAAAATTAAGTAGATTCTGTGGTTTTAAATATTATTGATCGTTTCATATTTTAATTGAAAATTTGTTCAAGAAATTATCTATACGATAAATTAATTTCTCACTTAACCCGTCGTGAAACAATTTTGTATGAATTCGATTGTTGATTAAAACACTTACTTGTTTTTTTATAGAAATTATCAAGTAATTAAGATTAAAACTAATTCTGATGGGGTATGTCCTTATGTAATATAAATTGACACTTAAAGAACTTTTTTTACCAGAACGAAATAATCATTTTACAATTTTTCAAGCCTAAAATTTAATCAAATTCCATAGAATCATAGGATCACGAAGTGCAACCTATAGAACTATTTTAAAAAACAGAAATTAATAATTAAAAGCTACTATTGATGGTTTAAGTTTATTTGAAGTGTTCAGAAAAATGAAAATAACACTCAGATTTATTGAAGAAAGAAAATAGGATCACTTTGTTTTACCACTTTTTATTTAACAAATTACACATGACTATAGTTTCGACTATCAACTAGTCATTATCAAACAATTAAACACTCAGCTTTATTCCTTACTTAACTTGTTTATTAAGGGTTGAATGTATGCTTCGTTCAGTTTTTGAACGAATTATCAATTGATAACTTGACTTTTTAAACGAAATGTACATTTAACGCTTAATAAACAAGCGATGTAAGGAATAAAACTGAGTAATTAAGAGCTAAACTCAAAGATAAAAAGGCACAAAAATAACTCTAATGGAGCTATTAGACAGTAGCGCAGTTAGTAGACTAAAATTGCAAAGAATAATTTGCCACTTGACAACCTAAAGCAAAATTAAATTAGGAAAAGGATGGAAGATATAAAAAATAACACAGTATTCAAAATGGAACAAAAAATCTTTTAAAGTATCAAGACATAAAAATACGTTCTGAACTTTTATGCTCCAAATCAAATCTCTTATAACTTCTAGCATAAACAGGAAAATTAACACTAATAATATTCTGCACTGTATTTCATCCTGGAATATGATTAATATGATGGAATTATCTAATATAAACCAACCAAGTTTGGCCGATTACTTTACTAGAAAGAACATTTTACTTATATATCATCGGATATAGATTTTTTTTAGATGCCACTGGTATGTTTTTTTATCATAGAAAATCATGGTTTGTGGTGTATGTAACTGGAGGATGGAATAGTGGCCACCCACCCACCCTACATATACATTTAAACATTAAACTAAAACACTGCATTAAATCCTCAAACATCACCCACATTAAAACTGCTTTAGTTTTAGAAAACAAACACAGTGACAGTATTAGAAGTTTAAATGTTTATGTAGGGTGGGTGGGTGGCCACTATCCCACCCTCCAATCAATAAATCATACTACAATGTTTAATTGATAGTTTCCTTTAGAAACTTTATTAACTGCGCATCCTATGCACATTTTTTTGAAAAATCATCGTTTATGATGTATGTAATTAGAGGGTAGGATAGTGGCCACCCACCCACCCTACATATACCTTGAAATAATACACTAAAACATTGTCTTAAATCCTGGAACACCACCTATAATAATACTGCTAGATATTTTTGAAATTTATCTCAATTCAGATTACCAAGAGGAAAATAAATGCTAAAATCATAAGGTGTGATCTAAGACCTGCTTTTTGTAGAGTTAAATATAAAGCAAAAAATATTTTTGTTTAAAAACTGACGAAAGAACAATAAAATGCGAACTGAAGCTCTTTCGTTCGGGGGTAAAGAATATTTATAATTCTCTAGTTTGCAAATGCCTTAAAATGTAAACTAAGTTTAGCAATATATTAGTACTTAAGCGACTAGAAAACACCTATGGTTCTGGAGTAGTCACAATAGCCATTTTAGAGGAGTCCATCGGGAATGGATAAAATATCTGCTTCTTAAAGAGATGAAAAGAAAGAAAGAAAAGTTACAAAGTCAGTAGAAGAAGAAGAAAAAGAAGAAGACATAAATAAAGTGCGATCTGTAGCTCTTTCGTTCAAGAGCAGAAAAGTTTTGGAATTTTTTTAATTGTGGGAGCTGCATCTTCATCCATGGAACATGTGTATTGATCTAAACCAGATTTGAATTTGGCCCTCAATGTTTATACAAAATATATAATTGATTCAGCACAGACCTTTTGTAGGAAATGATTTTAGCTTTAGTAAAGTAGTACCAGTGATATGAAGAGACATTGTTAATGAGAGAAATAAATTCATTCCTAATCAAGTTTTCTTGAAGCTTGTTTGTGGTTGAGTATTCAAAATTATTTATTATTTAAGTAAGACAGGTGTGCAAAAATCACAGATTTCTCAAATTCCTCAAAATATGCGTTTAAATTTGCTTGTCCAAAATCTTAGGCTAATGAAAAATAAAAGATACTTTTACTTAGTTAATGTCACAATGTGATATTAACTAAGTAAAAGTATCTCTTATTTTTCATTTGATTAAAATATATCACGAAGTAAGTGCCTACAACCTCAATCATCTTAGGCTAAATATATATGATCTAAAACTAAGTCTTAAGGGCTTGCTGATAATGACAATATAACGAAAACACATCTTTTAATCATGTCATATCTCTATGAACAATCATACGTAAATTATTTTTCACATCACATAAAACAAGGTATTACGGCCACCCTTAATGCCGCCGAACGTCCGGAATGAAATAATAGGACAGCAGATTAATGCTCAGATCCATGGAAATCAAACAGTAAAGCCCCCACGTTGTTTTTTCCATATTTTTTTTTATGTCCGCCCGATTTTTACGGTCCGCCCGTAAAACATACAAATTGTAAAATATAAAAGTTGGAACACGACGGGAATTTACGGCCGTGAATAACTTCATTTAAATGTCGTAAATCACGGATTTCGCGATGGCGATCGTCAAAAATGCAGCCCGTAATAATAAAAATAACGAAACGAAAAAAAAAAAAATCAGCCCAAATGAAATTAAACGAAAAATATATACCAATATTTTTTCTTATAAAATCTAATTTTGGCATGAAGTAAAATAAAAATCCACCCCATCCACCCCTCCCTTCCTCTCACTCTCGTGGGGATATTAAACCGGGTGTCAGGGCGACACACTTCGCTACGTGAAGTGGCAATAAACGGTGTTACACAACGCACCGTGTAAAACTACAGGGTGTTATTTCGCGTGACTGAACGCCCATTGTTATTTTCAGCGGGATCGCTGAATTGTGAAAATCACACTACCTGCCGTAAAACAATTGATACTTGTGATACGTGTATTGCTGCTTCCACCATGCGTCTACACCTCCGCGCTCATTAAACCACACCGAATATTGCACTTGTTCATCGCACGGTCGAGATCGATTATCGGCGCGTTATTATTTTTTATTTATTATTTTTTAGTTTACCGTAACCAATATCCAGATGGCGCTGATAGAAATGTAAAGCGCGTACGCATTTCTTTTCCAATGTTACCTGCAACAAATGCAAAAGAGATACTATCTGCTTTGATGACATTAAAGTTGGTCAAAATAAATACATACCTTCTTCTACGAGAGCCATCCAGAAAATTAATAAAACCCGTTTTGGAATATAAAAAAAATAGTATATATTAACGAATATTAACATTTTATATCTAAAGAACATATCTTAAACTATTTCTGTACATAGACACCTAGGAAATTTAAACATTTGTCGTAACGTGTGATGAATTTTTGTATCTCAGCTTCATACTTTTCCTCAGCCAGTGTATTTCTTTCCTAACAAGAGAAGATTCCTTGCTAGATTTTTTTATAGTTTTCTTTTTCAATTTCCACACAGTAAAAATTATCTTCCTGATTTCTTGAGTTTTGCATTTCTAACTGTAAAAACGTTCGCCTTTTAGTAGAATAAAATTATCCAGAAATGTACCTTTTAGAATATTAAAATTTCTATTTAAAATATTTCTTAAAGATTTCTTGAAATACACATTTCATACTGCAGAAACTTACCTTTTCAAGTAATATAGATTTTTCTAGAATTTTTAATAAATTTCTCTGTATTCTCTCTTTTAAATTAATTTGCCAATATGCAAAGACTTTATTATTTTTAGGATTTTTAGAAGATTGGAGATTTTTTTAGAAATTGGCCACCAATCTAATTCGGTACAAGATTTTTAGAATTTTCAGCAATTTTCTCAAGAATCTCACATCATTTCATTACCTTGTCAATTTTTTTAACTGTTTATAGTCTCTGTCAACTTTTACTAATGGTCAAAATTTATTATCTTTCTTCATTTTATTTGTTTGTATTTTAAGCTGCAAATACCGTATTAGAATTGTTTTCTTATTATTTCTAACAATTTCTCTTTTAACTTTTTAAGAATTTTCCGTTTACTAATCTCTTTATTTTCTTCATGGAATTTATTAAACAAAGAACAAAGATTTTCTGTTTCTATAATTTTTCAGAAAGTTTTCAGATATTTTTTTTTTGAGATATTGTCTTTTTCAAGCTGCAAAATATTCCTTTATATCAGCAAATTTTTCCTCCGGATTTATAAAATTCCGCATTCTTCTTTCAAAAAGTTTTCATCACATTTTGCTTTATTCTATCAAAATTTGTCTTTAAGGTTTTAGAACTTTATTATAGATTCATATTTTCTTCTTGTAGGATTCGAGAATTTTTCATCGAATTTTCTTATAGATTCCTATATAAATTTCTGTCAATTTCTCTTGCACTTTTAGATAATTTTTTATTCCAATTCCAAATTATTTTTAGAAATTGCCACCTAACAATTTTTTAAGATATTTTTCTTATAGAGTTCTAGAATATTACATCAAATTCCCAAAAATTCATTTTGTATTTTGAGTAAGAGTAGAGTAATGTAAAATTATTTTTAGAAATTACCGACTAAGCAATTTTTAAGATGTTTTTCTTATAGGGTTCTAGATTTTTACAGCAAATTGCTGAAAATTTATTTTATATTTTGAGTAAGAATAGATTGGAATACTTAAATTAGAAATTTACCTAGCGTACTCTTGACCTGCCTCAATAGGATATTTATTAACACTGGTTAGGACTACACAAGGCCAAGATACAGTTTGTTGTGGTAGGTCAAGAGTACGCTAGGTTAATGCGTGGTAACATGCTAGCTCAAGCAATGGTTCCGTGGGGTAGGTCAAGGGTACGCTGAATTTAAAAATGAAATTTGTCAAAGCAAGATAGTTAAAAATAACTGATAGTACATTTAATTAACAAATGTTAATAAATATTTAGAAATGTCTTTAATGAAGAGTTTTCTAGAAATTCCTCGAAATTTTTTAAACTATGTTTTTAAAATAGCGCAAAATTCTTATTTTTCCATAATTTTTCAACAATTTCCCTTTCATTGTTTTCATGCAAAATTTCTAAGACATAGATGAGAAATTGTTACATAATTATAGAAGTCAGATTCTGCTGGAAAAAATAAGAATTCGTGTTTTACCTTATAAATTTTTCCTACAAAAATATTTCATAAAATTTATCTTCCAAATGAAAAAGATTTTCCTCTTGGAGGACTAAAGAATTAATCTACATTTATTTTTTTAAATTTCAATTATTTCTTTCCAATTATTACGAAAACATTCCGCCTATCTTTTTTTCTGTTTTTTTTTTGTAATTCTTACTTCATATAGGTTTATAGAATTTTTCACAATTTTTAAGTATACTTGAAATTTTCTTTTCTTTTTAGGCTTAATCATACCTTTCTAATCTTTTCCTAGAATTTATTAAACAAAAAAGAAATAGTTTTGTTTTACATTATATTCTGTGCTGCAAAAAGTTTCTTTTAGAATTTATAACAATTCCAATTTAGTAATATTTCTTGCTTAATATTTCGAAAATTTTAGATTTTTTAGAAACTATTTCAAAATTTCTTAAATTTTTTCCCAACTGGAAATAACTGCAAAGATATAAATTTCATTGCAGATTTTCTTATCGTTAATTTATTATTTCTTGCCTTTTCTTTACCTTTTCTTGAATAAACCCTCGAATTTTTTTTTTTAATTACTTAAATTTTGTGTTTAAAGTTGTGAACATTTTTTACTTTCCCTATATAGTGAATAGTATTGTTTCCGTGAAAAAAAAAATTGGTAGACAAATTCAAATAAAAGTGGAAGAAGTAGAAAAAAGAAATCTTAGTGCCTTCGCAGAAAAAAATGGATGAGTTAAAGTAAAGAAATTATAGAAAATACTTGAAAGAAAAGTCACTGAAAAATTAAATCTGAAAGCAAAGTTGGTAAAAAAATTAAAAACCTTATAAGAAAGTAATATTACTGAAAGTTTCTAGAGAAAGAAAACATTTGCTATTGTAAAATAAATTACTAAAAAACTTTTTTTTAAATAACGGAAGAAATGATGAAACCACGGTTTAAGCATTAAATTCTTGTACTTATGAACTACTACAATAAACTGTACCTTGAACTAACATAATTCTTCAGGTGGGTCATAAGTAAGCTGAGGAAATTTCTAATTCAAGAATTTCGATGAAAAGAAGAAAAACTTGAAGAATGAATTGCAAAAATATTCTGATTGGATGATTGGATAAAGCAACAAATGATTGAAGAGGAAAGAAATACTTAAAAAATATATAATTCTGGAAAAATAAATTAATGGAAAATTATAGATCTCTATAGTAAACAGTTTTTCAAAGTTTGGAGGAGAATCTTCAGAAAGAAAAAAGTTAAAAGAAAAATATCTCAAAAATTAAATAAGGAAATCTTTGCTTTTTGGTTAATAAATTCCTAGTAGAGAAAAGAGGTACGATCAATTAAGAAATTATGGAATGTTCTAAAAATAATAAAAAAGAAATTGCTAGAGTATTTTGGCAATACAGAAGAAATTATTCAGAAAAATTTAATAACTTTCAAAAATTTTCTAAGGATCTTGAGATTAAAGTGGTAAAAATCTGGAGGGGATGCTGAACATAAATTTTGATAAGTTAAAGTAAGATAAATTTTAAGAAATATATAAAAAAAAATATTTTACATTTAAAAAATTATTGCAGATAATTTCATAAAATAATAACTTTTCATAAAATCAATAAACAAGCAATAAATGATAGAATCTACTTCAAAATTTTTAGAACTTTTGAAGAAAAATCACATGGAAATAATATAATTCTAGAAAAAGAAAATCAATCAGTTGGAAAAACAAATATAAATATTTAGATTTTTTTTAAATTCAAGGAAAAGAAAATATTTGAAGATTTAGAATGAAATCGAAAGACAAAACACAAATAATATTAAAAATCTAATAGAAATTCTAAAACCTCATAAGAAAATAGAAGATCTTAAAGACTACAAAAAATATATTTTATTTTGAAACACCACGATAAAGGAAGAGATGTATAAAAATGGTGATGTGGCCATCATAGTAGTTTCCCTATATTTTACTCGAAAACTATGAGGTTTACGCAAAAATGTTATTCTTAGGCTCAGGGGACCCCAAAACGGATATTTCCGCAAAAAAAAAAAAATTTGAAAAAAAAATCACGAAAACAATAGTCTCCCTATATACAGGGTGAGTTTTTTTCGATGTTCTCTACGGGGATCTCGGAAACTATAAGAGATAGAGAAACGGTTAAATGGGGAAAGAACTGTAGATTTACGAGACGAATAAAGTTCCACTTTCAAAGTTTTCAAAAAAGTCAAGGGTAACTAGATATTTTGAAAAATGTAAAAAGTGTCAACTTTTTCAAATCAATATATCTCGGTTATTATAAAAGATAGAAAAAAACTGTAAAGGACAAAGTTTTAGATAATTTTATGCAGATTAATAAAACATAATCAGAAAATTTATATTGCCATTATTTTCCCAGATATGACGCAAACTTACATTTTTTTAAATGGAAACCCTAGTTGGCTATGACCTCATTCAAAAGGTAATTTTTTTCTCTTTAATCCAATATGGCACACGACATAGTTATTTCTAAAAATAAGTAAGTTATAGTCATTTTAAATTTTACTATAAATAAAAAATGGGTAGCCATGAAAAAGGTGAAAGTAAAACAATTGCAGTTGTTTGTAATAATAGCAATATTGTAATTATTAGTTTTACAGAGATAAACCAAAATGAAACAACAGCATAAAGTAATTCTGTAATTATCAATATATCAATGGGAGAGAAATTTTAATATTAAAAAAATATGGTCAAAGAGTCCACTATTAATATTATTATGACATAAATTATATATTTTTAAAATTGAATTTATGGTTTTTTTGACTATTCTCATGTAAATTGAATTAAATGTTTCAATAACAGCTAGTCTATGATCCGCCACGGATTGATATGATTTTTCATATTCTTTGTTTTTTACATAACCCCACGGAAAAAATTCTAAAACGCGCAGATCGGGAGATCTAGGTGGCCCTGGGATTGGTTTATTTCTTTCCACTCATGAGTTAGGAAAAGCATCATTTAAATAATTTGTAAAGCCAACATGTTATGAGGAGCACCGTCATATTGGAACCATTTCAACCTTGCTTGTAATGATAAATTTAAACAATCGAGCGTATCTTCAAATGTTTTCTGAAGAAAAATGAAAGTAATCATTTTGACTTAGTGAGCTTTTAAAAATATATGGACCGAGAATAATTAAACCAAACACACCATGGATTAAACCCAAATTGAATTTGTAGTTTTCTCTGTGAAAATTCTCGTGGATTCTCTTGAGTTCATTTATGTTCATTGTGGCGATTAAAAATACCACAATTAATTAATCGCGATTCATCTGTTCATAACATTTGTGTAAGAAACGTATTATCCTGTTAACAAATGTGTTTATACCACTTACAGAAGGCCATTTGATAATTACAAAATTATTATTCTTATGCTGATTTTTCATTTTTGTTTAACTTTGTAAAACTAATAATTACAATATTGCTATCATTATAAACAACTTCAATTGTTTTACTTTCATCTTTTTCATGGCTACCCATTTTTTATTTATAATAAAATTTAAAATGACTATAACTCACTTATTTTTAGAAATAACTATGTCGTATGATATTGGATTAAAGAGAAAAAATTTACCTTTTGAATGAGGCCATAGCCAACTATGGTTTCCATTTAAAAAAATGTAAGTTTGCGTCATATCTCCGAAAATAATGGCGATAAAAATTTTCTGATTATTTTTTATTAATCTGCATAAAATGATCTAAAACTTTGTTCTTTATAGTTTTTTTCTATATGTTATAATAACCGAGATATATTGATTTGAAAAAATTGACACTTTTTACTTTTTTCAAAATATCTAGTTACCCTTGATTTTTTTGAAAACTTTGAAAGTGGAATTTTATTCTTCTCATAAATCTACACTTCTTTCCCCATTTAACCGTTTCTCTATCTCTTATAGTTTCCGAGATCCCCATAGAGAACATCGAAAAAAACTCACCCTGTATACTATATAGGGAAACTAATTAAATATTTGAATACAGAATATATCTACTAAGATTTTCTTCTTCTAGGATTTAAGAAAAATCTTCAGATGAACGCTTACGTTTGAACGAATGTAGATCGGTATACTTTAGTTAGAAACTTAACTTAAAGTTGTAGAATTTTTAAGCATTTTCTTTCATTTTCCAACAACTTTCCATTATTTCTTTTCTGCAATTTGTAATGAAAATTACCTAGATTAGCTTTTTCTGTAATGTTTTAGAAAATTTTTGAATGGATTTCTTGGTATTTATCTTCTTGGCTGGGAACATTGGCTTTTTTCAGGACTCCATTTTCTCTTATAGATTTCTACAATGTTTCTCAAACTACTCTTTTAATTCTTTTTGGAATTTGTCTTCTAAGTTGCGCAGGATTTCTTCTTAAGAGATTCCACATATTTTCACCAACTTCTTCCTGATTTATACAATTTTTAAGCCATTTCTCTAAATTTTCTACCATTACTTGCTATATTTCAATCAAAATTTTCTAAAATTTATTTTGCAAATACCAGAAATTTCTTTCACGATTTTTCATCTTCCAAGCTGCGAATATTTTCTTCATCTAGGCTTGTAAAGTAACTTTTCTTCCAGAATTTTTAATTTGTATAACAATTTTTCTTTCATTTCCAAGATAAACTCCCCAGTAATATTTCCTCCAGAATTTTTAAATTTCATAAGAATTTCTCTTTAACTCTTCAAGAATTTTCCATTCGTATGTAAGTAAGCGCTGAA
Source organism: Ontholestes murinus (assembly GCA_963969525.1). NCBI lineage: Eukaryota > Metazoa > Arthropoda > Insecta > Coleoptera > Staphylinidae > Ontholestes > Ontholestes murinus. The sequence goes on along the minus strand of OZ018395.1, from coordinate 62,299,306 downwards.
AATTCATTGCCTGATAGATTTTATTTAGATCGAAACACGTCTACTCTAGACCTACCTCAATAGTCTATATAATAGCGCTGGTCAAGAGTACGCTTGGTGAAGATATCTTTTATTGTGTTAGGTGAAGAATACGGTAGGTTAATGCATTATTAAATCATGTGTTTCTTTATCTTAGAAAATTTATCTGGAAATTATTTTTCAAAAACCAATATTTCCTTTTTCTAATCTTACATTCTTTTTTCTTTTCGACTTTCTAAGATGTAAATATTTTATATAATTTACCAGCATTTTTTTCAGATTTATAACGTTATTAAAGCGTATTTTTTTGATTTTTTCAAGAACTATCATTTTAGAATTTTCACAGGTTTTATTTATTTATTTATCTATTTATTAGGGTTTTTTGCATTTATTTTCTAAGCTGCAAAGACTGCAGAAATTTCCAGCAATTTGTCTTCCAGATATATACTATTTTTTTTTAATTTCGAATTTTCCAGAAAATTTACAGATTAATTACATTTTTTTTTCTAGCTTTATCAGAATTTTTCTGAAATTCGTCTTAAAAATTAAACAGATTTCTTTTTTTTTAATTTTTCATAAGTTTTACTTCAAAATATCATGGAATTTATCCTAACGGCTATTTCAGAACTTTTCAAAATAATTTTCTTCCACATTTCTACAATTTTCTATAAATTTCAATTCAAATTTTTCAAGAATTTTTTATTCTGAATTCGAATTTGTCTTTTACGCTTGGAATAATTTCTTTTTTACGAAATATTTTTTTCTGTTCAAGAAATTTTATCCTGCTTTGCATTATATTTCTTAAAAAACTTTCTATTCTGATGAAAGTAAAATCAAATACTTGATTGTAGAGGCTTTCACTTTGTGATATATATTTTATAACTTTAAATAAAATTAATGATGATTAAATTACAACACTTGAAATAGAAAATTACTTACTTCAATAAATTAGAGTACGCTGCAATGATTTTTTTAATCTAGATATTTTCAGAAAAATGCTCTTTTATTTCTCAAATATAATTTTCTATTTTATCTTATTAATATTTTTATAAATATTTCTTCCAGACTTCTAAGAATTTTCAGCAACGTTTTAAATTTTGTTATTATTTCTTCGATTATCTTTTCTATTTTCTCTTTATTATATTCTGTATTTTGTAATTAACGAAAACATTTTTTCTTCTAGAGTTTATTTTCAGACTTCTTGGAATTTGTCTTTCAAGCTAAACAGATATTCTTCTATTTAGAGTTTTAGAATATCGAGAAGTTTTTTCTTTAGATTTATAACATTTTTAAGAAAACTGTCATATCTTTTAAGAAATATACATCATTTATTGCTTTTTCCTATCGGTGTTTTTCTGAAATTCTCTTTTCTATTTCATGAATTTTTCAAAAGTTGTTATTGAAGAGATCTTAGAATTTTCTTCTAAGCTGTGAAGATTTTCTTCTTGTAGGATTACGAAATTGTTAAAAATAGAATTCATCCAGGTTTCTAAAAAAAAATTCAATTTCTCTTCCATATTTCAAAAATGTTGCATTCCTTAAAAGTCCTGAAAATTATCTTTCAAAAGCAATGATTTTATTTTTCAAGAATCTTTCAGAAATTTTAAATTTAGATTTTTGGAATTAAGTTTTGAAGCTTTGAAGATTTTTTTCTTATAATGTCCTAGAATTTTTCAGAATTTTTTCTTTCAGATTTGTTTACACATTAAAACAAATTATTTTTCATATTCAGAGATTTTTTTAGAAATTCTTCTTCCAGATTTTATAGATTTCGCATTCTAAACGGCAAAAATAGTTTACCTCTTTCCTCTTCTAATATTATACAAATTTTCAGAATTTTTTGTCTGGATTTTTAAAATTTTCTACCAATGTTTGTTTCATTTTTTAAGAATTTTCTATAATTTCTAATTAAACTATCATATTTTTCTATTCTTTTCTTGAAATTTAGTTTCAAAACGTGAATAATTTGTTTGTCGGAAATTTATCTTTCAGATTTTTATAATTAAAATAAATGCCTACCAAATTTCTTTAAACTTGTCTTTCAAACTGTAAAAGATTATATTCTTCTAGGGTTTTAAAATTTTCTAGCATTTTTTTTCAGATTTCCAAAATGTTCTACCAGTTTTTCTTTAATTTATCAAAAATTTTAACTTTACGTTATGGAATTTATTTACAAATGTTTTAGGACATGTTGCTTTCATATGTCAAAATATATTCATCAATTTTTTTTTTCAATTTATTTTATTTATAATTTTCTAGAATTTTACCATAGGCAATTATTTTCTATTTTTAGACTTTTCAGAAATGATAAATAATTTATTTTATTTGTAATTTTCTACAATTTTACCATAGGTAATTATTTTCTTTTTTTAGACTTTTTAGAAATGATTGAAAGGTGGAAACCTTTTTAAAATTTGTCTAAAAAGGTATGATGAGTTTTTTAGTGTTTTAATCTAATAAATCAAGGAGAAAATATGTTGGATATAATAACATTATAAGAAGAAAATCATTTAAGCTTCGAAGACATTCTAAAAATCTAAATATAAAATTTCTCTATATTTTCAGAATAGAAAATCATAATTTTTGAGACATAATTTTCAGCAATATTTCAAGAAGATAAAGCAAGAAATTTTAAAAAATATATAATAATTTGCTTTAATTTTAGAAATCTACAAGAAAAATGTTTGAATAAATTTTAGAATCTTATAATAAAGAAACCATTGCTGCTTAGGAATTTCAACAAATCTGGAACATTTTTTTTTAAATTTGAGAAAAAGAACACACAATCTATTGAGGAAGGTCAAGAGTATGCTAGGTAAATTTATAATTTATTGTGACTGCTGGGTAGAACACTAAATTATTGTATCAAATATTGAAGTAGTTTAGGAGGATATTCTGATTGGATGATTGGATAAAGCAACAAATGATTGAAGAGGAAAGAAATACTTTAAAAATGTATAATTCTGGAAGAATAAATTAATGGAAAATTATATATCTATAGTAAACAGTTTTACAAAGTTTCGAAGAGAGTCTTCAGAAAAAAAATTAGAAGAAAAATATCTCAAAAATTAAATAAGGAAATCTTTGCTTTTTGGTTAATAAATTCCTAGTAGAGAAAAGAGGTACGATCAATTAAGAAATTATGGAATATTCTAAAAATAATAAAAAAAGAAATTGCTAGAGTATTTTGGCAATACAGAAGAAACATTTCAGAAAAATTTAATAACTTTCAAAAAGTTTCTAAGGATCTTGAGATTAAAGTGGTAAAAATCTGGAGGGGATGCTGAACATAAATTTTGATAAGTTAAAGTAAGATAAATTTTAAGAAATATATAAAAAAAATATTTTACATTTAAAAAATTATTGCAGATAATTTCATAAAATAATAACTTTTCATAAAATCAATAAACAAGCAATAAATGATAGAATCTATTTCAAAATGTTTAGAACTCTTTAAGAAAATTTACATTGAAATAATATAATTCTAGAAGAAGAAAATCAATCAATTTGAAAGACAAATATAAATATTTAGATTTTTTTTTAAATTCTAGGAAAAGAAAATATTTGAAGATTTAGAATGAAATCGAAAGACAAAACGCAAATAACATTAAAAATCTAATAAAAATTCTAAAACCTCATAAGAAAATAGAAGTTCTTAAAGACTACAAAAAAATATTTCATTTTGAAACACTACGATAAAGAAAGAGATGTAATAAAATATTTGCAGAAATATCGATTAAATAAAGCATACAGATAATACAAAATTCTTGAAAGAGAAGTTACTAAAAATTGTTATTAATCTGAAAAAGATGCTTAAAAGTTGAGAAACCTTATACAAAAGTAATATAACTAAAAGATTCTGGAAAGGTAAACTATTTTCTATTGAAAGTTCTAATACTTTTGAAATAGTTTCCTCCTCAAAATCCTAATAGAAGCAAGATATCTATTTGCTCCAAATATGAATATTTATGAACTCTAATAAAGTTAACTATTAATTATTATTATACATAATTTATATTTTTTAAACGAAGACGGCCACGAAAAACATGTAGTTTCGAATAAATAGAAAAAACAAGAAAATATTTTCGTAAAATCTACAACAAATGAGTCTTATTAAGACTACAAGAACAAATCACGTTTGAAACAACTACTTCTCCAGCTAATACTTCTACAGACATTAAATTTTTTTTATAATTTCTTACCTTATCTTATTTTCTGGAATGTACCTTTTTTCCAGGATATTTTTTGTCAAATTTCTACAACTTTTAGTTTTTCGGAAATTTATATACCAAGCTGCAAAAAATTTTTATTATAAATTTTTCTTCCATTTCTTATATTTTGTATTCCCAGATGCATAGAATTTAGAATTATCCAGAAATTTTTTCTTCAGATTTCTAAAATTATCTATTTTTGGTCATTTCTTGATTTATTTTATATTTAAAACGAAAATATTCTATTTTTACAAGTTTTTCAAATAATTTATTTATATTTATTTACATTTGTCTCCAAACAAAATTTTTCTTTAATTTTCAAAATCTTTCAGCATTTATAATTAGACGACTAGAATTTTGCAGAAATTTTCTTTATTTTCTCGAATATAATGTCTTTATCTTACCGGAATTTATTTATTTTACAAACTACAAAAATCTCATTTTTCTTATAAACATAATTTATCTACTAAGATTTTCTTCTTCTAGAATTTCAGAAATTTCTTCAGATGATAGCTTAGGCTTGAACGAATGTAAATCTGAAAATTTTAATTAGAAACTCAACATTAAGTTTACGTTTGAAAATGATCGAAACTCGGGTCACTTAAAAAGAAAGTGTAATATCAAAAAAGTAAACGTTTTTGTTTAAATTTCCACGAAGATAACGTCTCAATCATTAATCAATTTTTCAAAAGTGTTTCTTTTGGATATTTCAAGAAATCTGTATTCCTTATTCTGAAATTTACCACCCAATAAGCAAAGATTTTCTTTTTCTACACTTTTTTAGAAATACTTTTAGTTTTTTCTTAAAATTTGTTTTCCAAATTTTTATTTAAAGTATTCTAGAATTTTCCAGAATTTTTCACCAGTATCTCATCAAAATTGCCATGATTCACTTTTTATATAATGTTCGAAATTTTTATATAAGATTTCTTGGTATTTATATTCTTACCAGCGAATATTTACTTTTTTTAAGACTCGCAATTTTTCTTATATATTTTGTACAATTTTCCTCCAATTTTTTTTTTAGATTTTAACAATTTTTCATTCTAATGTAAGATAATTTTTAAAAATTATCTTCTAAACTGGGCATAATTCCTTTTAACGTGACTATGAATTTTCACAAACTTTGCTTTTTAACATTTTTAAGCAATTTCTCCCTTTTTTTGAAGAATTTTTAATTAATTGATTAATGGTTGAGGCGTTCACTTCGTGATACATCTTGAATATTTAAATAGAGTAAAACTCACTTCGTTGATATCGCACTATTTATTATAACATAATAATGTTTACATGATTTATAAAAAATGTTGGCCATAAAATATTGTTCTATTTATAAAACAAAGTATAGCTTATAAAATGCGATTTCGTAATTCATGCTAAGTTTTTATTCTACATATTTAATTTTAAAATGACTTCAGAATATCTTTATTTGTATGTTCTATTTAATTCATCTCTATTTAAAATTGTCTTTATCAAATAAACTAAAATTTTAAGATTGTCCATTAATAATATTTAAATATCAGACGCACTTATAATAAGCGCGACTGAAATTTCTTAAACGCTTTTAGAATATTATTACATATATAGTTATATTCATGTGCTTTTCATGAAATTAGTTTATGTTTAGAGTCTTGTATGTAAAAAAGTACAGCTCGGAGAATATGATTGTACGATTCATGCAAAATTAAAATATTCTGCACATTCACCAAAAGTGTTACAAACAAAATGTTTAAAACGTCTTCAAAATAAATTTATTTGAATGTCCTACATAAATCTTAGCTATATTAATAATTCTATTTATAAAAGAAACTACAGTTTGGAAGGTCTTATTAATATGTTTGAATCATCGATATTTGAAAATTTCGCGTATTAAACAAATGTGCGGCAAGCTTTTTAAAACGTCATCACAATACTTTTATTAATGTGATTTTTTTATAAAAGTGTGTTATATCTACAATTCTACCAATAATTTTTTTTTAAGAAACCGGCGCATCCACCAAAAGTGCTACAAGAAGATTGTTAGCAACGTCTTCAGAATACATTATTCTGAAGACATTATATATATATATATATATATATATATATATATATATATATATATATATATATATATATATAAATTCGATGTATTTAGGGTTCCATTTATCAAATAAACTGTAGATTGGGGAGTTCTATTTCACGATTCATGTGATAATTTATTATTAGAGTGCCCCGCGCATTCATCAGAAAATAGGTTTAAAAACGCCTTCAAAATATTTTTATTCATAAGATGTATATTAATATTTAAATGATATATTTTTTAATTGTACCTTGGCTAAATGAGCCAGAGGGTTTTTCTAACCAGGATATCAAAAAATAATTAATGATTATCGTTTCTTAATAATAATTATAATAATAATAAAATATGTCTTTATTTTCAAAGAGACAAAACAGTACGAAATGAAAATTACATTACTATGTTATTTGTGATGAAACATATTTATAATATCTTTTAATTATACAAATAAATCTTGGTTTGTGTCACTATTGTTTCCCTAAGGTGGTAAAGTTAGTTAGGTTATTAAAATAACTACGATTAGAACGGGTTGCAATTAAACCTATTAGAATCATCCATCAGAAAGCAAATATTAGATTGTTAATACTATTAAACCATATGAACTTGATTCATCATCATAAATAAAATATTTTTCTCGTCGCGATTTGCTGCCCTTATATAACATATTGCATGGAGGCTGTATTGTGTGCCTTTCTTTAATTTAAATGTCGTTGTTTACGCAGCAGGAAGAGCGTCGGTAGCTGGAAGCAATATCGGAATAGTGGAATATCGGGGCTCGGACTCCGGGACCAATGCTAAATGTAGTGGAACTTCAGACCAAGCGTGAGTGATGGATAGCTGCACGCCCTTCTACCTACCGTAATATGTGTTATTGAAATGTAGATCTATATATCTATATATTCGCTTGTTAATCATTTCAGTACACAGATCGCGAATGCATGCAAATTCTCCCGGACCTACCGCCCCATAAAAATCACCGAGGCCCTCGGTCTTCAAGGAGAGGACCTCGTAAACTTCATCTAGATGATGAATTAATTTTTGTTTGCGTTCTACCCAAATTCACGTTCGAGTGGTATTTTTTTTTATATACGTATATACCGATGATAAAAGTGTGCCTGGTCGTGTTTTCAATTTATAAGAAAGGAAAAGGTGCCTTTTTCAAAGATCACACATTCACCCTCGAGTGGGCGCGAAGAACGGCCGAACGGGGCGCAGTCCGCATTGTGCAACAACCCACGTCCATCTGCTCTTCTGCCTTTCCCCCTATCCCGGTCCGTGGCCGGTTACTTCCGCCCCCTTGCACACTTAAAGTGAAAAGCAAGAAGTCTTAAATCCTCGCCACCGTCTCCGCCAATATCTCATATCTGGAATAACAAAACGTTAAATCGTAAAACTATATTAAAGGGATGCCTACAATAACATTAAATATTTATTATTTAACAATTCTCTTCTAAATCATTTAAAAATCTTCAACTAAATAAATCACATTTTTACTTGGTGATACATTTTAAACTATTACTTAGTAATAAATAAATCACTTCAGTGTTGAACCTAGGATTACTTTTAAATTCCTTTAAAACAAATATTGATCTTTCTCTACACATCAATTATACCCACTTTAATATTTAATAAAGTTTCTTGGATTGATGAATTCCAAATTACTAAAATTTTCTCTTCTAAAAAACGAAAAGAGATAAGTTTTAACAATTTCCAGGAAATTTCTTTTCAACATTTCTAGAAGATGGAAACCCTAATATTTTATAATCTTGGTAATCCTAATATCATTATTTAAGAATATATTGATTAATTCATATATGCTGTTCAATTATTTTTGACGTTATTTCTTCTTGGATTAATTACTGTATTAATTTAATGTAAGTTTTCTTTCAAATTACTAACATTTTCCAACAACTTCTCTTCTAAAATACGTAAAGAGATAAGAAGGGTTTTAACCCTTTCCAGGAAATTTATTTTTTGGATTTCTAAAGTTTTCCATCAATAACTGGAAATTTCTGCTAGAGAAAAATTATTAAAGCATAGAAGAATATATATTGGGAATGTCATTAAAAATTTTTTTTTTCTTTTTTTCTTTTTTGTCGGCATCGACAGCTAGGACCATTAGCCTTTATTTCTCTGGAGTTGCCATGTTTAGAGCTAGGCTAACCAATGTAGCGTCACATTTAATGATTTAATTTAATGATATTAAGTGCCTTTTTACATCGTACTGCCAACTTATCGATGTGCCTCTCAAAACAAAGGGCACTGTTGAAAATAAGTCCTAGAAATCGATGACTATCACTACAATTGAATGATAGGCGACAGAATTGCATGCAGGCGGTTTTGGTCTCGGAAAATTTAAAACCCCGTGCCTCAGCATGACTTACAACCCTATCTATTGCGGGTTGTAGTCTGCTACCGCAGAAGGCGGTACTTGGCCCTGTGACGTAAATGGCCAAGTCATCGACATACAGACAACTTTCTACTGGCGCTCTAATGGATGCTGCAATTCTATTAACCGTTACGGCAAACAGGGTCACGCTTATGGTGGAGCCCTGCGGAATGCCGTTTTCGAGCGCATGGCTAGAGGATAGCTCCTCCCCCATACACATCCGAAAGCTGCGGTCATTAAGGAAAGACGACAAAAAGAGTGGAAGATTTCTCCGAAATCCCCACTCATGCAGCTGCAGGAGAATACCATACCGCCAGGTCATATCATACGCTTTCTCAAGATCGAAGGATACCGCTATACGATGTTGGCGGGTGAGAAAAGGGTTTTCTAAACGGACTAGGAGGTCAACTGTGGAACGACGTTTCCTAAACCCAGCTTGGTAGTTGGCAATGAGTGCACGAGACTCCAAATGCCACATCAGACGGGTGTTGACCATTTTTCTAGCATTTTTTCTACACTTTTGACTAGGATCTTTACCTGGTTTTAGAATAGGCACGACGATTGCCTCCTTCCAGGCCTTCGGATCGGTACTTTTCGCCCATATGAGATTGAAAATATCCAGCAGCCCTGAAGTGGGCTGGCAGCTGCTGAAGCATCTCATATGGGATATCATCTGGGCCGTTTCCAACTCATCTCCTGTGAAGGGGCGATTGTAGGCCAGATCCGAGTCTGCGGAAAAGTTTAAAGGAGTTTCTACGGTTATCCTTTGACGCAAGATATTAGGGCTGCAGATGAGCTCATTAGGGAGAAGTGGTGGGCTAAAGTTTTAGCTATCTGATCGGAGCCACGTACTGTGAGTCAATCCGTTTCAATAGCAGACGCCACTGCTGGGAATCTTTTACCAGACACCGATCGGATCTTTCTCTAGATATCTGATATGTCGGTGTATGACTTGAGACGTACTCTTCCCAGCACTTCCGTTGACTCTCCCTTAATGTTCTGCGAGCTATCGCTTTAGTCCTTATAAAGGGTATCAGGTTTTCTTGCGTCGGATAACGTTTAAAGCAATTATAAGATCGCTTCTTTTCCGCTATTGCCCTTTTGACCTCATTGTTCCACCAAAGAACAGGTGTACGGGTCAAAAAACCGCCCGATTTTGGAATAGACTGTTCCGCTGCTGCTGGAATGCTAAGACTTACGTTACTTACCGACGATTCAACGTCATGGATCCAAGGAGTTAAAATTAATGATTGGTGAAAGAGCTACCAATCCGCCTCCTTAAGTCTCCATCTACGTGACAAACGTTAACAAACCTTTCCGGTAAGCTTAGCAAGACTAGAAAATGGTCACTACCATGCAAATCATCGAGAGCTTGCCAGTGAAGACGTGTGACCAACAAAGATGAACAGAAAGCTAAATCTATTGCTGAGAGACTACCTGTTCCTAACGTAAGATGCGTTGGTGATCCGTTTTTGTTGAGAAGAACTAAATGGGAATTACTAATGGCATCTTCCACTAGTTTCCCCCTTCTATAAAGACGAACACAACTCTAGAGAGGGTTGTGAGTGTTAAAGTCTCCCAGCAATATTACTGGAGTTGGTAGTTGTCTAATAAGTAATTATATGTCTTCCTGATTCCAATTGGCATCAGGAAGGTACAAATTGCATATTACCAAGGGATCTGGAGCTTTGACCAAACAAGCGACGGCCTGAAATGGGGAGTCTAACTCTATTTCCTCAAATGGGATATTATCCCTGAGGAAGATAGCGACTCCGTCTCTCACTCTTTGAATGGGTAATACATCCTTTCTGATACAGGAATAACCCCTAAGGTTGAAAGTATCATCCGGTTTAAAATGGGTTTCCTTCATACAGACGCAGAAAGGAGCGTACTTCACTAATATTATTTTCAGTTCTTCATAGTGCTTGTGACAACCGTTCTGTTTCACTGAATTATGCTTTCTGCATTGGCCATTTTTTGAACAAAGAAGAGGTAAAACGGTATAAATAGAATAATTTAAGACGCATACAAACAGTAAAAAACAGACAAAGAAGGTATATCATTTGGAGTGGGTTTGAACTCGCTCTTCTTCTTTTTTTCTAGGTCTACCCTTTTGCCAGCCTCGACTTTCTTTTTCGCGGGAAGCATGGTCTCTGGGATGAAAAGCTTTCACTGTGTTCGGACTGGGTACTGTTCTCATCCATCATTTTAAGATCTTGGTCAATTCTTTTTCGTTTTTCCGGATCTGTAAGGGCTTCTATCACTTTCGCAATCTTGAGATCGGCAGGCCAGTCATAGCTTCTCCTGTTAATTTTGGTTGAAAAAATCTGTTGCGGAATAAAAGCCGGTGACGGCATGGACAACTTTGAGCATTCAGGCTTACCGATAATTACTTCAAGAGTTTTCGTAATAGACTCTGTGATCATCTGCATGATCGGGGTCAATACAGAGACAATCTCCTTGGTCCTATTAGAAGGTTTAGATACCGCAAATGACTGACCATGAGTTGGTGTTTTTGGAATAGCTAAACGTTTCTTTGCTTCTTGGTAGCTGATCTTCTCTTTTGTTTTTAGCTCTTGTATGGCTACTTCTAATTTTTATATTGGACATTTTCTTGATCTACTTGAGTGCGGTTTTGTGCAGTTTACACAAACAGTCCCTTCATGGACTTTCATTCCACAAGCACACATTGCTTCTTGGGAACACCTTAGACTAGTATGACCAAACCTTTGGCATCTGAAGCATCTCATAGGTTTTGGCTACAAATTCCCTAACCTCTAGATTGTAAAACGCCACTTTAATGTTTTTCGGCAGATTCGATGTGTTAAAGGTTAGAATTAGAGACGGAGTGGCTAATATTTGTCCACTTACATTTATGCTAATTCTTCGGACCTCAATGACGCCGGTATCTCTTAATGCATCCAGAATTTCACTCTCACTACAGTTCAGAAGGTCTCTATGATAGATCACTTCTTTACTGTAGTTAAGAGTTTTATGAGGGACTACCTCAACCGGATCTTCTCCAAAATGCTCAACTTTCTGCAGTGAAACATGAAAATTCTTGAAAAACATTGCCTAAACTTTTCTAAAATTTGAGAAAATAAATTTTTTTTTAATTTATAGAAGTAACCAGAGATTTCTGTTGTTTCATTTATTATTCAAGAATTTTCACCATCCGAATTTTCCAAGCAATTTCTCTTTTATTTTCAATTATCCTTATTTTCAATCTCCATAAATCATCTTTATTTTATCTCCAGCAACTATTCAATCATTTCTCAGAATTTTATTTAAAGTTAAAATCTACCTAAATGTACTATTGATTTTTCCGAAATAGATTCTTCAATCACTGTAGAAGATTCTATAGTTTCTGTTTTCTATAGTCAACAATTCTGCAATGCTTTCAGTGGCGGTTTAATTGTTTATTTTTTACAAATTGTTTTTTATTCACTAAATGTACATTTCTAGTACAATAAAAAAACTATTTGTGAAGAACGTGTTAGTGTGTCGATACAATTTTACTATATGAATCTACAACGTAACCCAAGAAATATATTTCTGTCTTCTGATTTCTCCTCCAGTTTACTTTCTTTTGAATCATCGTCATCATCTTTAATTTTGTGTTCTGAGCTAACAATTGTTTCATTACTTTGTAAGTCGTATATAAGTGGTTGGTCTCAATCTTTCAAATTTTATGATTCCGGATGTTCTTCTTCTTTGATATTCAACAATTTCTTGTAATGACCCATCATCATTTTTAATATCTTCAATGCCTTCGATATTTTTAGTATCTTCATTCCGGCTGTGGATTGCGAAGCAACCGATGGCATAGACGTATAGAAAGGAAGAAGGGAGAAGAAAGAAGAGGAGGCCGATCCTTCGGTTGATTTAGGGGCCGCCAAGAGCAAGAACGTGGAAGAAGGAAGAATGAAGAAGAAGTAAGTCATGCATGCAGATAAATCGCTGAAAGACCGAGGCGTTGACGTACCAGACTAAAGAAGAGAGAAGAAGAAAATGGATGTGTAAACACGCCTGTGAGAGACTGAATAATTGTCGGTGGCATATAAGTTACTACAAGAAAGAAGAAAGAAAGAAGAGTGAATAAAGGACATGGTCAAGAAGCCAATGGTAGATAGAATAACTGTTGGTAATTGTTTGCAGAGAATAAGTGGAAAATGTGAAGGTGGAATAATAAAGTTTAAGAAATTCTGGTGGTTTTATTTTCCACGGAATACCTACTTTCTGAGCGTGTGTCTTAATTAGAATAAGTTACATTTTACTTAAGTTTTAAACATTCTAATAGTGTTGTGATATAATTATTAAATAAATATAATACCTTTATTTTTTCCCCTATAGGAAATTGGAGATTCTTCAGTTTTACGTAGATCCTTCACCAATTCAAGGGATTTCGTGTCACATTCTTCTTCTTCTTAAATATCTTTAATATTGTCCACGTCTTCAATCAAATTCTCCTGTTTGGACCTTGGCGATTCAACTTCGCTTTCTTTAATTTCAGACGTGACTTCAATTGAGCATATCACATCTTCAATATTTTCAAGTTGATCTACAACCTTTGCTTCTGCACTTATTTCTTTTGATTCTAACACGTAGATAACTTTTCCTTTAGATTTTTAGTATTTTACACACATTTCCAAAATTTTCTAGAATTTTTCAACTACTTCACGGTTTGATTTGAGTCGTGTGAAGTTATCACTATTAAATTAAAAAACTTTGTAATTTCCTTCCTTCACATTTATTTTTATATAAACAAAGTGTTTTAATTTAATTTTCAACTACTTCTTTAAAAAATTTACCAGTTATTTTCTTCTAAATTTATAGTATCTTCAATTTTTAGAGAATTGTGTTCTTTATATCTATTTTTCAGATTGTTATTCAACATTAAAAACTATACTATTGTGTTGATGTTACGTCTAAAATTTTCCCCTCTAAAAATTATACTGTACTTCATACGACTTACTTAAAGATTACTTTATTGTATAGATTTTTCTAGAAATTTAGATTCTAACAGTTGTCTAGCAATTTATCTTATTAAAATACGAAAACTTTCTCCTAGAGTTCTAGCATTTTCTAGAAAATTTCCTAAATTTCTTCAATAATCTATATATAGATTCTATAATTTTCCAGCAATTTCGTTTTTTTTTAAGAATTTCTATCAGTTTCTTCTTTAAAATACAAAACTTTATTTTAGGGTTTTCACATTTCGCACGAGTGCCCTTTACGGATTCCTAGAAACCTTCCAACAAATTATCTTCTAATTTTTTTTAATTGTCCAGCAATTTCTTTTCTAACTTTCTAATTTTAAAGAATTTTCAGGCATACCTTTATCCATTCTTTAAAAAAATTCTCTTCCAATTCTTACAAGTTTTCCTCCGTCCCTTCTTTGGTTCTTCAAAAATTTACCACCTTCATTTGACCTAATTGAAAATATTCTTATCTCTAGATTTCCATTCAGTTACTCCAGATTTCGAGATTTTCTCAGTAGCTTTTCTTCCAAAATATAAGAATTTTTTTTAGAATTATTTTCCAAAAATTCTCAATCAAAATTTCTTCAATAATCTATAGATTCTATAATTTTCCAACAATTTATTTTCTATTTTTTTAAAGAATTTCATCAATTTCTTCTTTAAAATGCAAAACTTTATTTTAGGGCTTTCACATTTACCACGAGTGCCCTTTACGGATTCCTACAAACCTTCCAACAAATTCTCTTCTATTTTTTTTAAATTTTCCAGCAATTTCTTTTCTAATTTTCTAATTTTAAAAAACTTTGAGGCATACCTTTATCCATTCATTAATAAAAATTGAATAATAAAGTTTTCCAGTAATTTCTATTTCAATTCTTACGAATTTTCCACCGTCCCTTCTTTAGTTCTTCAAAAATTTACCACCTCCATTTGACCTAATTGCAAATAATTTTTTCTCTATATTTATCCATTTAGTTAATCCAGATTTCAAGATTTTTTCAGCAGTTTCTCTTCCAAAATTTAAGAACTTTTTCTAGAATTATTTTCCAAAAATTCTCAATCAAAATCGAAACTTTTTATAGCACTTATTCGTTTATCTAGAAAATTCTAGAATATGGTCTTTCATTTTTTTCAATCTTCCACCATAAAGATTTTCTAGCAATTTCTCAACAAAACTTTGTTAATTTCAGCATTTCGAAAAATTATTATTATTACTTTTACTATTTTTAAAATTCTAGAAGAATGGAAAAATATATATTCAAAAATTCTCTTAAAATGGAAGACCAATTGCTAAAGGTTATAGAAATTAAGAACAGAATTTGATGGAAAATTGGAGAAAACATTTTTAAATCAATCTGATTGATTGATTGATTTAAAAATGTTTTCTCCAATTTTCCATCAAATTCTGTTTTTAATTTCTATAATCTTTAGCATTGCTCTTCCATTTTATGAGAATTTTTCAGTATATATTTTTTCATTCTTCAAGAATTTTCCACTATTATAATGTTTTAATAATTTCTCAATAATTTTTCAGTATCTTTTCCCCCATTTTTCAAGATTTTATAACATAGGCACGGATATATGTTAGTTTTTGAAAAATAGACGAGAAATTGTTGGAATTTTCTAATGGTAGAGAATTCTTAAAGAATAGAAGTATATGTGCTGAAATAATCCTCAAAACTACTAAATATTCTCGAAATTTGGAAGAAAAATTGTTGGAAAGTTTTATAAATTCTGAAATAATATTTCTAAACAAATACTTGAATCCTCCAAAAAGTTTTCGATTTGGAATTATATCTGGAGGAAAGGATAAAACAAATATAAATGTAAAGTTCTTGTGGAATGGAAAAAACTATTTTGTCAAGTTATTAAAATATAAAAGAGAAAGTGTTGAAAAATTTTAATAGTCAAATTTTTTGAAAAATGCAATAATATATGCCGAAAAAAGTATCTAAAAATAGAGAGAAATTCCTGGAAAATTTGAGTTAATTAAGAACAGATATTTCAAAATTTTTTTTTTTTAAATTCTCCAGTTCTAAAATGTCTTGCTTTTGGAAAAAGAAATAGCTGAAAAATTATATATATATTTTCTAAATATTTCATTTAATGAATTTCTTTTAACTTTATTTTCACCCCTGGTTTTTAAGTTTTTTTTTTCTAATTCAAATTTTTAAGAAATTTCCAATAGCTTTTCTTTCATTATTAGATTGTTTTACCTTTGTTTGCTTTAACTTAATAAAAAATACTTTTTTTAGGATTTCTCTAATCATTTTTCATTTAGACTTCTAGAATTTTCTAGCAATTGCCTTCATTCTAGTCGAAACTTTCCAGCACCATTTTATTTATTTTTCAAAATCTTATTGTACATTATTCTATTGATTTTATGTCCATTCTAAAAACTCTTCTATTTTTCTATATTTTTAGAATTTTTCAACTATTTCTCCATATTTTTTTAAGAATTTCCATGTCACATTCCAAAATTTTGTAGCATAACTTACATTCCTCAAGAATTTTTCACTATTAGAATTTTCTGGGAACTTCTCTTCTATTTTCAAGTTTTTTTGAGAATCAATTTTCTAGCAATTGCCTTCATTCTAGTCTTCAAAACTCTCCAGCAACATTTTATTAATTTTTCATTTTTTTTGTACACTATTCTATTGATTTTATTTCAATTCTAAAAACTCTTCTATGTTTCTATATTTTTAGAAATTTTCAACTATTTCTCCACAATCTTCAAACAAAATTTCAATGTCACATTCCAAAAATTTGTAGCATAACTTACATTCTTCAAGAATTAGAATTTTCTGGTAACTTCTCTTCTATTTTCAAGATTTTTCTAGAATACTTTTTTCCACTATTAGAAAATTTTTCCACATATATTTCCCATTATAGCACAACATTCAAAGAAGCGATCAGTTTAATAATACATTAATTTAATTTTTATTTTTAGCGAGACCCTGCGAAAAAATAGTTTCCAAATTATCCAAATAGCTCAAGTAAATAAAGTATTTTGATGGTTTCTTCTCCCTTAGAAATTCTAACAAAGGTTGAAATTAAACGTAAACTTTATTTTTAATTATTTGATATTTTAGAATAGCAATATTTCAAACATAAGGATAGAATATAAATTTTAAATGACGTATAAGAAAAACTGGAGCATAAATTATCAATACCGGATTTAACCTCTAATCACACCATGCTGCATACATTTCCGCCACATTCAGCCATTACTTGTGAGCCAGTGGAGTGTGTGATTCAAATATTCCATAAATACGTTGCCGTGTTTCCGACTCATTTTGCAATGTTGTACGTAATGCCCTCGCTCGTATCATGTGCAGTTGCCCATCTATCATCTAATATGATTGCCTTGCATTTTATTATACGAATGTGTATAGATGGAACGACAGATGTTAATCATCAAACGGACGAAATATTATACTGCTTGCGCGCATACATACGAACACACACACGCACGCATTTCAATGAATTATTTCCCCGGGCACGCTTCGGTGACTGCGTGAATTAAAACCGATCATAATTCCACTTTGCTGCGGTTTGGTACAGACAATGTGGAAAAACTGGGATTTCTATTTGTTCACCGGACTGGAATCAGTTCTACGGGTATTAATTGTGGTCTTATATCGCGCAATCCGTTCGACCATGTAATGTATTGCGTATTCCTTTACAGTATTGGAAAATTACTAATGCATTAATGAGTTAAAGTATTTTTTTACAGATGCAAAATATTGATAAAATATAATTATGGAAAGTACTGGTGTTTTCTTTTATTATGTCCTGCTTGTTATAACATTAAATTAATTCAGTAGCTGATGTTTTCCAACTATTTATTAGATTTTAATTGAAGACTAAAAATTATCTAAAAATTCCTAATAATTACTAATAAATTAATGTTTTTATTTTATTGATTTAATTTTTACTTTTAAATGATCTGCATTAAAAAAAAACATTTTTTCTATTTCATTTATAATTTAATCGTTTGTTTAATTAAATATTGTTATTTAGAATCTGTCATTTTTTCATTTATTATGTCACCTACAATATATCTTTACATTGTATTGCTTATCAATAAATATGAAGACAGTTGTAGATGGTACAACAAATACAAAAAGGCAAGTTTCTGCAACTGTTGTCGTATTTTTTCATTTTTAATTTGACATATAGAATCCGACTTTTGTCAACTGTAATCTATCATATGCAAATAGTCATATTTTATTGTCATCATCCATTTGTTATTTAAAATTTGAGGTCATATTTCATCGTTATATATCATATACATATGCGTTCCATCCATCAATTATTTTTCATCTTTCCCAATTTCTAATATCTAGTATGCATCCAACATATAAATTATTTGTCATATAACATCTGTAGAATTATCTACAATTGTTATTCATCATCTATCATTTTGACATCTCTATCTTGTCATCTACCAACTCTGTCATTAGTTAATAAAAATTAATACATCGCGACTGAACACAAACATATTCAAAGGAGAAATTAACTACGTATTGAAATAACTTAACAATTTTCAAGTTTTGTTATGAAAGTTAATTTCCTGTACTCAAATAAAATGGCAACATTGCAAATTCAATTTAAAAACATTTTATGTACAAAACTACCCTATAATTAACTATAATCGTTAATCCATCATGTCACACATTTTTTTAATTTGTTTATTTATTTATTTATGTATTTTGTTTTACATGTCTACTTAAAAAAATAGTTTAACAATTTATAAAAATATGCAAACTAGTTAACAATTTAAAGCAGAAGTCATGCGGGCGGAGTTTACGTAGTGTTCTTCCACTCAGACCCATAATACTAGATGATGGTATCTTCATCAGCAGTAGATAGTAGCCATTAAGGGAATATTTTGGCCATTACTGGCTTATTTGTAATGATTTTGCATTAGACTATCATCTAGAATTTTCTTCATATCTAGCAATTGTTATATTTCATGTCATTTGTCATCATATATCATCAGTAAATCTGTCATTTGTCTTTTGTCATTTTTCATTTGCCATTTGCTATTTTCCATTTGTCATTTGTCATATGTTATTACTAATGATATTACTAGGATACAGAAACTTCCAAATTCAAATCAATTAACAACATAATCAATTGATTACATAATTACAAATAACACAGACATTATAAAATTGGATCATTTTGCAAAAATACATATAAATTTGCCTCCTCAAAACAAGTGCATTTATGCAATGACCAGTGACTTTACACCTATCAAAATTAATACATTCATGCAACATTTTATTAAACATAGCATCTACATTTACTGGTCTCATAAAAATGATGTCCACTTCGTCTTTAATCATTTCTAAAAAACAGTTAAAATCGAGTTTTTGAAACAGCTTTCCCAAAGAAGAAAATCCGGCATAAAGATCCTAATCTCGAACGACAGAAAATCCATTTCTCATATCAGATTCAAAAACTATACAATGCAGTAAAAAACCTTGGATTTCATTATTAAAGAGACTGGTAGGAAAGATCTAAAATCAATACTAAAAAGTAAAAGTAAGCTTCATAATCAAGCAATTATTTCTGAGAAAAAACAGGATGCTGCTCAATTTATAAACAACGCAAATAACAAAATTATATCACTTTGGAGTCTACTTAATCACAAAAACAAAACTTAATGCAATCTAGATAGCAACAAGAGCGCTCAGGAAGTCTCTAATACTCTCGCCACATTTTTTGAAAAATCCATTTCAGATATATAATTTTTCATTTTACATTTTACTTCTCTGAAAAAATCTCTATCATACTATCCTTACGTAATACTATTTCCCCTGATATTAACGAAGTTCCCATCAAATTGGTTATAGCAAATGCAGAGATATCTTATCACCGTCTTTGTGTAATTTAATAAATATTTCTGTAACGCAAGGTAAATATCCCACACAACTAAAAATTGGACCAATAGTACCAATATTTAAAAAGGGTGATGATTCGGATATAACCAACTATCGTCCAATTTCTTTGTTAAGTGTTCTCTCAAAAATTATTGAAAAATGTTATGTGCAACAATTTCATTTATTAACTGAAAGGCAATATGGATTTCGGCAAGGTAGGTCCACTGAATCTGCTTGCATAAATTCAATACAATCTTGCCTTAACGAAATAGACAAAAATAAAAACACCCACATTATTTTATTCCACCTAAAAAGGGCATTCGATACCATAAATATTGATCTTTTGGGTGTTAAGTGTTTGATATTGGCTTCCGGGGTTGTGTTAACGACTGGATTGTGTCATATCTCAGGAAAAGAAAATACTTTGTTAAATACAAAGAATCAACGTCACATGAATTTTAAAAATACCATTGATTTGGGTACAACCCAGCGAAGTCATTTAGGCCTTTAATATTCATACTTTTTGTTAATGAGCTACCTAAATACATAACGGATGGAGAAGTTCTCATGTATGCCGACGATACTGCCAATACCACAGATGTAACTAAAAGTAAAGTAACTTCTGTAATATCGCAGTTTGGCAAATGGTGCCATGTGAATAAACTCATTATAAATGAAATGATAAAACGGAAATACTACATTTTTCAAACATCCATAAAAAGATACAAGATCCTACAACGTTTACCTTCAAAAATAATATAATAAAGACAACCGAAATACTACTAAATATCTAGGAATACATTTAGATCACCATTCAGACAGGAAAAAACAAATAAAATACATCAGTAGCAAAGTAAACAAATCATATTACTTAATATCACGACTGGAGAATCAGCTTAACATCAGTTCAATTATAATTATAATATCATATTATAGGGATTATTGTCCCACTCAAGTAGATTATTTGTATCACAAAAACGCATTATAAGATTAATGTATAACTTTAATTACACTGAAACCTGTAAAATAAATTAATTGAACGTAAAATACTAACTTTACCGTGTATATATATTTTAAAAATTCTGTGTTATATCCACAGCAATAAATGTAAATTTACCAAAAATAGTGATATACATGATTATAAGACCAGAAATAACGAAAAAAATGTTCAAATTCAAGATAAACATGTATACTTCGAGAAATCCTCTGATAAGTCATCTGTCATCTGTCATCTGTCATCTGTCATTTGTCATTTGTCATTTGTCATTTGCCATTTGTCATTTGTCATCTATCATCTGTCATCTGTCATCCACCATCTTGTATTTGTCATAAACATCTACCATCTGTTACTTATCAATTATAAATTGCTACCTTCAATCTGTCAGCTGTAATATGTCATTTATCATATATTAATGTCCTATGTCATATACTTCTCTCATTCGACATATAACTATACACTATCATCTACATTCTGATATCTCTAATTAAAAATAATAAAAATAAAAATAAAAACACTAATCATTTAGTATATTAATTAAAGTTAACTGCATTCTATAATATAGTTTTTGTTATTATTTATATTCATTCCTTGCTTATCTGTATATGTCTGATATATGTCATCTAGAATGTGTCATGTTTCTTCTATCATCTACCATCTATGGTATATGTCTCATCTATCACCTGCCATATATCATATGATATATTTTATCTGTCACTTGTCATTCATCTATCTATCACTTGTCATTTGTATCCTGTACATATCCTTAATCGTTAACTTTTTAATATTCTTGAATTAAAATAATAGAAAGAAAGAAAAACAAGCACTTGATAAATTAACTTATTCAATTGTAATCTATCCTATTCCATCCGTTGTCTTTAATTCGTTATCTGTCATTAGTCAACTGTCATACTACATACGTTCTCCGTCATCTGTCAACTATTGGCTGTCATCTGTATAGCTATTATCTATTATATGTCATCTGTCTCTTGCACTCTGTCACCTAACATTTAATACCTGTCATATAATAAAATAGATATATAAAAAATTGATAGAGTAACGCAAAATTAATTTTAATAAAATCTCTGAACTGTCATGCGTGATGAGTCATTTTCTATTAATTATCTTTCAATAACAAATGACATAATTTGCTATCTGATGTCTAGCATCTAGCATTTGATATTTGTAACGTTATCTGTCATCCGTCAACTGACATCTGTACCAAATCCTCCGTTAATTTCTGATATCTCTGATTTAAAAAAATTAATACAAAAAAAATAATTATTTAGTAATTCAATCAACTCTATTCTATATATTGTCCCATGCCATCAATGATTGGGTTTGTAATCTGCCTTTAGTCAACTATTAAGGATTATCTATTGTCATTCACCTGACACCTGCTACCTATAATCTGTCATCTGACATATTTCATCGGTTTTTGTCATCTGTCATTTGTCATCTTCATCTGTCATCTATCATTTATCCTTACTTGACCTATGCCATACATCTGTGTCTTGCATTCTGTCACTTATTTTTTGTAACAGGTTGTAATTTTTATAATATAATAGTTCATAATCATCAGAAGTTTGAAATTCATTTAAGTACTCTTGTAGAATATTTAAAACTGTTAAATTATAATTAATTACTCATAATCTGATGTGTAATCTATTATATAACTTTCGCCGTACATCAATTATTACATGTCGTATATTATTTGTTATTTGTCACTTTTCATGTGTAATTTTTTATTTAGTATTAATCCTATAGCATTTGCCATACGCCATCTCTCATCTGTCACCTGTAATATGTTACGTATATACTGCCATTTAACAAATAATTTATCAACTTAATAATCCGACATTTTTATTCGTTATCTGGTTATTATACTTACTTCTGTTATCTACTTTCTAATATCACTGATTCAATATAATAGAATTTTTTTTTTAAAAATCAATAAATGTAGATTAATATAATTAACTATAATCGGTAAAATATCTTTTATCATATTGTATTCATTATCTTTCATTTATTAACTATCATGCGTTATCTGTGGTTTGTCATCTATTGTCTTGCCATCTATCATCTGTTGTTAGGCGTCTGTCAACTAACGTCAGTTCTTCTGTTATCTATCAACTGCCATCTGACATTTGTCATCTGGCGTCTGTCAGCTAACGCCAGTCTTCTGTTATCTATCAACTGCACATCTATCATCTGTCATCTACATGTGTAATTAATCATCTGTCACCTGTTTGTCTTAGATCGTGTACTTTTGTCATCTGTTATCCATCTGCTCTTTTTCGCCTGTCAACTTTAATCTGCCTTCTAGCATCCACAAAAAAAATAATGAAAGAGGGACTCTCACTATCTACCAGAAAAAAAGGTTAGATTGGAAGATCATCGCAACTGCATGAACTCCGCCCAGCTTCATCCAATCAAATTTTTGTGTTTTTTATATAATATTTTTGTATTTTCTTATGTATTTTGTTGGAAAGAAGCTAAAGTATTATATTTCATCTGTTATTTTTATTTCTTACCGATTGAAATTGTGAAAGTTATAAGATTCAGTGCATAGTAGAGCATTTCTAATAATGATTTGTTCTCGTTCCTTTACCTCAAATTATTGTCAGTAATGGCAAAAATATTGTCTAAAATTACTTAAATATACTGCTGGTGTGGATTCCATCTTCCAGTAACATGGGTCTGAGTGGAAGAACACTATGTGAACTCCGTCCGCAATTTCCCTGCTCTAAAGTATTAATTATATTCTAAATTTATATTATTTGTTAAAATATTTGTTTTAAGTAAACATGTAAAGTAAAATCAATGAATCAATAATTTCATTACATTTGGGATTAAATATAAAATGTAAGATAATATTTGATAACAAATTAGCGATTACATATTTAAATGGCTTTTTTAATATAATTATTTGAAAAATAGTGCTTTTAAATGTAATAAATTAAACAAATTAATTAAATTAGATAATAATAAATAGTTAATATTTGCTAATTATAAACCAAAATTGCACGAGATATGAACGCTTCCGCCATCTAATGAAAGAATGCTGAAATTACTAGACACCACCACTTTATTCGTATTAAAACTGCTGTGTAGAGGACTGTAATCGATGCAGATCGGTAGAGAAATAGATTACTGTAGTATCCAGCGAAAATGGCAATTCAAATTAATAATGAAAATATTAGTCCTTTACGTTGTAGAAAATTAACTAACAATTAAAAAAACACGAAAACATTTCGTAAAATTTACGAAAAGTAATTTAAATTATTTTTACTTATATAAATTTGTTTTGTTCTTCAAGTTTAAATTAATGTACTTAATATTGCCTACGTCTAATATACCTATTTTTTTAAGAATTACTTTAAGTAATTTATTTTGAATATAGATATTAATTAATAATTTTATATTATAATTTATGTTTATAACACGTTTACGTAGGGTGTTGATATAAAGATTCAATACCCTACGTAAACGTGTTCAATTCCATTTTATGTCTTCTTACAAACTAACAAAATTACAATAGTCCTTGTTTTATCATATAAAATCATGATTCAAATGTTTACGTCAGGTTCAAAATTTCACCACTACGTAAGGTGTGAAAATAATTCACTTGTTCTGTACACGTATTAATATTTGCTTTAAATAATACTCCTGATTATGCACTTATTAATAAATATGTAATATATAAATTATTGTTGAATTAATAACTTTTAAATAAGTAGTTCTGAATATGTTGCATTATTAAATTATTGAAACAAACGGTTAGACTAACTAGTATTTCCTTGCGTTATAAAACCGTTGATTAAAATAGTGTACAATATTTTAATTAACAATAAAACCAAGAGTATAAAGCACCATCCCATCTTGCATTGGTTGTTGCGCCATCTAGGAATCAGTATAAGAATCATTAAGGGGGAAATATATTATTGTTACTTGTGTTGCCTATAGTGAAGGTCTACATTTGAAAAATTGATTTGTGAAATTAAAACACAACACTCAAAATATTGTTTAGCAAAATGTATAAAGTGAATATTAAAGTTGACCATAAGTTATTTATAAAATTTATCTTTACGTAACTTTCAAAATCACGTTTATTCATCACAAAAAATGCAATTAACTTATACTTATTATTTAGAAACAATATATAAGAGGGTTTCGATAGTTTCTTTTTAGAGCCAATATAATATCTTATTTAATAATTAATCATTATTAAATGGCGTAGCATCTAGAACGACGTAGTCAATTCTAAACATTTTTATACAGAGGAACTTTTATATGTTATTTATTACAAAAATTGTTAATAAGTAAAAAGAAAAATATGATATTTATAAAAAAAAAAAACGCAATATAATTAATCAGCATCACATTCACAAATTGTAAATTACATGCTTTCTTAAGTATATATTGAAACTGATACGAAATGTTTAATAATATTAAGATAAGTTAATTTCTCCACAACCGAAAAAAAAAGAAAAACATTTTTAATTATACTTTCATTGCTGCGCCATCGCCATCTATAATACAACATGAAAATCTTTAGGAGGGTAATTTTGTGATTGTAACTTATGTTGCCTATAACGATGGTCTATACATTTGCAAAATACAATTGACTTATACTAGGTATGGAACATTCAGGTATATTCCATGTCTTTAAGTTAGAATTCAAATATAATTTATTACATTAATGAGATAAGATACATAAATTTATTACATATAAGAATCCTGCGCCTCAAAAGTTCTATTCACTCAAATATTTCTATTGCCTAAATTTAATAGTTCTTTTTATAAACCTAATTCAAGTATATTCCATGTCTTTAAGTTAGAATTCAAATATAATTTATTACATTAATGAGATAAGATACATAAATTTATTACATATAAGAATCCTGCGCCTCAAAAGTTCTATTCACTAAAATATTTCTGTTGCCTAAATTTAATCGTTCTTTTTATAAACCTCTGCATTGTTGCTATTGATTTTTTTTACAAATTTCTACTTTGCTTGATACTTGCCAATTGTTCTTATTTTCAGAAACTCTCAATTATAAATCTTTATTTAATTTCTAAATTGTTTTTTAAGAAATTGCAATAATCTATTATTTTTTACAAGTGTCCAAAGTGTTTTTCAACTTTCTGCGTTTTTGTGACAATAATCAATTGTTCTTTTCAAAAACATCTTCATCTTTTCAAATGTCTTCATATTGGTCTCGTATCTTCTTTCTTTAATAATTGTCAATTTCTATAAATTCAGGATTTTTATTTTACAAAAAAAAATATGAAAAGCTTAGTGTTTTACCGGTTCTAAAATGTTTTTTTTAGGAATTTTTTTTTTGTATATAAATATATTATTTTTAACAATTGTAAAATTTTTTAAAATTGTTATGTTTATTTTTAGGTTTCGACTAAAATTTTATTTAAAAAATTGAGATTTAAAAAAAACATTCTGTATAAAACTATTCTAATAATAGTTTAAATTTTTCTTAACAAAAATATTTATTAGGTTTTAATAAAAACACATTTAAGATTTGATATGGAAGAAACAGATATATTTTTTTTCGAAATAGATTGAATAAATCATGCATCAGATTTTGTTCTTCATTTATATATTTAGTGTTTCGGTTTTAGCTTATAACTATCGGACCAAACGTTGGATTTCAAATTTTCTCAAAGGTTTTCACTCTAGAGTTTAAAATCTCATGAAAATCTAAAAATTGGAAAATCTAGTTTCTTTTGTTTTTTCAGTCTTATCGTCATAACTATTAAACCAGACGTTAGGTTTTAAAATTTCTTTAGGTTTTTACTATGGATTTCAGAATATTTACAAATATCTCATAATTAGAAAATCGAGTTTCTTTTGTTTTTTGGTCTTAATATAATAACTATTTAAAAAAATGTTGGATTTCAATATTTTTTTGAGTTTCTTACCATGTATTCACTATTTGTTTTGAGTTATGTGAAGTAATAATCACTAATAAAACACGATTTGATCAAATCGTGTTTTATTAGTTCTTACTATGTGTCTGTTCAAGTATTTAAATATTTGAAACTTTTTATTTCTTTTATTTTCAAATTTAAATTTAGATTTCATAAATTCTTTGATTTTCTTACTTTACTCTTTTGAAATGCAGAAAATTTGAAATTACAGTTGTTTTCAGTTTATCGTTATAATTATAAAACCAAATTATATTTTCAAATTTCTTACTCTAGATTTTAAAAAAAAATCAAATATGTATCTAATAATTGGTGAACCCATTTTTTTTGTTTTTCGGTTTTGCCGTCATGACTATTAAACAAAATGTTGGATTTCAATTTTGCTTCTAGTTTTTTTACTTGGGATTCCAGAAGCTACTCAAATATATAAAAAGTAAAAAATTGAGTTTCTTTTGTTTTTTGTTTTCGGTTTTATTATCATAACTATCGAACCCAAAGGATTTTTTTTAAATTATTCAAGATTCTGGCTTTTGACTCTCGATTATACAATAATTTCAAATAACTGATAATTAGGAAAATTTAGTTTCTTTTGTTTTTCGGTTTTGTGTCATAAGTATTAAACTAAATTTTGGATTTCAAAATTTCTTCAAATTTTTTTTATTTTGGATCGAGTTGCTTTTGTTTTTCAGTTTTATCGTCCTCATTATTAAACCGATGATGAATTTCAAATTTTTTCTAAAATCTATTCAAATATCTGAAAATGGAAAATTAAGTTTCTTTTGTTTTTCAGTTTGATTGTCAAAACTATTGAACCAAACGATTAATTTCTTACTCTGCCTTTAAAGTAAGTTTAATCAATAATAAATACAATATTTTTTAATACCCAAAAAAACACGGAAAATTAAATTTCTTTTGTTTTCCGTTTATTTTTTTGCCGAATCTATAGAAACAAACGTTAGATTTTAAAAATTGTTTGAGTTTCGTCCTCTAAACTTTTGATATACCAAAAAATTGTAAAATCGAGTTTCTTTTGTTTTTCGGTATTACTGTCATAACTATCGGAACCAAACATATGATTTTAAAATTTCTTTAAGTTTCTTACTCTAGATTTCAAAATATTTTTATATAAATAAAAAATGGAAAACCGAGTTTCTTTTGTTTTTTGGTTGTATTGTCATAACTGTTGAACCTCGCATTGGATTTTAATATTTCTTTGAGTTTCTTTCTTTGCGTCTTTAAATTTTTTCATGTATATTAAAAATTGGATAACTAAATTTCTTTTATATCATATACCTGTTTCTCTATATCAAATTTGTGAAATATACCAAGAGAATTTAATTATAAAACCTATATATTAAATTTCTTTTCTTTTATGGTTTTATCGCCATATTTATCGAATCAACTGACTGATTTCAAAAATTCTTCAAGTTTCTTATTTGATACTCCCAATTCTTTTGAAATATCAACAAATTGAAAAATCGAGTTTCATTTATTTTTCCGTTCTATCGTCATAACTATTAAACCAAATGTTAGATTTCAAAATTTCTTAGAGTTTCTTTACTCGTGACCTTGAAATCTATTCAAATATACATATAAAAATGGAAAATTGTCATAACTAGTAAACCAAACGTTAGATTTTAATTTTTTTTTTCGAGTTTCTTCCTCTCAAAATTATACTTATTATATGATTCAATAAAAATTTTAAATAATTTTGTGATTGATGGACATATAAGTACAACTATATTTATGTGCGTGGTTTTAACTACTTATATTATTTAATTTCAAATAAATAAATTATATATTACCTGTTTTTTTACGCTTATTCCCAAAGTATAATAAATTTATTGATTAATTTTCAACAATTATTTAAAATGATTGTGTATGAAAGATATAACAGTTACGATAATAGAACACAGATGGAGACACTAGTACGTGGAAGGTATTAAACGCGCACGTATTGATTTATCAGGAATATAGGACATTCTTTATAAATAATGATTTTAAGTCTGGGAGAGGCGGGCATTACTTATAAAAGACAAGAAAAACCACCGCCGATAATTCACCACCACCAACCGACTAAACCACTGATAAATACTAATCCCCAACAATCGATTAGCAAATTAAACGCACGCATAAATAACGTCATTAAGCCTCGGATGAAAAATGCGCGCAATTAATTTCGAGATTGTTAATTAGATAAAAAGAAACAAACGGTGATAAAATTTTAAAAATCGGAATGGGTTACTTGATACGTACGTGTATTAAGTGTGTAACTTCTTGGTGCGGATTATATTTATAAATAAGCGAGGGTACGGTGTTTCACCACTTACAAAACAAGAAATTTTGTTGTAATTATAAGACGTATTACTTATCAAATTACCGCCAGTATATTGTGTTTCTTACGTGTGACGGTAAGTTTTTTTGTAATCGTATATAAAGCGGACGGGCGTGCGTTCATAAATTCCTCAAAATTTTTTATAAACGTCACCACGGGGTTTATTTATTAAGGTGGTGGTTTCTCGGGTTTTATAATGAAAACATGTTTTTGTATAATCATAATTTTAATTGTTTCTATTAATTTTATTTGTTTTAACTTTAATGTTAGTAAAAAAACAGGTAATCTAATATATACAGTAAACTTTTAATTATGTAAACACCTGGAATGCAGGTAATGTAAACAAGATTGTACCGTCTATAATTTGACAACGTAAACAGTTCAGTGCAAGGGTTATTTCCTTATTTATGTGCGCAATTAAATCTTTACTTAAATACATTCAGGTTTCAGCGATTGTTCCACGTTTTTACGTAAGGAATATACATAACATATCTTTAAAAAAGTTGTGATGTTTTAAAAACAATCGTTTTTAAGATGTAAGAGTTGAGTCTAAATTTTGAAGATAAAAATATATTTAATGTAGGTAAAATTTTAAAAACTAATAAAAACAATTGAGGGTGAAATTGGTTTTCAAAATACGTTTAGATTTTGAAAATATACCTATTTTAAAAAAAGTTGTGATGTTTTAAAATAAATCATTTTTAAGTCGTGACAGTTGAGTGGAAATATTGAAGATAAAAATATATCTAATATGGATAAAATTATAAAAACTAATAAAAACAATTGGGGATGCAATTGGTTCTTAAAATCAGTTTAGATTTTGAAAATATACCTATTTTAAATAAAGTTGTGATGTTTTAAAGAAATCATTTTAATTCGTGACAGTCTAGTGGATGTATTGAAAATGAAAATAGTTTTGGTGTGGATACAATTACATAATATAGTATAAACAATTAAGAATAAGATTGGTTTTCAAAATCACTTCAGTTTTTGATGATTTCTCCATTTTTAAAAAAGTTGTGTTGTTTTCAAAATAATCGTGTTTAAGACGGGACAGTCGAGTGAAAATTTTGAAAATAAAGATATTTCTCGCGTGGATTAAATTATTCAAAGTAAAAATTCAATTCAAAATAAAATAAGATTTCAAAATCACTTTAGATTTTGAAAATCTATCAATTTTTAAAAAAGTTGTGATGTTTTAAAAATAGTCATTCAAGACGTGACAGTCGAGTGGAAATTTTGAAAAAAAGAAGATTTCTTACGTGGATAAAATTATACATAATAAAAAACCAATGGAAGATAAAACTTGTTTCAAAATCACTTTAGTTTTTGAATATATACCTATTTTAAAAAAAGTTGTGATGTTTTAAAATAAATCATTTTTAAGTCGTGACAGTTGAGTGGAAATTTTGAAGATAAAAATATATCTAATGTGGATAAAATTATAAAATCTAATAAAAACAATTGAGGATGAAATTGGTTTTTAAAATCAGTTTAGATTTTAAAAATATACCTAATTTTTATAAAAGTTGTGATGTTTAAAAAAAGTAATTTTTAAGACGTGAAATTTTGAGAATAAGAATTTTTCTTGTAATGATATAATTATAAAAAATAATTAAAACATTTGGGTATTAAATTGGTTTTCAAAATGACTTAAGTTTTTTCACTATATACCTATTTTTATTTTATAAGACATGACAGTCGATTGGAAATTTTGAAAATATAAATATTTTTCGTGTGGATAAACTTATAGAGAATATTAGTAACAATTGAGGATGAAATTAATGTTTAAAATCACTTTTGTTTTTGAAAATAAACTTATTTTTAAAAAAGTTGTGACGTTTGAAAGATATAATTTTCAAGAAATGACATTGTAGGGAAATTTTGAAAATAAAAATATTTCTCGTGTTGATATAATTATAAAAAAATATATAAAACAATTTGGTATAAAATTGGTTTTTAAAATCACTTTAGTTTTTGAAAATATACCTACTTTAAAAAAATTTGTGATGGTATAAAAAAATCATTTTCAAAACGTGACAGTCGAGTGGAAACATTGAAAATAAAATTATTTTACGTTTGTATAAAAATATACACAGTAAAAATAACAATTGAAGATCAAATTAGTTTTTAAAATCACTTTAGTTTTTTAAAATATACCCATTTTTTAAAAATTGTGATGTTTTAAATAAAGTCTCTTTTAAGACGTGACAGTCGAGTGGAAATTTTGAAAAAAAAAAGATTATTTGGATGGATACAATTATACATAATAAAAAACAATTGAAGATGAAATTGGTATTCAAAATCACTTTAGTTTTTAAATATATATCTAATTTAAAAAAAAGTTGTGATGTTTTAATTTTAAATAAAATCTTTTTCGAGACGTGACAGTCGAGTGGAAATTTTTAAAATAAAAATACTTTTCATGTAGATACAAATTATAAAAATAATAAAAACAATTTAGGATGAAATTGTTTTTTTAAATCACTTTAGTTTTTGAAAATATACCTATTTTAAAAAACTTTGTTCATTTTCAAAACGTGACAGTCGAGAGGAAAATTTGAAACTAAAATTATTTTTCGAGTGTATAAAATCATACACAGTAAAAAGACCAGTTGAAGATGAAACTGGTTTTTAAAATCACTTTAGTTTTTGAAAATGTACTTATTTCAAAAAATGTAGTAAGATCATATTTAAGTCGAGAGAGTAAGTGGAAATTATAAAAATAAAAATATTTCTTGTATGGATATAAATTTACAAAATAATAAAAACATATGGGAATGAAATTGGTTCTCAAAATCACTTTAGGTTTCAAAAATAAACATAGTTTTAAAAAAGTTCTGATGAATTAAAAAAATAATTTTCAGGACGTGATATTGTAGTGGAAATTTTAAAAATAACAATATTTTGCTTGTGGATGAAATTATACAAGATAACAAGAACAATTGGGGATGAAATTGGTTTTTAAAATAATTTTGGTTTTTGAAAATTACCTATTTTCAAGAATGTTGTGATGTTTTAATAAAATCATTTTCAAGACGTCACATTGTAGTGGAAATTTTGAAAATACAAATATTTTTCGTATAGATAAAACTATGAAAAATAATAAAACGGATTGCGGATGAAATTTGTTTTCAAAATCACTGTAGGTTTTGACAATATACCTGTTTTTAAAAAAGTTGATGTTTTAAAATAAGTTATTTTTAAGACGTGACTTTGTAGTGGAAATTTTAAAAATATAAATATTTTTAGTATGTATTAATATATACAAAATAATAGAAATGTTTGGGGATGAAATTGGTTTTCAAAATCACTTTAGTATTGGATAATATACCTATTTTTGAAAAAATTGTGACGTTTTAAAAATAATTGTGTTTAAAACGTGACACTCGAGTGGAAATTTTGAAAACAAAAGATTTCTCGGGTGGATAAAATTATACATAGTAAAAAAACAATTGAAGATGAAATTGGTTTTCAAATTCACTTTAGTTTTTGAATATATACCCATTTTTTTAAAAGTTGTGATGTTTTAAATAAAGTCATTTTTAAGACGTGACATTCGAGTAGAATTTTTGAAATTAAAAATATTTTTCGAGTGAATAAAATTATATAAAATAACAGAAACGAATGAGGATGAAATTGGTTTTTAAAATTAAGGGCAGTTTTTAAAAATAAAGCCATTTTTTAAAAAGTTGTGACGTTTAAAAAAATAATTTTTAAGATAGGACAATTGAGTGGAAAATTTGAAAAAAAAATTTCTAGTGTGAATAAAATTATGGAAAGTAACAAAATAAACAATTGAAGACGAAATTACTTTTTAAAACTTTTAAAAAGTTTTAGATGATATAACTAATTAAAAAAATGTTGTGATGTTTTAAAAATAATCGTGTTTAAGACGTGACAGTCGAGTGGAAATTTTGAAAATAAAAATATTTCTCGCGTGGATTAATTAGATAATGCAAGGCAAAAATCAATTCAAGATAAAATTAGGTGTTAAAGTCAATTTAGTTTTTAGAAATCTATCAATTTTTAAAATTGTTGTGATGTTTTAAAAATAATTATTTTTAAGACGTAACACTCGAGTGGAAAATTTGAAAAAAAAGTTTTCTCGGTTGGATAAAACCATACATAGTAAAAAAAAAAACAATTGAAGATCAAATTGGTTTTCAAATTCACTTTAGTTTTTGAATATATACCCATTATTTAAAAAGTTGTGATGTTTTCAATAAAATCTTTTTTAAGACGTGACAGTCGAGTAGAAATTTTGAAAATAAAAATATTTTCGAGTGAATAAAATTATAACAGATATTAGTAATAATCGAGGATCAAATTAGTTTTCAAAATCACTTTTGTTTTTGAATATATACCTATTTAAAAAAATAGTTGTGATGTTTTAAAAAAATCTTTTTAATATGTGATATTGTAGTAAACATTTTGAAAATAAAAATATTTGTTGTGTGGATAAAATTATAAAAAATTATACAAATTATTGAGGATGAAATTGGTTTTTAAAATCACTTTAGTTTTTGAAAATATACCTATTTTAAAAAAAGTTGTGATGGTATAAAAAATCATTTTCAAAAATATCGTGTGGATATTTGTTGAAAATAAAAATATATTTTTGTGTGCATAAAATTGTACAAAATAACAAAACCAATTGGCGATGAAATTTGTTTTCAAAATCACTTTAGTTTTTGAAAATATACCTATTTTTAAAAAAGTTTTAAATAAAATCATTTTTAAAACAAGACAGTTGAGTGGAAATATTGAAAATAAAAATATTTTTCGTATGAATAAAATTATAGCAGATATTAGTAATAATTGAGGATAAAATTAGTTTTAAAAATCATTTTTGGTTTTGAATATATACCTATTTAAAAAAAAAAGTTGTGATGGTATAAAAAATCATTTTCAAAATTTGACAGTCGAGTGGATATTTTGAAAATAAAAATATTTCTTGCGTGGATATAATTATACAAAATAATAGAAACAAATTAGAATGAATTTTTTTCTTAAAGCCACCTTAGATTTTGAAAATATACCTATTTTTAAAAATGTTGTGATGTTTGAAAAAAAAAACTTTTTCAGGACGTGACATTGTAGTGGAGTTTTCAAAAATAAAAATATTTCTGGTGTGGATAAGATTATACAAAATAATAAAATCAATTAAGTATGAAATTGGCTTTCAAAATCACTTTAGTTTTTGAAAATATTCCCATTTTTTAAAAAGTTCAGAAGTTTAAAAAAAGTCATTTTCAAGACTTGACATTCTAGTGGAAATTTTGAACATAATGATATTTCTTGTATGGATAAAATTATAAGAAGGTTAAGTAACAATTGAGGATGAAATTTATTTTTCAAAATCACTTTAGTTTTTGAAAATATACCTAATTTAAAAAAAAGTTGTGATGTTTTTAAAAAGTCATTTTTAAGACGTAACAGTCGAGTGGATATATTGAAAATAAAAATATTTTTGGTGTGGATAAAATTGCATGAAAGGGTAAAAACGATTGACGATCAAATTGGTTTTAAAAATAACTTCAGTTTTTGAAAATATGCCCATTTTTAAAAAAGTTCTGAAGTCTAAAAAAAATCATTTTCAAGACGTGACATTGTAGTGGAAACTTGAAAATAAAATATTTCTAGTGTGTATAAAATTATACAAAATAATAAACACAATTGGGAATATAATAGGTTTTCAAAATCACTTTAGTTTTTGAAAATACGTGAATGTTTAAAAAAACTGTGATCATTTAAAAAACGAATTTTTTAAGACATGACAGTAGAGTGAAAATTTTGAAAATAAACATATTCTCACCAACGTCAAGTCCACAATTTCCTATAATTCAACTCACCCTCTACCTCACAAGTCATTCTATGACACACATAGCCTTCATAACTCCTATCAGAATTAACCAGAGCCACAGAACTACTCAAAATTAAATTAATAAATCACAGATGTTTTAAACGTTTTGCTTTATTATGTAGACACTGCTACAAACAATACTAAGAGTTATGTATTGTTGGAATTTCTCAAAAACTTAAAGAATTTTGTCTTTCTAATAAATTTGGAAAAAATTGTATCGATAGCAAGTGTTTTCCTTATTTTCAGTCCATTGAATCGTAGATTAAAAAGGAATTCTTCTTCTGAAGAAGAGTTTGAGTGGTAATTCCTGCAATACCATGAGAGCTATGTTTTAAAATTTTACATGAACTCAAAGTAAGATATGTTTTTAATAAATTAGCAAAAATTTGTATCGATTGCAATTGTTTTATTATATTTTTTCATCGTTTGGATCATAAATGAAAACTATTTTTTTTTCTTGAGGTTGTGTCGAAATTTCAGCAATACCAACAGTGCTGTATTATTGGAATTTCATAAAAAATTAAAGAAGGTTGTGTTTTTAATAAATTTGGAAAAAAGATGTATCGATAGCTATTGTTTTTCTTCTATTCTTAATCGATTGAATCGTAAATGGAAAAGGTATTCTTCTTCTGAGTTTGAGAGATAATTCCTGTAATACCAAAAGCGCTATGTTTTTAAAATTGTTTGTCTTCTTTTTTTAATCGATTGAATCGTTAGAGAAATAGGAATTCTTCTTCTGAGCTAGAGTAGTAATTCCTGCAATACCAAGAGCGCTATGGTTTTAAAATGTCACAATAACTCAAAGTAAGATTTGTTTTTAATAAATTCGCAAAGAGTTGTATCGATTGCAATTGTTTTAATATTTTTTTTAACGTTTTACCATAAATGAAAACTAAATTATTTTCTTGAGTTTGTGTCGAAATTTCAGCAATACTAAGAGTGCTGTATTATTGGAATTTCATAAAACATTAAAGAAAGTTGTGTTTTTAATAAATTTGGAAAACAATTGTATCGATAGCTATTGTTATTTTTCTTTTTTTATCGATTGAATCGTAAATAAAAAAGGAATTCATCTTCTGAGTTTGAATGTTAATTCCTGCGATACCAAAAGCGCTGTATTTTTAAAATTTCAGAATAACTTAAAGAAATATGTGTTTTTAATAAATTTGCAATGATTGGTGTCAGTAGAAATTGTTTTTATATATTTTTTTTACCGTTGGGATCGTAAATGACAAGTAAATTATTTTCTTGAGTTTGTGTGGAAATTGCAGCAATACCAAGAATGATGTATTATTGGAATTTTACAAAAACTTAGAGAAGACTGCGTTTTTTAATAAATTTAGAAAAATTGTATCTATAGCAATTGTTTTTCTTGTTATTTTATTAATCGATTGAATCATAAATAAAAAAGGAATTCATCGACTGACTTTGTGTGGTAATTCCTGCAATACCAAGAGCGCTATGCTGTTAAAATTTCACAATAAATCAAACTTTGTTTTTAATAAATTTTCACAGATTTGTATCGATAGCAATTGTTCTTATATTTTCTTGACATCTTTTAGATCGAATAAAAAATCTAAATTCTTTTTTTGAATTTTAATGGAAATTTCAGCAACGCTAAAAGTACTATGTTGTCGAAATTTCACAGAAACTTAAAGAAGGTTCTGTTTTTAATAAATTTGGTAAAAATTGTATCTATAGCAATTGTTTTCCTTTTTTTAATCGACTGAATCGTAAATGAAAAAGAAATTATTCTTATGAGTTTGAGTGGTAATTCCTGCAAAACCAAGAGCGCTCTGTTTTTAAATATTCACAATTGTTCAATCTAAGATTTGTTTTTATTAAATTTGAAAATATTTGTATCAATAGCAACTGTTTTTATGTTGTTTTTTCGTCGCTTGGATTGTAAATAAAAACGAAATTCTTTTCTTGAGTTTGTATGGAAATTTCAGCAATAGTAAAAAGCGGTTTTGTTAGAATTTCATAAAAATTTAAGGAAAGTTGTGTTTTTAATAAATTTGGAAAAAAATGTATCGATAACAATTGTTTTCCTTCTTTTTTTAATCGTTTGAATCGTAAGAGAAATAGGAATTCTTCTTCTGAGTTAAGAGTAGTAATTCCTGTAATACCAAGAGCGTTGTGGTTTTAAATTTTAACAATAATTCAAAGTAAGATTTGTTCTTAATAAATTAGCAAAAATTTGTATCGATGGCAATTGTTTTTATATTTATCGTTTGGATCGTTAATGAAAACTAAATTATTTTTCTGAGTTTGACTTGAAATTTCTACAATACTAAGAGTGCTGTGATTTTCATTTTGTACAAAAATGTGTTTTCAGTAAATCTTTAAAAACATATATCGATAGCAATTGTTTCTTTTTTTAATCGATTGAAATTGAATTCTTTTCCTAAATTTGGGTGGAAATTTCTTTTATGTTAAAAGTGCTGTGTCTTTAGAATTATACAAAATCTCAATGAAAGATTTGCTTAAAAAAAAAACAATTGGAGATGAAATTGTTATTCAAAATCACATTAATTTTTGAAAATATAAGTATATTTCAAAAAATGTAGTGATGTAAAATCATTTTTAAGTCGAGAGAGTGAGTGGAAATTATAAAAATAAAAATATTTCTCGTGTAGATATAATTATACAAAATAATAAAAACATTTGGGAATGAAATTGATTTTCAAAATCACTTTAGGTTTCAAAAATAAACCTAGTTTTAAAAAAGTTGTGATGATTTAAAAAAATAATTATCAAAACTTGACATTGTAGTGGAAATTTTGAAAATAAAAATATTTCTCGTGTGGATAAAATTATACAAAATAATAAAAACAATTTTTAAAATCTCTTTAGATTTTGAAAAAATATCTATTTTTAAAAAAGTTTTAAATAAAATCTTTTTCAAGACGTAACAGTTGAGTGGAAATTTTGAAAATAAAAATATTTATCGTGTAGATAAAACTATAAAAAATAATAAAACGGATTGCGGATGAAATTTGTTTTCAAAATCACTGTAGGTTTTGACAATATACCTGTTTTTAAGAAAGTTGTGATGTTTTAAAAAAAGTCATTTTTAAGACGTGACTTTGTAGTGTAAATTTTAAAAATATAAATATTTGTAGTGTGTATAAATATATATAAGATAATAGAAATGATTAGGGATAAACTTAGTTTTTAAAGTCACTTTAGTTTTTTGAAATCTATAAATTTATAAAAAAGTTGTGATGTTTTAAAAATAGTCATTTTTAAGACGTGACAGTCGAGTGGATATTTTGAAGAAGAAGATTTCAGGCGTAGATAAAATTATACGTGGTAAAAAAAACAATTGAAGATGCAATTGGTTTTCAAATTCAGTTTAATTTTTGAATATATACCCAATTTTTAAAAAGTTGTTATGTTTTAAATAAAAAGATATTTAAGACGTGACAGTCGAGTAGACATTTTGAAAATAAAAATATTTTTCGAGTGGATATAATTTTATAAAATAACAAAAACTAATGGGAATAAAATTGATTTTTAAAATCATTTTAGTTTTTCAAAATAAAGCCATTTTTTTAAAAGTTGTGACATTAAAAAAAAAAATTTTTGAGATATGACAATTGAGTGGAAATCTTGAAAATAAAAATATTTCTCATGTGAATAAAATTATGCAAAGTAAAAAAAACAATTGAATATGAAATTACTTTTTAAAATCACTTAAGTTTTAGACAATATAACTAATTTAAAAAAAAGTTGTGATGTTTTAAATATAATCGTGTTTAAGTCGTGACAGTCGAGTGGAAATTTTGAAAATAAAAATATTTTTCGAGTAAATAAAATTATACAGGCAGAAAGACCTCTGGTCGATAGCCTTTTGACAGATTAATACACTAACACATCATTCATTATTTATCATTTTAATGTAAATATGTACAAAATTTGTCAATA
Source organism: Ontholestes murinus (assembly GCA_963969525.1). Classification (NCBI taxonomy): domain Eukaryota; kingdom Metazoa; phylum Arthropoda; class Insecta; order Coleoptera; family Staphylinidae; genus Ontholestes; species Ontholestes murinus. Next base: position 62,260,685 of record OZ018395.1, on the reverse strand, counting down.
AATATATGTTACTACTAAAATTATACTAAATAATAAAAATAATTGAAGATGAAATTGGTTTTGAAAATCACTTGTTTTTTTGAATATATATCCATTTATAAAATAGTTCTCACGTTTTAAAAAAGTCATTTTTAAGACGTGACAGTCTAGTGGATATATTTAAATAAAAATATTTTTGTTGTGGATAAAATTACATAAAATAACGAAAAATATTGGAGATGGAACTAGTTTACAAAATCACGTAAGTTTTTAAAAATATTTCCATTTTTAAAAGAGTTATGAAGTTTAAAAAAATCATTTCCAAGACGTGATATTGTAGTGGAAATCTTGAACATAATTATATTTATTTAATTAATTGCTCACTTAACCCGTGGTGAAACATATTTAAAAAATCTTGATTAGAAATTAAAAACACTTGGTTTGTTTCACAGAATATTTATTATTTTTTATTTTATTATTAATAAATATTCTGTGAAACAAACCAAGTGTTTTTAATTTCTAATCAAGATAATTATATTTGTCGTTGGGATAAAATTATAAATTGGATTAGTAATAATTGAGGATGAAATTAATTTTTCAAAATCACTTTAGTATTTGAATATAAACCTATTTAAAAAAACTGTGATGATTAAAAAATATTTTCATGACGTGATAGTCGAGTAGAAATATTGAAAATAAAAATAGTTTCCGGGTAGATAAAATTATAAAAAATATTAGTAACAATTGAGGATAATTTTGTTTTCAAAATCATATTTGTTTTTGAAAATGTAATTATTTTTAAAAAAGTTGTGATGTTTTTAAGAAAGTCATTTTTAAGACGTAACAGTCGAATGGATTTATTGAAAATAAAAATATTTATGGTGTGGCTAAAATTATATAAAATAATAAAAATATTGAGGATGAAATAGGTTTTGAAAAGCATTTTAGTTTTTGAAAATATACCTATTTTTTTAAAAGTTGTGATGTTTTTAAAAAATATATTTTTAGGACGTGACAGTCGAGTGGAAATTTTGAAAACAAAAATAATATTCGCGTCAATAAAATTATGAAAAACAAAAAAAAAAACAATTGGGGATGAAATTGGTTTTCAAAATCACTTTAGTTTTTTTAATTTGAACCCGTTTTTTTAAACAGTTGTGATGTTTAAAATAAAAATATTTTTAAGTTGTGACTTTAGAGTGGAAATTATAGAAATAGAAATATTTCTCGTGTGGATATAATTATACAAAATAATGAAAATAAATGGGGTTGAAATTGGTTTTTAAAATCACTTTAAGTTTTGAAAATATACCTATTTTAAAAAAAGTTGTGATTGTACAAAAAAATCATTTTTAATACGTGACAGTCGAGAGGAAATTTTGAAAATAATTTGTGTTTTGAGTGAATAAAATTATACAAAATAACAAAAATAATCGGGGATGAAATTGGTTTTTAAAATCATTTTAGATTTTGAAAATATATTAATTTAATAACAAAACTATGATGATTTACAAAAATTAGAGAGAATAATATCTTTATTCGAACATATATACAGTTAAGTTAAAAACATTTACAAATGATATCTAATGTGTTAGTCTGTCCGTTTGGGCTATCGACCATCGGTCTTTCTGCCCTGTCTTGACTCTAATTGTGTGTAAAAAAATAAATAACTTTGCTAGCTAGCTTAACTGTCTGGATGATTCGCACTAATGAATTGATGTAGGGTGACTGAAGGGTGTTTATATTTAGGTGGGATATTGGGATTTCGGGGAATGCAAAATTTGTTGAGAAGGGATACATTAAAAGGATTGTTGGCAAATTTAAGACTTAGGCTATGTATACGTTGGGAGATAGGAGTAACTTGGGTGTATTCATAAAGGAGCTCGTTTGAGGGATTATGGAGCGGGTTAATTGGGTGTCTGAGTTTGGTGAGGGTTCGTAGGGCTGACCTTTCGGCGACGTTAAAGTGATGGAGAGTGGAAGGACGGATTTGGTTGAAAAGGATTGCACCGTAGTCTATAAGAGGTCGACAAATGGATTTGTATATTGTCACTGCTGTTTTCGTAGAAATACCCTGGTTTTTATACGTTAATGCTCGGAAATGCCGAGCTCTAGTTTTAACCTTGACCTTTATAGCTTGTGCATGGGCTTTGAAGGAGAGTTGGGAGTCGAACAGGATGCCTAGGTATTTACAGGAGTAGGTAGGGTAAATTATGGTATTGTTTATGTTAATGGAGGGGGAATGTGGCGTAATTTTGTGATGTGGAATTAGGAGTTTGGATTTAGAGGGGTTGACTTTTATACGCCATTTGGAGCACCAGGATTGGATGGCATTAAATGATTTTTGTAGGGAATTTTGGGCGACCTGGAGCGTAGGAGCATGGGCAATAAGGGTGGTGTCATCGGCAAAGAGAAGGGAGTAGTTTAAGGGATCAAAATATGTAGGGTTTGGATTATACAGATCGTGACAGAAAATATTGTAAAGGAGGGGTGATAAGGGGGAGCCCTGGGGCACCCCTTGGTGGATTGGGAATGGGTCGGAAAGTGTTTGTTTGATTCTAACTTGACTGGATCTGTTGGAAAGGAAGTTGTGTATGAGGATTATTAAGTGGCGTGGGATATTTAAGAGGAAGCATTTGTAAAGGAGGCCAATATGCCAAACCGAATCAAAAGCTTTTTGAAAATCTAAAAAGAGAATTATTGATTTGTTACCTTCAAGATGATTGGTTTGTATATTGGAGGTAAGAATGGATAGAGGGAGAGTGGTTGATTTTTGAGGTAGGAAGCCAAACTGGTAGTCTGGGATATGGATTTTGGATGCTTGAAGGAGTTTTTGTTTGAGGAGGGATTCGAAAAGTTTACCAATTATCGGGAGTAGTGTAATGGGACGATGGCTGGATACTAGTGTGTGATCGGTGTCGGGTTTGGGGATGCATATGGTGATGCCTTGTTTCCATTCATTGGGAAAGTGTTGTTGGGAATAGCAATAATTGAAAATTTTTAAAATGAACATGTGGATATCATGGGAAAGTTTTTTGAGGAGTAGACGAGGAATTTTGTCACGGCCAGGGGAGGAATTTTTACCAGAGTGCAATTGTGTGTAGTAATCTGTCTCGTCGATTGAATCGTCAGTTGGAGGGGGTAGGGGGGTTTTGTCGAAAGAATTGAACCAGTCAGTTACTGTGCTATAAAAGTCGTTGTCATATTCGTTGCTGTAAGAGATTTGAAAAGTCTGTTCTAACTGTTCTGCAAATGCTTTCGCTATAGACGTCTCGTCAGTCAGTGTTGATCCGTCGGTTGGGTCTTTTATGTTGGTAACGTGTTCATACTTTTTATATTTCGAAAGTTTTTTAATTTCGGTCCAGTAGGTTTTTCCCTTCTTATCATTAATGTTTTGACAAGTCTCGAGCCATTTATGTTTTTTATAATCTAAAATTAAAATTTTTATGTCTTTATTTAATTTGTTGAATTTATTTTTGATTGAACTGTCCTCGTAGAATTTACTGTCTCTGTATAATTGTCTTTTATATTTTAAAAGTCGTAGGATATATTTTGGTAAGGGATATTTGTAATATTGTTTTTTTAGTTTAGGGGTGTGGGACGTGATAGATTCTGATAGGGATGTGCAAAAGTGTGAAATTGTATTAGGATTTATGTCTTGTGTAAAGTCAAATGTCGATGTTATGTCGTTTATAACCTTATTAATATTGCAACTCTGGTAATGGAAAATATATTCCGGGGGAGCTAGGGTAGGTTGGGATTGGGTGTTAAAATCAAATTGAATGGATAGATGGTCGGAACAGAGGTCTGGGATTAGTTTTATGGAGTGAATTAGGTGGCGGATGTTGGAGGTGCATAGGATTACGTCGGGGGTTGATGATTGTCTTTCACTCATGATAAAAGTTGGAGAGGTTGGAATTTTAATGAAGTTCGAATTTGAGATAAAGGATTGGATTTGACGGGATTTCCTACTATTGACGTTAAAGTCGCCAATTACTATTGCATGGTCATATAGGGACGCTTTTGTGAATATTGTGTCGTCAATAGAGGAATATGGATGGATATATACTAGGAAGACGTGAAGGGTGAAATGTGTCAAGGGAAGAGAAAAATGAAGACATTCATTCAGGTGGTTATTTATGCGGGGTGGGTTGGCTTTTCTGTATGATAAGGATGGGTGAAAGGAGGCAATAGAACCTCCTCGTTGATTTTCATTTGCTATGGAGGAAGGTATTTGAATACTCTTCCAGTTGTTAAAATTGAAATTGTCTCTAGTTTTAGTTTCAACGAGGAGGTTTATATGAATTGGATTGTTGGATAGGTAATGGGCGAGTAACTGGAATTTATTGCGGAGGGAATTAATGTTAGAGTAAAGGAAACGTATACTAGCCATTATTTACCTGCACATTACCTGTGTGTACACCGGCGGTGGGAAGAACGGGAGGGATGACATCGGGGAATTTCAGATCGAACATAACGATGAACATGCGATTCCCTGAAAATGAAGCATGAGTTTCAATGTCGAATGATTCAATAAATCTACGTCTGAGTTTTTTCAAAAGTTCGTTACGGTCAACAGCTGAGGGCCTATTAATTTCCGTGGCGTAGGTGTCTAGTATATAGTCGTGTAATGATATGGGTTTATGAACGCGTACATGTTTTGTTTCTGACCTGTCCATGTCGGCGGTTTTTTGGTTAGTAAGATGTATCCTAACGTTCGGGATTCCCTCTATCGGTTTGGTGGGTCTTTTTTTGCATTTTTGGGACCAGGCTGCATGTCCTTCTTCTTTGCATGATGCGCATTTTTCCGGTAGCGTTGTGGTGCATGAAGACGTGTTGTGTGTTCCAAAGCATTTTGCGCATTTGATTTCATTTGTGCAATCCGCTGTCTTGTGTGTAAACAAATTGCATTTGCTGCATGGGGTTGGAATGGGCTCAGGGGCTGTGCTTTCGACGACGTGATATACTTTGCACATATACGGAAATTTATCATGTAGTAGGCGGCTATACGCTTCGTGTGAGGCAGTTATTATTCGTATCAATGACGTTTTTTCATTTGTTTGTCTTGATATGATGCGCTTACAATAGCGATGGGTGATTCCCATTTCATTTAAACGTTCGCTTATCATAGTCTCGTTTATTTCGAGTTCGACCGATTTGATGATGCAGCTGTACGATGGAGCCACGTGGTCGCGTTTTTCTTGGTTCGCGTTCGGCGTTGAGGCCGCGTGTTTAGTTTTAATTTTTTCGGCCTGTAGTGTGTTTAAATCGTTAATGATTCTGTGTTTCTCGTAGTTCGCTTTCAATATGAAACCTTGTTTTGTTTTAATTATTAATACATTTTTGTTGAAATTGTGTTTGTACCATATTTGTACCATTTGTATACGGCTGGTGTCTTGAGCGGTGGATAGATGGAAGGTATGTTTAAATTGTTTGTTTGTGTTAGATGTTTGTGGTTCGTTATTGGATGTGGCTGTTCGTTTTGAGGGTTGTGTTACCTCTGCACATGATGAATCGGAGAACGATGGTTTGCGGGGCCTTCCTCTGCCTCTCTTCTTGGGGGTTTTAAATTCCTCCTCCGAGTCGGAGGCTGAACCCATGGTGGAGAGCACTTAGATGGTTTGGTGGAATTACCACTATTAATAAAATATAAATTGATTGCACGGTTTAAACACGTTTATAAAGAACTCTGGAGCGAACGTCTATACTCTACGGCGACTAGCAAGCGAGTGTTACAAAAATTATTTACAGTGGAGTAGAAATTTTGAAAATAAAAATATTTCTCGTGTAGATATATTTATACAAAATAAAAAAGCAATTGGGTAAGAAATTGTTTTCCAAAATCACTTTATGTTTTGAAAATAAAATCTGTGATGATTAAGAAAAAATATTTTTTCAAGACATGATAGTGGAGTGGAAATTTTGAAGATAAAAATATTCTTAACAACGTCAACTTCACAACTTCCTATGGATCAAATCATCCGCTGTCTAACAAGTCATTCTATGACATATAGAGCCTTCATAATTTTTCATTCAGAATCAACTAGAGCAATAGAATTAGTATAAATTAAATTAATAAAAATGCTTAAATCATCTAGGTTTAAGTGTCTTGCTTAATTGCTTTCAATTATTTCACCACACCGTAGCTTTATCTAGCAGATGAGTTAAAACCCATTTAGCCATTTCATCACCATTGGCTTCTTTCAAATATTCGATTGACGATTTCGCTAAGTAAATAGACAAAATTATTTCAATGGTTAAGAATAATGGTTTTCCGAATTTAATTAGCAAAAAAACTTTATAAATAAATGAGGACTTATCTAAATAATATAGGCCGAGTAAATAAAAATTCATAGATTCACTTATTTTGGGCAAGTAACAAATAAAATATCGAATACCTTTGTAATACAAAAAAATCAACAGATTATTTTGAGATCAGAAAACGGAATTCTTCTCCTGAGTTTGAATGGTAATTATTACAATACTGAGAGTGTTCTGTTTATAATATTATAGAAAATCTTGAAGAAAGATTGGTTTTCAATAAATTTGCGATAGCAATTTTTTTAATTTTAATTTTTTCGTTTGAATCGATTATTAACACAGAATTTTTCTTCTGAGTTTGAATTATATTTTCTGGAATACTGAGAGTGTTGTGTTTGTAGAATTTCACGAAAATTCAATGAGAGATGTGTTTTAATCGAGTTTCAAAGATTTGTATCGATAGCAATTGTTTTTTTAAATATTTTAATCGTTTAAATCGTAAATCAAAACTAAATTCTTCTTCTGAGTTTGCCTGGTAATTTCTGTCACATTAAGAGTGCTGTGTTTTTGAATTGTACAAAAACTTAAAGATATATGTATTTTAAATAAATTAAGAAAACATTATTATCGATAGCAATTGTTTTTTCTGTTTTTAATTAGTCCACTGGAACCTAAATTAAAATTCAATTTAACTTGGTAATTTTTTCTATATTAGGTATGCTGTGTTTTAGGAATTTCGGAAAAGGCAAAGAAGGAACCCACAAAAAAAATATCGATAGCAATTGTTCCATTTAATTTTATCATCGATTAAAACGTTCATGGAAATTGATTTTTTCCCCAGAGTTTGTGAGGTGATTTCTGTAATACTAAGTGTGCTGTGATTTTGTAGTTTTACAGAAAGTTAAAGCAGTATGTGTTTTAAATCAATTTAGAAAAATTTTGTCCTTAGCACTAGTAATTGTTTTCCTATTTTATTTAACGATTCAAGAGTAAGTGGAAACTGAAATCTTCTCTTGCGTTTACACGTTAATTTATACTATTTTAAGAGTGATATATTTTTTTGGAATTGCACAAAAACCTAAAAGGGTGTGTTTTGAATACATTTAGAAAGAGATGTATCGGTAGCAATTGTTTCTCAATTTTTTATAATCGATTAAAACGTAAAATAAAACTGAATTCTTCTGAATTTGCTATACAGTGTGTTTATTGTACATAGGGTAAACATTTAAAAGGTTATTTCCTATAATATTTTGTACTTTACTGATTTTTGGATAAAAGTCGTAATTAGAATGTTGCTTAAAGATAACAATGCAATTTTTAATTTTTTCTATTGGGTAAACCGAATGTAGTTCGTCAAATTTTAATTCGACTGAAATACGTTAGAGAAAAAGGTGGAAAATCACAGGCAGAAAATAACACAAGAAGTTTAAATACTTACGAGAAAGGACCAAGACTCTCACGTTCAAGAAAATTTCATCCTAAGTTTATTAGCAAAAACAAATTTCTAATGCAAATGAAAAATCAGTACCTAAATTTTCACCATACATTATTTATATACCTTTGAAAGTATAGTTATCAGTTAATATTGTGATTAAGTAAGAAGTACGTTTCAAATTGGTTTTTTTGTTATATGACTTTCTTCACGTTTATAATTTGATTTTTTTTACTGATATTTGGAACTGAAAGTTTTTTTAATTAAAGTAGACGCTTTTTGCACAATTTTTCATTGTAAAAATGGCTTTTTAAAGCACTAGTGCTTTTTTACGTTTTTATTGCACGGTAATGTCATACTGTTTTTATTGCACAGAAATGTCAAATTTGACAGATGAATATATTATAGCACAAATTTTCGACGAAAAACTTAATTTCTTATTAATTGATACAAATAACTAATAAACTATAAATAAAATATATAATACAAACCAAATGGCAGATTTAAGAACTCTGAAGATTTCATTTAATGCAAGTCGCAACGATTACAATAAAGCGAACATTTTTTCCATAAATAATAATGGCGGCCGACATTTGTGCAACTTGTTTACTGGTTGCTAAGTAACGCTTTCATTAGTGCACTGCGGGTAAAATATGTTTTCATTAATTGAATTATTAAAATGACATTAAAATATTACTCATAAGAATTTATTCTTTGAAATCCTTTACGATCGAAGATAAAATTTTGTAATGCACACGTGTAAAACGTTTCTTTATTGCACTCCTGGCTCGTTCCTCGCTCGTGTTTTTAAACGCCAGTTCGTGCAATAAAGCATCACTTTTTACACTTGTACCTTAATAGTTATTTAAGGTACAAGTGTAAAAAGTGATGCTTTATTGCACGAACTGGCGTTTAAAAACACGAGCGAGGAACGAGCGAGTTTTTTTAAAGCCAGGAGTGCAATAAAGAAACTTTTTACACGTGTGCCTTACAAAATTTTATCTTCGATCGTAAAGGATTTCAAAGAATATATTCTTATGAGTAATATTTTAATGTCATTTCAATAATTCAATTAATGAAAACATATTTTACCCGCAGTGCACTAATGAAAGCGTTACTTAGCAACCAGTAAACAAGTTGCACAAATGTCGGCCGCCATTATTATTTATGGAAAAAATGTTCGCTTTATTGCAATCGCTTCGACTTGCATTAAATGAAATCTTCGGAGTTCTTAAATCTGCCATTTGGTTTGTATTAGATATTTTATTTATAGTTTATTAGTTATTTGTATCAATTAATAAAAAAATAAGTTTTTCGTCGAAATATATTCATCTGTCAAATTTGACATATCTGTGCACTAAAAACAGTTTGACATTACCGTGCAATAAAAACGTAAAAAAGCACTAGTGCTTTAAAAACCCACTTTTACAATGAAAAATGATGCAAAAAGCGTCTACTTTCTGTACGATCGTAGATAAATAACTATTAGACAACTTAATATTTTTACTACTTATTTTGGGATTTATTTTTTAATACGTAATTTCCTTGTATGTGTTTTATTTTGTTTTAATAGAGTTGTTTTTATATATTTTGTATTAGGTAAATAATACATTTAAATTAGGTTTTCCTGTGATAGGACGTTATTCCTTGTAGGTGTGGATAACAATGCGATTGTTGGCGCGTGCAACATCCGGAACCAACCGCCAACAAAAAGAGTCCAATTGGCGGTAAAGTGCCGTAAACGGTGGCGTCGCCGCCCTCCGGCGTCGGATTGGGACGCTTTCGGACAATAAGAACAGACAACGGTATTGTTATGCGGGGCGCAGACGCAGCAGGAACAATAGTTCCTGCGAACAAGGACAGGCGGGGCCTAGCCGGCGATTCGGTATTGTTCATTTGCCTGCCGCTGCTCGCGCTTTTCACCAGCGGCGGCGGGGTGGGTGGGATAGCCGCCCGTCATCCAATACAATAGATCCGCACCGGAAGTCCGCGACAGGAATTCCACCGGCCTCCGGCACGGAACTCGTTCCCTCCTGCCGGCGCCAGGCCTGTCGGTCGGTCGTGCCGCTCGAGCTGCCTGGTGGCGTTTAAAAGGACGTCCAAGGTTGCCGTGCATTGGTGCCATATGCGGTTGTAAATTACACGGCCAACACGTGAACGCATGAGTTTCGCGACACGTGAATAAATTACTACCGAACAAGACACTTGGCACATCTTTTCACCATCATAAATATTTCTTCTTAAACATCATACGATTTTACGTAAAAATAAAACGGAAGGAACGGACACACGCTATTTTAAATTTTATATACAAAATTAATTTATTATATCTGTATTTTCAGAGGCCGCAGTTGCTTAATGAATAGAGTTTCTGCTCAAGGGCGTAAGGGTCGTAGGTTCGAATCCAGTACCAGGAGTCAAAATTTCTGTCTAATCAATCAACTCGTCCTGAGAAATGGGTTCTTGAAACTGACTGTCAACATTTCTGTATGTATCCAAAGATTTATTGTGTATACCATAAAGATGATGGCTGAAATAGCTGAGTGATTTGGACCAATACCTTCTATCTTCACAATTTCTTCACCTGCACCTCCTTTAAACAAATAACCGAATTAAGGGACTTTGGATCTTAATTTCTATAAGAGGAAATTTGTATTTAAAACAAAATTTATTTTGAAAAATTAATTAACAATTAATATTTCTCTGCATTCATAATGGTCGAATGAAATTCTGATTAAAATTGCAACTTAATTTACTTCAGTCGTTGCAGTTGAAATGGAAATCGATAGCTATTCAGCTTATACAGGAGGTCCGCTGAGCCATACAGTGTCAAACGCCTTCCGAAAATCCAAGAAGACGCCATAACACACGCGACTGCTGTTGATGGCTCGAGTAGCATCGTATACAGATTTGCCTGGTATGAAGACGGAATGATGTTGTGTTCATTGTAGTAGAGGTTGATCCGACTGAGAATTATTCTCTCCAAACATTTTCCCGGTTCCATTCAGAAGGGACAGTTTTAGCTGTATGAGTTAACTTCGTCGAATGGTCTTCGCCGTTTCCCATGAAAGAGGGAAGTGGCCAGCAAACATGTCAGCGATGTAGATTGTTGCGGATGGAGGCAACTGTGCGAGCATGGCGGGGCCGATCTTGTCCGGGCCAGAGGCTGAGTTTTTTTTCATTTCTTGGTTTTTAGAGGTGTCGTGGCGACAAATGCTGTAATCTGTAACAGAGATATTATGACATTCACGGATGTGTCTTTCGGCGGCCGAATATAAGTGGTGATGGGCAGACGCCCTCTGTGCTATGGAATTTGGTTTACTCAGCTCGCTCCTAAAGAGGTTGTTAAAATTTTTTAACCTTCGGTCAGCGGGCGGCTAAGAGCAAAATATCTTGATGCTTGACCGACGAATTTAACATCCATTCGATTGTATAATGCATGATCGTTGCGGAGTTTCCGTTGATAGTTAATACTATTTCCTCTTTAGCTTTTGGAATTTGGAGAAGCCTGCTTAAGCTCCTGTAATTTTGTAGCGGTTCTGGGAGCGGTTAAATCCGAGCGAATGCGGTTTTTTTAGCTTTTCGGTAGAAACTTATGACGTGGTTGCGGTTAAGGTGACTGGGGCTGTTTTTTTCTTAGGACAGACAGTTTGGCAGCCGTCGCTGTTTTCATTGATGGTCAAAGGCAGAGAGTTAATCGCGGGAGTCGTTTTTTTTTTTTGATGTAAATAGTGTAATTCGTCGATGCCTTTGTAGCATTTTGTGGATTTCTCTATGTAAATGTGATTAAACTATTAATCGGGAACCAACTCCTCCCATCATAAAACATTGTCCCTGCGCCAATACAGAAAATCAAACCAAAAATAGCTTGAAGGCCAATCATCTCCTCCTCTCACGATCAAAAACCCAGACAACAGGTTCACACTCCCCAAACAACTCTTCAGTCATAAGATAGTAATTCTGAAAGCAACAATACTAGGTAACGACATCAGACCGCGACTGTAGAACTGTAGTCGCCCAGAGAATACCAGGATTACAATTCCCTACCTAAGACAGAAGAATATCCTTTTTTTAGCCCATCGCCTCAATGAGGAAAAAGAATTCAAAGTTGTTATTAGAGATATACATCAAAAGATCGATGATGATGATGATAAAGATCTTTACGTCATCTCGGTGCGCCGTCAGACTTAAAAATAATGAAATGGCACGAGAAGTACTTCACATAATAGGTTTATGCCATCTAAAAGAAATCAGTGTCGAGCTAACTCACCAACACAGAAGCCAGATGCAATGTTATCGTTGCATAAAGCTTCGGGCACGGTGCAGAGGGCTTCAATTTTGTCCCACGTTGACCCTAAATGTTGCAATTTCAATGTCCAGTATACATACTACAAAGGTTGCACTAAATTTCCAAAAATTAAACAAACACAAACCAGCAAAGGCAGTCACAACTAGCGACAAAAACGCTAACCTAATTAGCAGACTCGAAATGCCCACCTACCCAAATTTCCTCTAAATTCTAAATGGGGCAGAAGACATTAAACACCTTCTGGATTCTAGCATCCTTGAAACCCACCAAGCATTAAATAACTTAATAATATGGCACTAACCAAAGTCAATGTATGTAGAACTAGATCAGTTCATGCGAACTTTACACATCCATGTAATGCTACTCTAGCAATTCTCAAACTTTCTTACGATATAGTTTATCTATAAATGGCTACAGTCTTCAACTTATCACACGCCCAAATCTTGCAGCTATAGGTGGTACCGCGATCTATGTAAGACATCGACTCGATTATACTATCGATGAAAGTCCAGATATGTAAAATCTGGAAGCCGGATCAATCATCATCGGTAAAATGGCGGGAAAGTCAAAGTCACTAGCGTTTATAAATCCCCATCAAAACCAATTATCCCAGATGATTATGATAAAATCATCAATAAAGATAATCCCATAACTCTCGTGGACGACTTTTATGTCAATACTTTTTTTACTGCACTCTTTAGGCCAGAACATTGTTCAATCATGTCGTACACCATAGACTACCCGTCCAGACAATCTAAATTTTTTTAATAGTCAATCGTATTGAATAGGTTATAGATGTCCGAACCACATCAGAATTATTATTCGCACAGTTAGCATTACTGACCGGAAGCTCTTCAATAAATCCATCTCGAATCACGCTTTGCATACTTGAGAATGAATTGATAAGGGTGTGAAAATACTCATAGAGGCCATTCACAAAGCTACCACAGTGAAAAAGGTCTCTACGGGCAAACCGCTTAATATTCTTGATATGTTTTCAATAAAATCGCAGAGAAAATCAATCGTGTGCAATTCTAAATCTGAACAAATTGCAAAATGAAATTCAGAAGGAGATTAAAGAAATCCGAAATAACCGTTAGGAAAGGTGAATCGACAAAGCCAACAAACACAAATCCCAATCTATGGAAACCGATAAAGATCTTCACTAAAACTAGAATGGTGACTCCTAGTATCCATGGAAGGAACGGTCTTTTCTACCTTGCGGAAAACATAACCGAGGCCTTTGCGGATAATCTGGAATCGCAATTCTCGCCAAACGAATTCAACACGACCATGAAATTCGGAAGGAACTAACAGAAATCCGAAATCCGTTAAAAATTGGAGCGTACAGAAAACGGGCGATAGTTTATTGAATGGCAATCGGGGTTTCATGTAAGACTCTGACAGCGTCCGCTTCTTCGCTTATTGGCGGCTTGTAGGAGATGTAACGCCAGGCCAAGGATCTTCTTTCTAGGACAATGTATCTGAGATGTACCTTGACGTAGAAGTCTGCTGTTGCCATTGTTTAAACGGAATGCTGGAAAGGCATTTCTCTGGCTCCTGACAATAATGCTGTAAAGCATGGTATGCGATCATGGAATGAAGTTGCTCACTTCGATGAAGTTTAAGTAGAGGCATAGACCGATAATTCTGCCCTTTACGTGGATGATTCTCGATCATTCCTCAAATTATCTAAAACGGCGATTAAAACTGGAGCTTGGTATTTTGCAACGGGACGAATAAATGTTTTGTAAATTTGTATTAATGTAGACGAACGGCGTCCACTTATGTACCTGTGAGCCGGAGACGCGATCTGCATGTTTCGTACATTTTCTGGATTAAGGAAAAATGTATCTGGAAAGTGAAATCTAAGATATATGACGCTTACGACTGTATGGAAAGTAGAGGTAGTTTAAAACCATTTACGGAATCAGATTGGTTGCGTTTTGTTGTGGTTAATTTTCAGCCACCAGAGTGAAAGTCTGGCATTCTGGTTGTTGTGTAGGCTGGCCAGTTTGGAAGATGAGGTGGTTGTCCAGAATGTAATATCATTGGCGAATTGCTGGATGGTACTTGTCGTTCGCTTGTGCTGTATAGGAATGGAGATATAGAGAAAAAGATTAGGGGTCAGCACGAATCACTGGGAAAAATCAGCCGAGGGTGTTAAAACATTCGATCGGCCGCCGCAGCAAATAACCGAGCATTATTTTCGGAGTTGTATTAGCCATGCTTAGAATTAAAATTGAAATGAATTAGAGTGAACATCTTGGAAATATGTCCACTATGCCATAGGTATCGAGGGCGCTATGGAATTAGTACGATTAGTACTTCGTGTCACATCGTGGATAGCTGTGTCAGAAGTGCTTCTAGCGCTGTGGGTCTGTCATTATAGTGTGAACTAAACAGTACGAATTTAGGCGGGCTTGCTTAACAACACACTTTGCTGGTAACGATGAGGGGAAGAGAAGGTCTATACGATTTGACGTGTGACTCAAAACAAAACGATTTTCCGAAAATCGAAATAAAAACCATTTCGTATATTACAACATTAATGACAGTTTTGTACTGATAAAACTGCATTAGCAGTGGTGATATCTTTAACCCACCAGAACTGTAATAACAATATTTTTTAATTGGTAATTCGGAAAAGCTAAAAACTAGTTTTACTTAAAGCTATAAACTTTATTATCCACAATATTTCGATGCATCTGCCTCTGATACGTACGTAGGCAGCCAGATACCTTTGAAAGAAGCACATAAACTTCTGTCGTAAATATCTCACTTATTTTCATGAATATTACTTTCTTAGTTAATGGCTGGCGTAATATAACAGAATCCCTTGATCACTATCAGTATATAATAAGAAGATAAAGTTTCACACATCACTGACATAACTAACGAATGCAAGACTATGGTCGATTGCAAAAAGAACGTTGATGAAATTGAGGCACAAATGGTAACATAGATATATGTGTAAGACACTATACCAAAAAGAACATCAGACGCACGAAGGACACATTGATGGTATTATACTATGGCAACGGCAGCCGCAGGAAAAACACTTTTATAAGGACATCTGCGAAAATATGAAAAGCAAATATTAGCATTTCTAAACGTATTTTATAACCAATCAATTCGGACTGAAAACTGATTGTTTTGAATAATGTACGAAGAGACCTATCTCTAAAATAAGTGAACTATCAAGAGCTTTATATAGTGCAGAATGCAGAATACCAATATGGAAGGCCTTCTCTTGAAAGCTACTTTCTGAAAGCCTAAAGACCTTTCTCTAAGCTGTGCTGAAAAGCTATTGTAGAGACCTTGAATGAAAATAACAGCACCCTGAAGCAGTCCACCTTTCGAAGATGATGCTTCATGAAATAATCCTGGAAGAGATTCTAGCTACGAAGTAATGTATGCAATGAAAGCTACTTTCTGACTGACCAGTAGAAGAAGACCCTGCGTTAAGGAAGAAGAGACTATTTTTAATCTTATATGTACATATTCGCAGGTGACCATTGTTAACGGTGGACGCGGAAGACGTCCTCGTGGCGGACTGGCAAGGAAGTAGCACCGGCGGTACTTTCTGGAACCAACACGCACTGGAGGCGGCCCAGGGGTCCCTGGCGAGGCTCACCATCGATTAGCAGCCGCAGGCTTCGATTAAACAGTTTCTCGTCGGTGATACTTGCTTGAGCTTCCACGCTACGTCAACGAATGGGCACCGGCTAGCTGTGAAAAAAGTTAAGAACAAGAGAAAGTGTGTAAATTAAAACATGGGGCCGGAGAAGAAGAAAATATATTACAACAGAAAAGATAGACAGAGAAAATATACAATATATACAAGAAGGACAAAAGGCTTGAATCGGCGGAACCGACCAGGCTGACCACCGCTGCTGATGGCAGACGACTGGTGAAGAGCGATGGTCGGAGCCTGGTTTTATATGGTGGTCTTCGGTGACGCGGCTTTGTTTCGGTCACGTAGGCCCCGCAATTCCGGGAACAGGTAATGATCCTCTTCGCCGAAAAAGGGCCCGTCCTATTGTTCCATACTGGCAGCTGCACATTTTGGAAAATTATCTCGTTTGGATTATTTCAATAATGCGGAATTTATGCAAATTATTATTAGGAGCAATGGGTAGCTCGTAAAATGGATTAAAATATAATTACGCATTTGTTACGACGTTCAGGTAAACTGACCGCCGGTAACACCATGTAGGTCACCTGCGTGAATGCCAACTCCAAATCATTCACGAATCGGTCGCCTACAAGGCTTCCTCTTCTCCTCTAGGTATTCAATATTTATGTTGCAGGTTTTTCCACACCGGTTTCTAAGCTGAAAATAATTCAGTCAACTATGGAATAGTCCGAGGACGACCCGACGTTTTAGACAACCTTCTTGACACCCGAAGCCACGCCTAAACACTAAAACTACTTCCTCCAGGAAAAAAACTGGATCAGAAAATAAAGAATCTCTACCAACACCTCCAAAACAAAAGCCATATTCTTCCACCATCCATGTAAAGCCTGAGGTTACGATATGTTACAGCCCACCACCATATGGAGACGTCATATAAAGCCGGTCAGCTTCTTTATCATCACCCAAATGTTCAAACACACCTTCATCTTCAACCACATCATCTCCACCGTCCGAAATCGGCTCTAGATGATTGGAGGACTAACCGCTACGGGCTCAAGACGATGATTCACACCCATAAAACGTTCTTACGTCCACTAATTGAATATTTCACTCTGAAGATTATCGCCATTCTACAATATCTTATCGGCGAGCTCGCCAGCCTGGAAAAACGAATCATTTGAAACTGCTACCATCTCTTCTACGAACATCCAAGTGAAGGCTTCTACGATCTCGTTGAATTAACGTGGATGAAAGAGAGAATCACATCCAGAGCTCTTCAACGAGATAAATTCCACTAAACTTCCAAATCAAATAAGCCAGATTTTGCAATCCAGGCGAAATGAGTTGCGTCGAAGGTCTTCCTAACGAAGCTCAGAGGTTACTGCAAAAGGCCTACGGTAATAAGGTACCAATTCCACCCCTGGAGTCGCCATCCCAGATTTAACTAGATCCTACATATCCTTCCATTTCAAGCACATCTGCGCATAGAAGTCAGAAGAAAGGTTTTAGTTTGTAGGCATACCAGCAAATTGTTAATTTGAAAATGTTTTCTCTTCTATAACAAAATTTAAAAAAATACAGAAATGGTCGAAATAATTTATTTATTTATTGTATCAGATTAAGATTTTGGACCATTTTCTCGTCAAAAAAGCTCTAAGAATTTTATATGGTAATATTCTTTGAATAGTTGCCGCAATGTCCTAGCAAAATGCGCTGATAAAATTGATCGGAAATTAGAGAATCAAAATTAAATCTCAGTCAATTTGTCTTCACAATTCTATGAAATATTCTAATGTATAAAAATCTGAAAATTAATCATTCAAAATTATCAGAAGCATTGCATGTATCTATTTGTACTATTTAATAATATATTAAAACGCTTGTGGTAGGCGCATATGGTTTTAGCCGAACTAGCGAAAGTGCAGCAACGTTAGTTCGGGTCACCAATCAGAAGAGTTGCCGGTACCATTCGTCATTGTGATAGGCGCCTTAGAGTGATCCTTTAAAATAGTACGCCTATGTACACAGACAAAAAAACTTCTACTTCTAATATATTGTGAGTATAGTTTGATTTCATTTTAATTACCATTTGTTAGAAAAGGGTGAATAAGATGTTAATCAGATAATGCAAAGTTTTGGGATGAAAGATTTTAATAAAATATTTACATGAAGATTTGGCAACCATGTTAGAACCTAACCAACTGCTTAATTGAAACGTATAAGATAAACAAAACGAACACAACACCTTCAATTTATCACATTACACGTACACGGTGGTAATAATATTTTTTTCCTTATACTGTGTACTCGGAGCGGTCCCATAATTCTCCCGCAGTATTATGAGAAATGTTTAAATGGATTTATGGTGCGACTAGAAAGTATTAATAATTTTTGATATTAATTCTAAAACCGTTTTATCGCTGCAAGGATCTGTGAACTTCACCATCCCATTGTGTGCGGTACAAAGACGAATGGTTCGTGTCGCCGGCCGACATGACATCTTAATTTCGGTATTTTGTACATCTGGTCGGGAGGGGATTATTAACACATCAAGGTTTTCCTAGCCGTTCCTGCTTCCTCGCAACCGTCAATTAATTTCGGACAAATTGGTACGACTTAATGCTGTATTTCATAAATGTCAAATCATAATTGAAAGACGCGATGATGATAGTTATCTTGATTACAACATACAATTAAAAAATTATGAATAGTGGGGATTTTAATTTAACCACATTTCAATGTTTATGTTTAAAAAATTACAACTTGGCGCCGGTTAAACGCTTCATTTCTAAAAAAGGATTTTACTATGGGAACCGATCCATGCGAAAATGATTACTCTTAGTCTTCCGACCATTTTTCATCCCATATCTTTAGTTGCAGCCATTACATCAGCGCCATCTATGGCGTTGCGCGGGATAAAGTTAAGGATCTACAGGCGAAACAATGCTTAAAAAACTGTATTTACGGCGCGCCACGAAAGGCGAAAACTTCGACAGCCATTTGCATATCATCGGGCGGGGATAATTTATTAACGCGGCAAGTGTAAGTGCGGCCATTAAAATTTTATTGGCCTAAGAAAAAGGTTTCGGAATCGACGAAATTCAGCGCGCGGCTGTGCGATTCTTTTCGCCGTCGAGATTTTCGCATTAAAAACAGATAACAGGATGGCGGCGGAATGGATTTTTGCGGCAGCGGCGGTTTATAAATGGACCGAATTAAAATGAAAAGTTATAATGTGTGAGAATAACGTTTTAATGAGGCTATCGATGGCGATGTATTAAAGTGGTAGTTGGTATTTGATGGTCGGACGATAGTAAATTCAAATGTAAATTTCACCGATTAATTGTAGTTTTATTAATGCCGCGGACCTGAAAGGGAAAATTGTTCGGCGCTATTTGATGGGGAGAAAATATTTGATTGCAGTTAGCCAATTAAAAGAAAGTAAATTATTTTTAGATTTTACTCATCGATTACTATATTGATACAAAAATTTTGTTCTTTCATAAATTTAGAAAGGCAATGGTAAACAAGTAAAGAAGATTTGAATTTAATTGAATTTCTTCAACTATTAGGTCCTCTTCACGTAACCCAAACTTCCCAACGTTTATATTAAATCACTTTGGTAAATTTTCGTAAATGAAATACAATAAAACTATTTTATTTATCAAATATTTATTTTGCCGTTCGCGACAATTGTTTCGACACACTTCTTCAGGCGAAGAATTTCGTATTTCATTTACGAAAATTTACCAAAGTGATTAAAATATGAACTTTCAACAACTAACAGCCTCAACTATTCAGTTTATATTAAAAATAAAAACAATTTGGCGCCATGGATAATATTTATTATCATAAAAATTAAACTAAAAGGCTTTATTTTAATGATCACCCAGGACAAAATACGCAATAAAGAATTTCGTCTTTAGTAAATACCTTTCTTTTTATAAGAGGAAACCTACTCTATGAAAATGATATTACCAAGGGACAATATAGATTCGGGCCAAAATATTTAATGAAAAAGGAATTGTGGTTACGAAGACACATGAGTAAGAGTTTTTTGTAGAAGAAAAACTAAAGAAAGTAACGGGATGGGATCATGAAAAGACGAAGGAGGTGCATAGAAGGAGGCCAATGTACCTGGAAAATAACCGCTTCAGAAGAGAGATGTGGGACGAAGAGAAGAGGGAAAGAGAAATGGATGGGTAAAGGATAAAAAGAACAATAGCAATGGTAAAAGAAGAAATAAAAAAGAAAGAAATATTACGAAGAATACATTTTAGAGCGAAAAATAACATGAAGAGAAGTAACGAGATAAAAACTAAAAAGTATACAAAGAGGGTAATATAAAAAAAGATAGGGATAGTAATTTCTTTAAGTAGATGTGTGAAAAAAGGAAGAAAGGTAGAATTTTAAGAAAAAAAAGACATTTGAGAAGGAGACAACGAAAACAAATCATGAAGAGGGTTGTAAAGGAATACGATTTCATTTTATTAATTTTATTTAAGAGTACAGAATACTGTAATTTTGTACAGAGGAATAGATATGAAGAAAAGAAACAAGATAAAATTAAAAAAGTGGATGAATAGGTTAAACATAAGAATGACAAAAAGAGAAGACATTTGAGAAGTAACAGATGAGAGAAAAGCTGAAGAAGAAAATATATATGAGAATTTAAAGTTAAAAGTTGACAATTAATAATTAAAAGTTGACAGTTGATAGTTTTCAGTTGAGAGTTGTTATTAAACATTTGGCAGTTTACACTTTAGACAAGGAAGAAAATGACAATGGGGAGAGGAAAGCCATATTATAATAGCTCACGAAAAACAATTAAGTGGTATATAAGAAAGTTTTTATTGATCTAATATGTGGAACGTCGGTAGCTAATGCTTGGTACATTCATCAGAAATGAGGAAATAAACAAATTGATTTGTTAAAATTTAGATAACTTAAAATTGTACAAAGCATTTAGACCAAAAAAATACCAACAAGTCAAAAACACTTTATTGAAGAATATGAAGAAATTGCAAGAAAAGCAAGAAAAAAATGCACAGAGTGTTACAAAATAATATCTGCACAGCAAGGTAGCACAATTGCTAATAAAGAAAAACCAAGAGAGTTACGACATTCTGTCCACAATGTAACGGTCAACCTGCGATGTATATTAAATGTTTTAAAAATGTATAACAA
Organism: Ontholestes murinus; assembly: GCA_963969525.1. Lineage (NCBI taxonomy): Eukaryota > Metazoa > Arthropoda > Insecta > Coleoptera > Staphylinidae > Ontholestes > Ontholestes murinus. The sequence continues at coordinate 62,239,877 of OZ018395.1, read as the reverse complement.
CAAAATAAATAATAATTCTGTTATAATTAATTAACTGTATTTCATTAGTTTTCTATTAAATCTTCAGAATGAAAATTCAATTGCGCCAATTTGTTTTAGGCTTAACTACAAAAAATTATGTTAGTGGAATCTAAAAATCTATTATTTGGAATAAATCTCTCATGTCTTTTCTTAAATGTAACGATAATTGTTAAATTTACAACAGTTTTCTGCAAAATCTTCAGTTTGCTTTGAGAAAAGTGCAAATTTAATCGACGCCATTTGATTTTGGGTATAGCTACAAAAATTCACTAAAAATTCTCGCATTTTTAAAAACAAAATCCTAGAAAATAAAAAAATAACTAAAACTAATGTTAAAATTCCTTTAAAACGTCAGAAAAGTTTTTTAAATTAAAAAGAACAGTAAAAAATAGCAAAGAGCACAAGCGAACTGCAGTGAACATCAGTAAACATCACATAACAGCTGAATAGCAGAGAACATCACAGAAAAGCAGAATAGCAGAGACGAGCAGGGAAGATCAGAGAACAGCAGGAAATAGCAGAGAAGAGCGTAGAACAGCACAGTATAGTAGATAACATCAGAAAACAACAAAGAACATCAGAGAACATCAGAAAACAACAGAGAACATCAAAGGACAAAAGAAAACAAAAGAAAACAGAAGTGATCAGAAGAACAGAGAAAAGAACTGAAGAGAATATGACATCAGAGACTAGAGGAGAAGAGAGAGAACATCAGAGAAAAGAAGATATAATAGAAAACGTCAGATAACTTTGGAGAACAGAAAAAACTACAGGTTTAGCGCGATATTCTTTTGTTTTACCAGTACAGAACAGCAGAGAATAACATCGGAGAGAAAAAAAGAACAGCAGTGAAGAGAAGATAATAGCAGAGTATCGCAGAAAATAGCAGAGAAAGTTAGAGAAGAGCATAGAACAGCAGATAACATGAGAAAAGTGAGAAAACAGAACATCAGAGTACCTAAGAAAATATCAGAGAACAGCATAGAACACCAGAGAAGACAAGAGAAAAGCAGAGAACCTTGAGAACATCAGAGAACAGCACAGAACATTTAAAAACAGGAAAGAACATTGAGAACATCAGAGAACAGAAAAAAAACATCAGAGAAAAGAAGAGATCATCAGAGGAAAACAGATAACAGAAGGATACAGAAGATATCAGAAGAGAACAGAAAAGAACAGAAGAGAATATGACATCGGAGAACATCAGAGAGAAGAAAAGAGACAAACAAAGAACGTCCGAAAACCGCAAAGAATAGAAAAAAACTACAGGCCATAGCGTGATTCTTTTTTACCAACACAAAACAGCAGAGAACAGAAAAAAAAGACTACAGGTAATATTAGCGCGTTTGTTTTGTTTTACCAGCACAGAACACCAGAAAACATCAGATGTCAGAGAAAACATCAGAGAAGAGAAGAGAATAGCAGAAAAAAGCAGAGAGCTACAGAAAACAGAAGACAACAGCAGAAAACATTAGAGAAGAGAACAGAAGAAAATAACATAACGTCAGAGCAACGAATAGAACAGCGTGGGGTGGCAGAAAATAACAGAGAACAGCACAGAACAACACAGAACAGCAGATAACACGAGAAAACAGAATATCAGACAATATTCTCATGTTTAGTTATTATATTAGGATTAGTTTTACAAGTCTATTATGTAAGAACGAGTGTAAGAACTTAATGTTTGTAACACAATAAAATTCTATTCTATTCTATTCTAAAAGAAAACATCAGAAAGGAGAAGAGGAAAACAGAGAACAGCAGAGAATAGGAGAAAATAGCACAGCCCAACACAGAATAACAAAGAACAGCAAATTACATCAGAGAACATTGATAACAAGAGAGAACAGAAAAAAAAACATCAGAGCAACGACGTGAACATCAGAGGAGAAGTGAACAGAAAAAAAACAGAAAAGAACAGAAGAAAATAGTATTTAAGTTATTCATTTAAGTTTTAATGCTAATTTTACTTTGTAATTGGCCTTTTGATTGTTGGGTAAAAATAAATAAATAAATAAATATAACGTCAGAAAACAGAGGAGAAGAGAAAAGAATATCAGAGAAGAGAGTAGAAAAATAGAAAAACAGAGAACGTTAAAAAATGCGGATAACAGAAAAACTAGAGGCCATAGAGCTTTTCTTTCGTTTTATCAGCACAGAAAAGCAGAAAACAGCAGAGAACATCAGGTGACAGAGAAGAGAACATTAGAGAACAACAAGGAACATCAGAATTGGATTCTAAAGATAAATTATTTAAAATTAATGTCATATTTTTGTCATATTTAACAAATTTAATTGTAGAATTTACACCAAAAACTGTAGAATTTACACCAGTTGTTTTAAATTAATTTTAATTTAATTATATCCCCAAAGATTTCTGTTAGTGGGTTCTAAATATCTATTATTTGGTATTATTCTCTTAAATCTTTTCTTTGGTTTGTAAATTATATTCACAACGTTTCGATGGCCTCTCTGCCAACTTTTTCAAGTGTTTACTCTTGTTTGTTCAGTATTCAGTAATACCTTTAACACGCAAGAAAAAGATGGCAGAGAGACGTAAAGAGCCAACGTAAAATCGAAGAACAAACATTTTCACGCGATCGCCATAATAAAAAACTTAGGTATCATCCAATGAACACAGTTACCTATAAGATACATGTCTACAAAAAGGTACATAATAAGCAATAAATTCAACAAGTGATCTTAATTGGAAAGTTTAAAACTTAATCCCTAGAGAATTTCCCCAACTTGGTCATGGTTTCATCGTCGATGTTGTTACTCACTATGAATTCAACTGAAGCTTGAACTTGATTTGGACTTGCAATTAACATAATTTGCCTTATGGCAGTTGGTGGAAGGAATGGATTTTACAGTGGTAGGTCAGTGTTAGATGGAACAATACCACGGAAAATTATATTTTTACAGGTAACTCGTTTCTTTATAATGGTAACTACAATTACAGTAACATCCTCATGAGGCTTAGCTTTAGCAAAATGTAATCTTTTCAGATCCACAAATAAATCATCCAGTCTTAACTCGTTTTTTAAAATAGGTTTTGGCTACTTCTTTATTTTAACATTTAGCTCTTTTTCTTCATAATTTCCTTCTGTGATATTAATTAACAGATAATCACCATTGTTATCACCTCTATTCTCATTTAAGTCACAAGTCTTTAGTTTATCCATTAAGCTGGTGAAGTCAAAACTTAAACTGTCGGTATTAGAACCCCATAAACTCTGTCCTTTATCAGTCTATGTAGGTATAGTTGCTAATAAATTCATTGAAACCTTTTCTGGTAATTTTTGTTTTATCACTTTCATTGTTATTATCTAATAGAAGATACACATAATTCGTAGCAACAGACTTTACAATGCCTTCATTTCCTGATTTTACTGCAGGAGAAAGCATGGTGGGAACAGTTAAACTAATATATCTATGTTGTTAGCTGGAGTTGGAAAATCGAAGGCTTTCAGTTTATTCATTTTGTCGCTCTCATTGTTATCATCTAATAGAAGATACACATTATTTACAGCAACAGGCTTTAAAATGCCTTCATTACTTTATTTTACTGCAGCAGAAACTATTATAGGAGCAGTTAAAATATCATATATTTCTTTGGTGTTCGATTAAAGCTTGGAAGCTGGAGTTGGAACATCTTGAGGACTGCTTGCACCTTACAAAATCCCGGATAAATGCGGAAGGACATCATCTCCAACGGTCACAACGTCCTTTAAAATAATCGCCATAAATTTTTGAAAAGATTGTCTTAATTCATTATTAACTCTTACAATTTCACCAACATTCATTTTGTTCAGTTTCTAAAGCTAATTTCACAATATAAATGTGTACATAACTTTCATCAAACTAAAAGTAAATTATTTTTAGATTACTATATTGATACAAAACCTTTTAAAATAATAAAAGTATACACGTCTTCTATTTCATAGATTTAGAAGGACAGTAGTGAATTTGATTGAATTCTTACGTTTATATTAAAAGAAAACAACGTGGCATCATGGACAATATCTATAATGATGTCCTGATAAATATTAAAGCAAACAAAATATTGACCACCCAAAACAGATTACTTAATAAAGATTTATAGTCTTCAGTAAGGGAGGGAGGAAGGGAATAAGAGGAAGAATAGATATATGAGAATGAGAAGAGTGTAAAGAGGGGAAAGCCAAGGGGAAGAAAAAAGGAAAATCGAAATAGGATTAAGAAGAACGTATTTTAAAAGTAGAGATAAAACAGGAGAAAGATATGAATGGTCATTTCTTTAAAAAGATTTATAAGAGGAGAAAAAAAAGAGAATTTTGAGAAAGGGAATTATATAAGCATGAGATGACGATAGGAAGAAAATAATGATAAGAAGAATCGTACTTGATTTCATTTAATGAATTTTAACTAAAAAAAACAGAATAATGTTTTTTTTTGATAATAAGAGAAGCTTTTTGAGAAGCCATAGATGAGAGGGAAAGTGAAGACTCAAATATTTAAAAGAATGAGAGGAAGGGAAGAAAGAGAACGATGACGAGTAGAGGAACGAAATGGAACACGAGATCATTTTAGTTAATATAATATTAGAAAAACAACAAAAAATGGAGATACTTTTTAGATAATAGATAGATAAGTAATGAGATATGAAGGAAAAAGTGGCTGAAGAGGTAAATCAAGAGAATGGCGAGGATGATAAAAAAAGGAAGACATATGAAAATTAAAAAAAAGAGAGATACATGAAGAAGAGAAAATATGTGAGTACGAAAAGAAGCGAAGAAAAGGAAAGGTAACGAGTAGAGTAAGAGAAGAAGAGAAAAATTATGATTTCATTTAACGAAACAAAAATAAGCAAGCGAATAAAAAGATAAGAGATAAGAATATCGAGGATGATAAGAAAAGTAGATACCAGGAAATGAGAAGAAATTGAATTTAAATAATATGAGATATATCAGAATAATAAAAAGAAAAGGAGAAGAAAGGCAATGGGAACAGGAAAAAATAAGACAATGAATACGATTTCATTTTAGTTAATTTATGTTAAAGAAGATAAAAGAAGATAGTGGTTGAAGAGGGTAAACATGAGGACGATGGGAATAATGAAGAAATACAATATCATCCTAGATAATATTAAGTTATTAAAGCAATAGAAAAATAACTTTTGGAGAGAGACAGCATATGTGAGTAAAAATTAGGAGCTGAGAAGAAGAAAGTGTGATAAGGATGTTGAGGCTATTGAAAAATAGGAGACACCTGAGAAGAAAAGGAAATTCGAATTTATTATACTTAAATTTTTGTTAAGAAAACCGCAGAAGAATGCTATTTCAAAGATAATTAAAACACTTTAACTTTGTTTTACCATAAAAAATATTTAGTTTAAAGTTAAACTTTATGTTTGATAATGAACAGTGAATGTTCGAAACTATAGTCACACAATAAAAAAAAATTGTGGTAAAACAAAGTTAAAGTGTTTTAATTATCTTATTAAAATGTACCACCAAGTTAGCGCCGACAACATTCAAGAGCTATTTCAAAGGATAAGCAAGTGAATGATGGAGGAATACGATTACATCTTAGACAATATTTATTTATGAAAGCAATAGAAACATGCATTTTTGATAGAGACAGCATCGACTCAAAAAATGTGGATGAGGGTGATAAGGATGGTGAAATATAGGAGGAAATAAAGAGAGGGGGCATGAAGATGAGAAGGTATATAAAAATTAAAGGACGGTAAGAAAGAAGAGAAGAAATTCAAATATATTTCACTAAATTATATGCTACGAAAACAACAGAAGAATAATATTTTGAAGAAAAAGAGGGAGTAAATATGAATGTAAGCAACGCGATAAGAAGTGGATAGTGGATTAAGAGATAAATCATAAGGAAAATGAAGATGATTTAAATGGAAGATAGGTGAGAAATGGAGGAAAAAAGAGAATATAAATAAATGAAGATACGTAAATTCAATGGGGTAAAATACTTGTTAAATTCCATAATATTTTTATTTTCAGTTGCCTGACACGTGTTTCGATCATTCCTGATCATTTTTAAAGTACAAAAAAATCATCATCATTTTTTTGTACTTTGAAAATGATCAGGAATGATCGAAACACGTATCAGGCAACTGAAAATATAAATATTATGGAACTTAACAAGTGTTTTGCCCCATTGAATTTACATATCTCGTTCCATCAAGAGTGTAGCTCTATCAGTATCAATTATAAATGAAGATAGGTGAGAATAAATAGAAAACAAATTAATTAATCCTCGTTTTATGGAAAAAAACACATGATTTATGGAAATCAATGCTCATTATTAACCTTTTCACACAATCTACTTGGAGAATTCAGACAAATCCCTTTACATCGAATAAGCATCCTCACCATCTGCATAATATTTTGGCTCTACTTCTACAATCTCACTCTTGAGAAAATTCTTGTATAAATTTAAAGCAGCACGATTGCTTTTCCTGGCATGCAGTGAAACGTATTTAGCGTCGAAGCACTTCACCATCGCCTCAGAAGCCTGATTCATTAATTTCTGCGCCAAACACAATTTACGATGAGAATGTTTGTGGCCGGGTTTCATTTCCTCCGTGTCTTCCTTTATTTTTGCCAAACAAACAATATTTCCCTTTTCATCTTCAGCTACGCATATAAGCTGGAGCCAAGAAACCTATGGTAAAAGTAATATTTTATTTGATAGTTTTCTAGTAAACGAAGCAAGTTTTAGTTTTAGTTTTTTTTTAGTTTAATTCATGAGATCTTCAGGTTCAACGCAGCAGATATACATTAGCCTTTTTTTTATTTTAGTCTCTCCTCGTTCCCTCTCTGGTATTGTTTCATTCACACCACTATCGAGCAGTTCTTTCACAAATTGGAACCTTGACAGGAACAACTTCCAAACCATGTAGCATCCGAGTACAATGACAAAAAGCACTGTAGGAGAAAGGAAAGAACGAAAAGTCTTGGGGAAAGAAAGGTAAGATGAGATCATTTTAGTTAAGAAAAATATCATTTGGAGAGAGAAAGAATAGATATAAAGAGACGTTACGAGATGACAGAAGAAAGTGGATGAAGAAGTTAAACATAATAATGATAAGAGTAATGAAATAATGCGATTTTATCTTACATAATATTACGTTATGAAAGCAATAGAATAATGCTTTTTGGAAAGAGAGAACAGTAACGAGTTGAGATGAAGAAAGTGGATGTAGAAGTTGAGGATGATAAAAAATTGGAAGAGCACGAGAAGGTCTTATGTTCTAATTTTTATCCTGAAATACAAGAATGATTATAAGGAGTACGATTTCATCTAAGATGATAAGTTATTAAAGCAATAGAATAATGTTTTTTGGAGAAAGGCTGCAGATTATTTAAAAAAGTGAAGAACAGAAAGTTTACGAGATCATTTCAGTTAATTTAACTTTACTAAAATAACAACAAAAAGATTTCTAGGGAGAGCGAAAAGTAATCTATTTTATTAAAAATATTTAGAAAAGATATTGATGAACTTTAAATCGCAAAACCTATTTCGTAATGCACAAAATGGCTTCTTAAATAATAAATCAACTAACACAACTATATTTGACTAAACATTTGAAGTAATGAGAAATCCGAGATTCCATTAGGAATATTCCTTTTCAGTCATGAAATCCTACTTGATAAACTCGAGCATTATGGAGTGAAGGCCATTAGCAACAGAACACATTAAACAAGAATTTGTTGTAAATTTTTTGGGATTCATACTTGAAAGCGACTTAAATTGGAACTTTCACTGTGAACAACTACCGGCAAGACTTAACTTGTCTTGCTATTCCGTGACTGTTCTAAAACAAGTTTTAGATAACGCATCTAGTATATCATGCGAACTTTGAAAGTGTTTTGAGATGTGGGCTTATATATTATGGCTTCTCGTCACTTGCAAAAAAATATTTATTATTTAGAAACGTGCTCTAAGAATAATTCTAAATTTTAAAACAAACACAAGCTGTAAAGGTAAATTTAAGCAAGCAGTCATACTAACATTCTATAGCTTGTTTATATATGAGATACCACTATAATTTTAAATACAATGAAAAATTTGGGCTCCACAAGAAACCACACAAATGATACTACAAATAAGGACAACTATACATTCTCAATCCACAGATTCTCACTATTCGAAACATAAAAAAAGCATTCAAAACATGTATTCAAAAGAGAATAAAAAAATCTTCTAATCGAAAATGAATACTACTTTATGAAAGAATATACCAACTGTAAATAGCGTCTCTACTATTTATGGTTCATTTTTCTTCCTTCCCTGTGACGTGTTCAATCAACTGCGAATGGAATTTAGTTATAGTAATGATGAGCCTATATTATGATTACATTAGTGTCACTTGTCGTGTCTATTTTTGAATAAGCTGCGTTATTATAAATCATAAGGATGATGAGGATAATGAAAATGTGTAGACAGATGAAAATAAAAAGAAAACACTTCATAAAGAAGAGAAGATATGTGAGAATGGGGGAAAGGGAAGGAGAGAATGAGTATGACTTCATTTTAGTTAATATTAAGCTATGAAAACAACAAAAGAATGCTTTTAAAGAGAACGGATATGAAGAGGTGTCACCAGAGAATGTATATTTTCATGTTTTGTAATATAAATCATGTCATATTTTGTTAAAAAGGAGTACAAAGATATAAATAAATAAATAAATAAATATGAGAAAGCTGATGATATTGAAGAAAATAACATTTAAAAAGGGAAATGTATAGAAATGAGATGAAGAGAAGACGAGAAAGTCAAGTAGGAGTCGAAATAAAGGAACGAAAGAATATAGGTTTATTACTGTTAATTAACTTAATTAATCATTGTTGGCAGTAGGTAATTGATGACGTTTTTACATTTAAAATAATTTGTTGGCATATTTGTTTTTGTGATTGTAGTTTCGACAACTTAAGTTTGACTGCAGTCACAATAAAAAATAAAATAGAAAATGTGATACCAAGAAAAATTAATCGGTTTTTTTTGAACTGGGTATAATTATCAATATAGAAAAACCTTTAATATCGTTTTTTACCATAATTAGTTATCGTAAAAATCATAATAAATGTTTTATTCAGTACCTATATTATGGATTACCACTTAGTAACGGTTGCAACCATAATAATGATTGAAAGAATTAAGTGTTGATTAATATGATAACTATTTAACTTCATTCTTCTAAGCTTTTTAAGCTTTTAACTTCATTCTAGTTAAAGCTTTAAGAAATTTTATATCTGCTCACAGCTTCTATCTTAAGAAGAAACGATTGCAGAGAACTATTCCTCCGATTGAATTATTTATTGGTTAGGGACCGAAAAATTTTGCTCTTCTTATTTATTTATTGCGTAATCTTATAATTGTTTTGAGCATTCAACCTAAGAAGACTGCAGAATCGCTACGCGATTTTATAATTGTTTACAACTTTTAAGCTGAGAGTTTATGACTATGATATTTTGAATTTCTTATACCTAATGAAGACATGCAGCCAAAAACTTTTATAATCTCTCCAATAGTATGTACAGTTATGTATATAAACTGTACATACTATTGGAGAGATTATAGAAGTTTTTGGCTTCATATCTTCATAACTCTTCTACCTCTGTTGTTCGTTTTGAATCGAATTGTCTATAAGCTGATAACTTTCAAGCTTCGATCTTCTAACAAATAAGATAAACTCTTGCAACCAGAGCTTTGATTTATACTTTGCAATCAAACGTGCAAAATCAAAAATAACCCAGAAGATTTCTGGACACAAACTCAATAATTTACACGGTATGATTTTTTTAGTACCATTAAATAATTACATAAATCGTATGCTGTTGTTGAAAACAAATCTTACCCAACAATTTTATTCTACTGATTTCATAAATTACTTGAAAGGCACGAAAAACTGGCGCGTCGCTACACGAGAGAAAAATCCAAAATCCTTGTAGGCGCTAATGATACCGATGAAACTCAAAATATTTGTCGAAATGGATGTCGGGAGATAACGAGCGGAATTGTACGTAAAGTGTTTTGGTGCGGCGAACATGTTTAGAAAACAAAGAATCTCGGCCGTAATTGCTGCTTAAACCGTGGGATATATACATAAAGATGGAAAGTGACATAAAGGGACGTGTTCGGTGAGAGATCCGAAGTCGCATAGCAGTAGGCATGTCAGCAGGGTAATGATCATGATCCTTCATTTCTATGTTCCGTTGTGTCGCGTTGCTTTTTTCCTGCTGCTGCCTTCACTCGATCAATCTCGCCTAGATCGTCACGAAACGGACAACGAATATCAATGAGTAACTTATTCCTAGTATTTTATTATTATGTGTTTGTATAGTTTCTAAACTAAGTTTAACTATTTCAGCGACAAAGAATAATAACCGCAATTAATATATAAATGATGTAGCTTAGTTACCTCGTACAGTTATTCTAAATAGGAAATTGCATTTCCCTTCGTGTGTACACACGAACGAACATTTAATTCTATCATAATTGCCCTTATCGTACACTTAAGCAGACGATAACAGACGCACACTCCATATGTTATTTTAATTATAATGGAACACCAACAACGTCCGTACAAATGACCGTACAAGAATTGTTTAAGAGTGATGTGGGAACAGTCAACGGATTACCGCGAATGAAACATGTTTATAAATTAATTGCAATGAAATGATGGTGAATAACGGCATCATTTAGACTGATAATTAATTTTTGCCTTCATATATCTTACATTTATACATAAGTTGTACTTTTTTGAATTAAATGTTTTATTTAGAATTTTTGGGTCATTATTACATTAATTAACTAAAGATAAATCAACTAGGAGTATATTTTTTCTGTTAATATCAACAATTTAATTTGAACTTTAGTCTGACTAAACAATGCACTTAATTTAGAAGAGCAAAGCCTGATTATAAATTCTCTAAAATTTTGCAATAATATTATGTTTATTTACGTTTTACAACTTAAAAAAAAAAAACTCTCGCTTATGTTTACTGATTGGAGGGTGGGTTAGAGGTCACCCACCCACCCTACATAAACTTATCAACTTTAGTTACTGATCGCCTCAGGGTTTGCAATATCTTTAATTACATAATTTGAATAAAAGAAAATTGACAAAGTAAAATTGTTGATAAAGAGAATGGTTGCGACCGTTACTACGTGGTAATCTATACTTACTTACAATAATTTTTGGTTAAATTATATTGAGTTTTTCAATTCAGTGAATGAAGGACTTATTAGAAATGTTTTAAATTTTTGTAAAAGTCTATATTTCTAATAAAATTAAAAAAAATCGAACCAATAAAATCTTCACAATTTAGAAAGCGGGTTGAATTAAAAAATCTTGAAATCTAGAGAAGAAATTAGTGGAAATTTCTTGAATTCTTGAAAAAGTGAGTCTAAATTTTAGAAACAAATCCTAAAAATCTAGGGCCTCAAAAAAAGAGAAATTACTGAAAATTTCCTAAACCTTCAAGAAAAGTCTAGATTTCTACAAACAAATTTTCTAAAAAGTTCTAGAGCCTCCAAAAAAAAACTTTAGAAGATAAGAAGAAAACTTTGAAATCTGGAGGAGAAATTTCTGGAAATTTCCTGAACCCTTGGAAAAAAAGTCTAGATTTCTGAATGAAAATTTTCTAAAAATTCTAGAGCCTCCTAGAAATTTAGAAGACCGTTGAAAAACTATCTTGAAATCGGAAAGAGAAATTACTGAAAATTATTTTAAACTTTCTCGAAAATAAGAAAAGATTTCTAGGGGGAAATTTTCTAAAAAATCTAGACCCTCCATGAAAAATTCCGCAATTTAGAACTATCTAAATTATAGCCTTTAGTTGAAACAAAATGAATTTTAGAGAAGCAATTGCTGAAATTTACCTGAATTCTCGAAAAGAAGAACTAAAAATCATTTAGAGCCTTCGCAATTTGTAAAAAAAGTTGGAAAGAAATGAAAAAAAAAATAATTTTAGGAAGAAGTTATTTAACATTTTCTAAACTTTAAACTTTAAAAAAAAATCTAGAAAATCCTAATGCCTCACAGAAAATATTTGCAATTTAAAAGACGACTTCAAAAAAACTCTTGAACTCTAGAGAACAAATTGCTAGAAATTTCCTGAACCCTCGAGAAAATAATCTAAATTTCTAGAAGAAATTAATTATTTCTAAAAGAATTCTAGAGCCTCAAAGAAAATCTCTGCGATTTAGAAGACAAGTTAAAAAATCTTGAAATGTGGAGAAGAAATTACTAGAAATTTCCTGAACTCTCGAAAAAAAGTCTAGAGTTTTAAAAACAAATTCGCAATTTACTGGAAATTTTCTGAATTGTACAAAAAATCTAAATTTCTAGAAAATTTGTTCGCAATATAAAAGACAGCTTTAAAAAAAATCTTCATATATGAAGAAATGACTGAAAAGAGTCTAGATTTAGGAACAGATTTTCTGGAAAAATCTATAGCCTCCAAATCTGAATAAAAGTTAGTAGAAATTTCTGAACTCTCGAAAAAAGTCTAAAGTTCTGGAAAAGATTTTTTTAGCCCTGAAGGAAATTTTTGTAATTTATAAGACAATATTAAAATCTGGAAGAGAAATTACTGGAAACAGCCTCTAACAAAATTCTATAAATATTGAAATGAACTTTCTAAAAAACTCCCGAATAAGACCTTAAACCTAAAAATTCTGGAAATTTGAAAAAAGAAATTACTGTAAACTTTTAGAATCCTCTAAAAAAGTTTTAGAAATCTATAAAATCTATAAAGAAAACTTGTGAAAAATTCTTTGGAAATGAAGATGCAAAAAACTGAAAACATGAAGAAGAAATTCCTGAAACTTCTAGAAGCCTCTAGAAATTTAGAAAAATATTTCATAATAAATTGTAAAGTTAAATCTTAAAAGAACTTTCTGAAAAATCTAGAACTCGAATAAAATCTTTGCAAAAAATTCTGGAAATATCTATTTATTTATTAGATAAGAAAAAGAAATTACTGTACACTTCTAGAATCCTCAAAAAGTTTTATAAATCCAAAATGAAAAAATTCTAGAAACCTCAAGTATGGATCATCTAAGAAAATTTAGAAAAAGTTGAACAAAATATTCTACAAAAACCGCGAAGAAATTTCTATAAATAAATATAAATAATGACTTTCTTAAAAATTCTTTGGCAAACTTGTAAAAAAATATAGAATTCTCGATGAAAATTCTTTGAAAAGTTGCAATTAAAACTACTTTTACTTTTAGTCAATCAAAATTATAAGTTTCAAATAATTATAAAAATATTTAAAGCTTCAGTTACATCGGATTAAATAATTCTTAATTACTTGTTTAGTTGTGGAAGTAAAACACTTAAATTTTCAAAACACTTTATTATTGCTTTTTTGAAAACGCAACAATTGTTTCGCCACACTGTGGCTTCTTCAGGCGAAGAAATGAAGAAATTTAAGTGTTTTACTTCCACAACTAAACAAGTGAATATGAATTTTCAACATATAACAGCCTCATCAGTTAATAAATTCTTAATTAGCTTAATTTAGAAGAGAAAAGCCTTAATTAGAATAGTAGAATTTTTCAGTCACTAATCAAATAGTAGAGAAAATTAGTCATGAATGCTCCAAACTAACACAAAACAACTTAAAGCTTCACTGTAAGTAGGTCCGTAGGTCCGTAGGTTTATGTTTAGTCAACTGATAATAAATCTATGGAACATAACAAGTGTCTTACTTCACTTAATTTGCAAATCTTGTTCCATCAAGAGTGCAGCGCAACAAGTACCAATTATATTCATTGAAAGGAATTGAATAGAACAGGAATTGTTAGGTTTTATTGTAAGCTCAAAAAGCTAAGTATCATGCAAAGGATTTGAATTTTAGAAATAAATTCAAGAAGAAATACATCATATACCCAGGTATCTGTTATTTGCTTTGTAATACTTCCTAAATATGAATTGAAGAGGTATAAAATTTAAAAATTTAAATTTCCGAACCGATTGAAAGATATTGAAAGACTTGTCACAGGTTTTAAATTTTAGGGATGAATTTATAAGGTTAATTGAAGTTTAAGAAAATGGTAACGTATACCCAAATAAAAGTGTAAGGGTTTTATAAATATATTACATAAACCAGACATTTCGCTTCTTAAAACGAGTATATAAATTTCTACTTTCAAGAAGTTGTCTAAAGTGAACGAAGAACTTCATTAGATGTTAGGACAATATGAGTTTTGAAGTAGGTCTATATTCAAGAAGAAAAATTGGATATAAAAGTAAGACAGGCAAGCCAAAGTTTACTTTATGTAACAAGCAACGTCTAAGAAATTGAGAGTTGATTGAGTTGAGAGTTGATAAATATTCTGCATATTCTAAAAATTTGCTAAATGTTCTAAAGATTCTCATAGTTTTCTAAAAAAAATTTCGATGTCGTTTTTATATTGTTCGGATCAATGAATATTTGGGAAAGTTATCAAATCGAACTTTTCAATCGTACTTTTCGCTTAATTCTAGGATTTTGCTTTCATTTTAGTAGTTAGAAACTAAAAATATGTTTTGAATATTCTAAATATTTTTAAATTATTCTAATGTTTCTAAATAATCTAGAAAAAATTCTTAATATTCTACAAATTATCTAAATATTCAAAATTTTCTAATAGTTTTTTAAATATTCTGAATATATTCTAACTTTTCTCAATAATCTAAAAAATTCTAAATATCCTAAATAAAATTCAAATATTCTTCAAAGTTTAAAAAATTCTAAACATTTTCGAAAATTCTAACTATTTAAAATATTCTGCATATTCTAAAAAATTGCTAAATGTTCTAAAGATTCTCACAGTTTTCTAAAAAAAATGTCGATGTCGTTTTTATATTGTTCGGATCAATGAATATTTGGAAAAGTTATCAAATCGAACTTTTCAATCGTTCTTTTCGCTTAATTCTAGGATTTTGCTTTTATTTTAGTAGTTAGAAGCTTCTTTAACATTGGTAGCCATCAGCTATCAATAATAATAAATATTTTTAAGACATTATTAAAAATTTCTACGCCTTCTTCGCATTGTTCTGATCAATGAATATTTGGGTTAATTAACAGATCAAAATGACATCTCTCTTTACATCTATATAAATTTAAATTTTTCTGACCTTCAAGAATTTTTAAATCATTTTTTTTTTCGTCTCACGTCAATTTCTTAGAAATAAAGTTTCTACTTCAATGGTCAATTTTCATTCCGCCAATCAGATTTTAGAATTGAGTTTTCTATAAGATCTTATACACACATATTCCTTAAAAGATTTCCTTTAAAAAAATCTCAAAAATCATTTTATTCTTCAACAATTATAACATAGAAAACAAATTATTGAGAAGTAGTTTTTTACAAGATATACTAAAACCACCACATAGTAACGATCGCATATATTAATTAAGAAATAATTGTATTATATTCTTAATTTTTTTGAAAAACCTTTTGATTCATCATAACTTTGTTTATTCTTTAAGTTGTCTTCGATTTTCAGATTTTAAAAATTGAAGTTTATCTAAATTCTTCAACCTCATCCTTTTCCAAAAAATAAAATTAGAAATCGGCTTTAAAAGCACCAACAAAAATATTTGCGAAAAATAAAATATCACATTAGATTTATCATAAATTTAAATTTATCTGCACTTTAAAATTTACTTTTGATATTTTTTTAAAGTCATTTATTTCTACTAGTCCCGATTAGATTGGAAAATAATTTCCTTTTTTTAATCATCTTATCTTAATAGATTTAAAGAATTTCATCTTAAGAGATTTTTGAGAATAAATTTTATAATCTTCAAGACCTGAAAGATTTCAAACAACGTAATAAATTGTTTTCGCTAATTTTTAAACCAGTTTTTTGATAATTTTTCTTCTTATCAGTTTCTTTCAATTAATCTAAAGAATTGAGTTTTAAAAAACATAAAAAGTACCAAATTTTAAACATAATATTAAATTAAAATTGTATTTTTGTATTCAAAATTTTAAAACTACTTTTGATATATTTTTTTACACATTGGTAATGGTTTTTGCATGAACTAAACTATAAAAATCATATTGTATCTTTTAGTAGACAATTTTTTAGAAGATCAAAAAATAGGAAATTTATTTTCTTCTAAATATTAGAAAAGATTATTCAAATTCTTCAAATCTCCATTTGGTGCTAAAATAAAGCTTATATGTTGTTATATGAATATGTGAATAAATAAATGAACTAATTTGTGATTAGCAGATTTTTTAAATAAATTTGCATATTTTACAAAATATAAAGCATCCAATTAGATTAATTCTAAATGTCTTTTTATCCTTACTCTAGGAAATACCATAGATATTTCTAAAAGTCTTTTGCAATAGTCTAAAAGAAAGCTCTTCTCCATAATTCCCTAAATGATTTAGATCTCTTGAATGTAACTTACTTAGAAGTAGAAAATAAAAGTTGTTTACTGAAAAGAAATATGAAAAAAAAAACAAATTTTATTGTAATAGGGTTACAATAAAACATGTTTTTTTTCTTCATATTTCTTTTCAGTAAACAACTTTTATTTTCTACTTCTACTAGTTACATTCAAAAGATCTAAAGCTTTTCATTTAGGGAATTATAGAGAAGAGCTTCCTTTGAGAAGTTTCTGCAAGATCTCAAAACATCCATTAAATTAAGAATGATTTCTTATTAACAGTAAATTTCAAAACAATATGTTTTCTATGCATTCTTTAAAAGTCAATTTTCTTCAAAAAGATGTGTTGTTTGGAATGAATTTTTCATCAACTAAAATAAAAACCAACTTCCATAATTGTCAGAAGTTTTTCTGCAAGATCTAATACATCGAATTATCCATTTTGAAAAACAACGTTAATTTCGAAAGAAAATTTTCATTTAATCAATGAATTCAGTCAATTTTCTTGCAAGAGATTTAAATCAATAATTCTGCAGCATACTATTATATTTGCAAATAATTGTCTACCATAAGTATTTATAGAATTTAACCTTTACATTCTTTGAACGAGAAAGTATTTTCCAACAGGGTTATAAATGTTAAATGAACCTTTCACAGTTTTTAAGAACCGATTTTCTTTAAGAACTAGAAGATTTTATTCGATCTTATTTTCTTAACTTTAGTTTTCTGAAATATCTAAAATTAATCTGCAAGGTTTAAAACATTCTATTTAGATGAACATGTTTCTTGTAATCTAGTTACATTTTTATAAATTAATTAAAGTAAATAAACAGTTTATTCAAAAGAAAGTCATAAATACAATACATAATATATAATATTATATGTAATATATGGACGGTTCTATCCCTCGTTCTTCACCTCGAGATCCTGGATTGATTCTTGTCCGGGTTAATGGTAATGAGGGATGAATTAAATAGTAATGGATGCTAATGGAAACCTTGCGGAACCCCAAATGCAATTGCAAAATTTCTAATTTTACCTGATTGTTTTATTACACACTACTCAACTAAACCCAACCTGACCAGATAAAACTAAAAACGTTATTAAATTTTGTAGCTACAATTCAGGCACTAAACGAGAAAGGAACTTTTCACGCGCATCAGAAGTAATATTTAATTATTGAATAATTTAAATAATAAATAAACTTTATTTAGCACTGTTGCTATATAAAATCTAAACACAAGCTATTAAACTAATGCAAATTCATAGAATTAGCTTTCCCAACCATTCAAAACTGACATCGCGTTAAGTTTCCAGAGCTAATCCCGCAAAACGCAAACACTCGTTACATTAGCACCGATAATTGAATCACGTTGAACGTTTAAATTTTAAAATATGCGCAGCGTTAATGCGAAGAGAGTGGAACGGGGAACTGTTTCGATATTTTAGTGGCAAAACCGCTCGGATCAGAAACTACTTATTACACCCGGAGAAGAAGAAGAGGATTAGAAGAGGTCAGAGGATGGTTTGTAATTATGCATAAAATTATTATTTATACGTGAAAGGTCCATTTAAAAGTTCCTCGTACTTGCGTGACCCCTGGTAGAAGTGGTTGTTGGTAGAGACAGAAAAGTGCTCTTGTGTAAAAGCATCTTTATCGCTGTTTATCTTCCTTCAGTACGTGCGTATCTAACACCAGTCAACTCATAAATTAGCTATTGCGAGTGTTCATTTTGAATACCGTTCTTTTCCAACATTTTTTTTTCTTCTTTCATTATTATTATTCTTCCCGAATCGCCTTAATAAAGCACATAATCGGCAGAGATACGAAACGTACATTTTATTATATTGTAAATGGTAATCGTGAGAGAGCATGTGTTGGCAAACGGTTCGGAATTTAATTTCCAAGTGGAAATATAGCAGCCTGAGTACGTATGTTGATTAGATGTGTTATGTGTAAACCGGCTCTTAGGGGGGTCTTATACCTCTAGGGGGGATCCCCTGTCATGCGACTGCCCCTCGGCCAAACTCCACAATCTTCATCTTTATCCTTCTTACGGTCCTCATCTCATTTACAAAACAGGATGCTGTCACACGCACATCTCTTCTCCTACTAATCATAAAACGTGTACAATGTTTAAAACAACGGACTAGACAATTATTTTAATTGCGTCCATTACCCGCGACCGTTCTAGCGAAATAATCTTTTATCTCTGTTACATCGAACCGCCCAGAAATTGCATCTGATTAATTGCGGCAATGAAACTATATACACAGGCTTATATATACATACATACGGTCTGGTTTTCGTTTTTGGGCCACGTTTTGGTGCCCGAGGACGCTAATTAAGGCAGGTGTTGGATTAATTTGATGGATCGTTTCATTGATCCGATTTATACGTTCAGATATCACGTTTCGACTTTGTCTTCGTAACAAGGAGATCGATTTCTCGATAAAAGGATCGGGTAATTGTTGACTCGACCGAAACTGCTTGTTTATTATTTATACGGGGAGTAATATCGGGTTTACAGAACCTTCAAATGACACGTACTCGATTGTTGATGTTAAACAATGCATTGTTCATTTTTTTTAATCCTCTGCTGTATTTTTTAATTTAGCGAATTGGATGCGATACACTCGTCTCAATTATTTTAGTATCACCAACAAAGGATATTAATTATAATTAGCTATATAATGTTCGAAAATTATGCTACTCAAATAAAGGGCCTAAAGATAACCTTGAGGAACCCCAAAAACAATTACACAAGTGAAAATATAATGGGTTTTGTTTCTTGCTTTTTAGCTAACTAAGTCTAACCTATTCCAATAAATATTTCATTTCATGAGCGTTTAAATTATGGAACACCCTGAGTTTGATGAAAATAAACTTGATAGCTTTGTAGAATTACAAGTAACTACAGTTTTGATTAATAAATTGTAATTATCAAACTAAAAGTATCAAAATTATAAGTTCAATTTCATCATAATCAGTTAAAATTACTATTACTGTTCGTGTTTCTATCAAGAATCCGGAAGTAAATATGAATTTTTAACTAATCATCATCATCATCAATTAATATAAGAATCCGGAGGTCCAAGAGGATATTTGCTCCCTCAACACCAAGAACAAAAACAAGAGTTAGAGTGGAAGATCATCGCAGCTGCATAAACTTCGCCCAGCTTCATCCATCCAAAATCTGTGTATGTTTCTAATAATATTTGTGTATATTCATATAGATTTTTTTTGGACACGAAGCTAAAAACGAATAAACATAAACATAAACAAGTAAGGAGTGTAATTCAAAAAAAAATTCTGTTAAAGACATAATTTTAAACTGGAATTAAACGTCCTTAAGATAGTGAACTATGGTAAACTCATAGCTTGGATTCACTACACAGCTTCTTAGAAAGAAATTCTAATTTATAATTAGTGTAAACAGAGTATAAATCTATCAGAAAATAATTTTTAAATAAAACATTTCAAAAATATTTAATTTTTTTTCAGATTCTTTAGAGCATAAATTTTTTTAAATATTTAAAATATTCAAATTATTCACAATCCAGAAAGTTTATAGAATTTATAGACATTTCTCACAGAATTTAGAATTTGTTAGATTTAGAAACAATAGGACATTTTTAGAATAATTAGATTTTTTTTAGATTCTTTAGAATATTTAGAACAAGAAAGTTTTGAAAATATTTAGAATATTTCAAGAATTTAGAATCTAGAATATTTAGAAATTCATAGAATATTAAGAACATTTTTGGAAAAATTAAAACATTTTAAAGATATATAGAATCTTTAAATGTTTTTGGTTTCTTTAGAATATTTATATTTTTTTAATATTTTATTATATATTGAAAATATTCAGAATTACGAATCTTTTTAGAATAAAGAAAGTTTTTGCAGTATTTAGAATGTGTTAGATAATTTAGAAAACTTTTTTAGAATTTTTAGAATATTAAGAAAACTTTTAGGCTCTTTAGAATATTTGAAACAATTAGAAAATTATTAAATATTTCAAATATTTAGAATCTTGAAAATTTTTAGAATATCAATAATATTTTTAAATTATTTAGAATTTGTTGGATTATTTAGAAACATTAAAATATATTTTTATTACATTTTGAATATTTAGAAAAGTTTTAGTCTTTAGAACATTTAGTACTTTTTTTAAATAATTGGAATTTCTAGAAAATTTCTAGAATCTCTAGAAAGCTTTAAGAATGTTTAAATTTTTTTAGAATATTACGAAATTTTTGTAATATTTACAAAAGCTTTAGTGTGTATAGAAAGTGTTTAGAATATTTAGGTTTTTTAGATTATTTAGAAAAATTAGAGTAACTTTTGGAAATCTCAGAAAATTTTAAGAATCTTTAAAATTTACAAAAACTTTTTAGAATATTTAGAAATTTTTAATAATTTTTAGAAACGTTTTAGAATATTTTTTAGAAAATACAGAGTAATTAGGATTTTTTTAGAATATTTAAAATCTTCAGAAAGTTTTTGACATTCTTAATTTTTTTAGAATATTTATAACATTTGTAGAATATTTAAACATTTTTAGATTATTAGAAAAAAAATAATAAAAAATATATTTTCAGAATATATGGAATAAATTTGCAGGTTATTTATTTTTTTTAGAATATTTCAAATCTTTAGAAAACTTTTTTTATATATTTTTATATAAATTCTATAAACTATAGAATATAACATGTCTTTTTCTTTACAAAATCTAAAAATTCGATGATGAAAAAGCTTATAAAATATTTAATGCTATTTTCTTATATACAGAAGAAAAAATTAATCCTGACTTAGTTTGATGTGGATTTTTGCAATATTATATAACATTGTATTTAAACAAACCACTATAGTATGGTAGTAAACATCAAAATTAACAACGAATATGTCTTGTTCTTCTCCAATCATGTTGAATGTAGGAAAACAGAATACGAAAAGGTAAAATTAAACACATTTAGTGACTAAAATGAGGTGAAATAAATAATATTAGTTAATTTCATAGAATAAATCTGCCTGATGAAGCCAATAATTATTGCAGTGTTTTCACCAATAAATCTGTGTATTCATTGTCCCCCTTGACAGCTCCTTATGATAATCTGTGGTTATTCTTCAACCTAGTATATCATAATGTCAATATGTGTCAATAGATGGTACCTTAATAATATGTTGTTGGATCAGGAACTTTAAATGAAAATACAGTTCGTTGATATGACACACATATCCTGTGTGTAATATCAACGAAGTGTATTTTCATTTAAAGTTCCTGATTCAAGACGTATCACAAAGTATTAAAGATATGCTGTTGGTTTACTGACCTTGAACATTTGAAACTATAAATTGAAAGTTCGTTACCCTATTTAATGTTGGATTTCCTCTGCTACTGTAAAAAACATATTTTCCTGTTTGAAGGGAACAAAAATTCAATTAATTTTTAATTAATTTCTGCAAGATTTTAGGATTTTAAGTGATTTTTTTTTAATTTAAAATAAATTTCCTATTGTAATAGATGTAGTCTTGAAATATTTTAGTAAATGAATAAATAATTGATAACGTGAAATAAATTTTATGGAAATTGCTGTAGAAATGTTAAGATATTTGAGGAAGCTCCTGAAGAATATGAAAGTTGTGTGCAAAAATCTTAAAAAACTCAATCCTTTATTTTTATATGGGCTATTATAAAGAGCTTTTTTTGTAGATATTTTAGAGAACTATATTCTAAAAAGTATATAAGTTTTTTTTAGATTGCCATCAGGTAGAAAAAAATCTATGAAAATTGCTTTAAAGTTCATACGAAGCAAAAATTAATTCTCAATTTAATGAGTTGATTAAGGAAAGTTGTGAAGAATATGGGAGTTGTTCTTAAAAATCTTCCAAAACTCATTGCTTTAGATTTATTGAGGAAAACTGAGTCGTAAAGAATATAAAAGGAAATTGTCTTCTAATCTTTTGAACTATTGTAAGGAGTTTTTGTTTTAGTAAATATTTTAGAAAACTGTCTGTTTAAAACTATTAACGTTTTTTTTGCTAACGTGTATTTTCTTATTGATATTTCTTTGATAATAATTTAGAAAAAAAAATTAATTTTAAATTTATTTGATTGAAATATAAAAGTTTCAAAAATCTCTTTTTTTGAAATATTGTTATAAGTTTTTTTCGTAAATTCTTTAGAAAACTGAATAATACAAAAATATCAGCGTGTAATAAAAATGTATGAAAATAAAAGAATATTAAAGTTGTGTGCAAAAATCTTTTGTGACTTATTATAAGCCATTTTTAGTAGATTTTAAAAAAAACTATATTCTTAAAAGTAAATAAAGGTTTTTTTTAGATTACCATCACGTAGAGAAAAATCTATGTTTTCAAGTTCTTGCGGAGCTAAAATTAGTTCTCAATTTAATGATTTGATTAAGCGTTTAAGGAAAGTTGTGAAGAATGTGGAAGTTGTTCTTAAAAATTATCCAAAACTCATTGCTTTAGATTTATTGAGGAAACCTGACTCGTAAAGAATGTAAAAGTAGTTTCTAAAATTATTTTTAAAAGGAAACTAGCTTCTAATCTTTTGAACTATTGTAAGGAGCTTTTGTTTTAGTAAATATATAAAACTGTCTGTTTAAAAAGTACTAAAAATTTGTTTTTCATTTTAGTCAATGCTAAAATCAATGCTAGCCTGAAAAATTGTTTTATTGATATTTCTTAAATAACAATTTAGAAAACAAAATTAATTTTAAATTTGTTTGGTTGAAATATTAAAGTTTCTAAATTTCTTTTAAATTTACATTTGATTTCTAGAAATATTTTTGAAAGGAATTGATTTTCAACGTAATAGTAAACTTTTGAACTCTTGTTATAAGCTTTCACGTTGATAAATACTTTAGAAGACTGTATTATACAAAAAATATCAGCGTATAAATAAGATCTATCAAAACCGCTTAGAATATTTATACATGCTGCAATTAATGTATAAAAATTCTATGAAATAAACTAAGGGTTTAAAGTTAAAAACTAGAACTGAAAAGCTTTTCGTAAAAATTCATAAACCGGAAGTGGATGTTTAGTTTTGATTTCTCTCGATATTTTTCTAAATTTGATAAATATTACATAACTTTTCAAATAAGTTTTATTAAAACATGTTTTTCGTAAAGTTCTTAACTTGCGAGAAAAAAATATAAATTAATAATTTTGATATGTTCTGCCTATTGTTAATAAACTATAGGAGTCACATGAAATTTATATAACAAATATGCAATTGTAAAGAAACCAAAATTAAGTAAATTTTTAAGAATAGCCGTTTTGCATGAACCTCATAGTTTTCGAGAAAAATATAGTAAAAGACACAAGAGTGAGAAGAGGAGCGGAAATTTACTCAGACCATTTCCTGGTGCTATCAGAGGTAAAAATCAAAGAAGAAACATACGAGAACAACAAAAAAGGAGTAAAACTGAATTCGAAATGTCCAGACTTAAGGAAACGTTAAATAATGTATCAATGGTAAACCTGTGGGATAGCATAAAGGAAATAATCAATAAAGTAGCAAAGGAAGCTTGTGGAACAATTAGAACAAACAGATCAAGGAAACAAACAATATGGTGAAGTAAAATTGAAAAAGAAGAAATGGAGAATATACGTGGGAAACAGAAACAATCAAAATTATAATATATACAAGGCGTAAAGAATAAAAGTAAAAAAACTGGTAGAAGAAGAAACACAAAATTCATAGGGAGAGTTTGGAAAACAGAAAATGAAGAGGGTAACACATAAGAGGAAGATGAATGTGAAGAACACAACGATGTAAAGGAAGAAGTAATTGAAGCTGTCAAAATGTTAAGAGGAGGTAAAGCAGCAGGTAATGATGAAATAACATCCGAAATGTTGATAAACTTAGGAAGAAATGGAATAGAAGTGCTTACAAAATTATACAGCAAAGTATGTGAAGAAAAATGGATACCGAAAGATTGAGAGTTAAGTTTAATACTGCCCTTACATAAGAAAGGAAACAGTAGAGAGTGTAAAAACTACAGAGGAATTACTCTGAAGTGTGATAGCAAAAATATACGAAAGGATACCAGAAAAGAGACTAAAAGTGATCACCGAAAAACAACTAGAGAAACCCCAATGTGGATTTAGGAAAGGGCGAGGAGTACAAGACCACATATTCACAATAAAGCAAATAATCGAGAAGAACAAAAATTTACACTTTCAAAAAGTTTATTTTGTCAATTTTCTTCCATTCAAAATTTGTAATTAAAGTTATTGCAAACCGGGAGGCGATCAGTAATTAAAGTTAATATGTATATGTAGGGTGGGTGGGTGTCCTCTAACCCACTCTCCAATCAGTAAAACATAAGCGAAAGTTTTAATTAAATGTTTTAAAATGTAAATAAACTTAACATTATTCCAGAATTTAATAGATGTCTTCAAACAAATTTTGAAATATAAGAAATTTTGAAAATAAGACAACTTTTTGAACAAAAGTTAAAGAGAAAGAAAAAAAGTTTAATTTAAAAAAAAATCATCAAAGTTCTAATAAACTATAAAAGTTAAATAAAAAAATGTACAACAAGTAATTGTAAAGAATTTAAAACTAAGCAAATTATTTAGAATAGCCTTTTTGAGTAAACCTGATAGTTTTCTACAAAAAATGTAGGGAAATTATTATGTTGGCCACATCATCATTTTCTTATTATATAATCATATGATTTTTGAAAACAAATTCTTAATGCATGAATTTATAATATAAGGAAATAAAATAGTTGATATATTGATTATCTAAAAAATTTAAAAAAATATTTTAAAGTTGTGACGAAATAACTTATTTCCTCGTGTCTTATAAGAATGTCCTCGCGCCTAATATAAGTTTTGATCCATCGCGACGACATTAAATAATACATACAGTTTCAATTACGGCGGGCGTATTTTTAAGCCGACGACACCTAAATATAATTAAGGCTATTTAAAAAAAGAAATCAATGTCCAGGTTTTTTTCACCCGCTCATATTTAATATTTCGGAATGGCCACTATTTATTAGCGCATCACCGGGCCAATGTCATTTATAACTTGTGGGTGCAGCTGTTACGGCGACTCCCTCCCACAAGTGCAATGATTCAGAACGACGATACACGCTCGATACAATTTTAAACGTAAAAATTCTCTATTAAATATTCATCTTCATATTCACCAACATTATAAAATTGTTTAATTAATATATCTAGCATCAATAAAAGTTAAATCTTAAATTTGGCCATCAGAAGAAGCTTTAAATTTACTACATTTGTACCTAGTGAGAATTAATGAGTCAATGCAGGTGTTCATATATTAGAGGATCACCAAAAATAATTAGACATTCTTTGTAGACAGCAATTGCTTTATTGTTTTTCAAATACAATATTAATTTCCTTCCAAATACTTCTCATTATCAATAACACAGTTATTCAAAAAATTGGAAGCAACTTTTAAAATCGTTCTCTTTGATACCTGCTAGCACGTTTGTGACATTTTTTCGGACTTCAACATTCGACTCTTATCAGGTAAGTCTCTTATCATCCTCGAGAACAGCAAGGACTTCAAACTTGCTAAATCTAGCAAATAGGCCACGTGGGTTTAAATAGTCATCTAAGGTGAAAACGTTGCAAACATTTCTTCTGTTAATAGGGCACGTGGGTTTAAATAGTCATCTTCTTCAAGGCAAAAACGTTGCAAATACTTTTTCTTCACAGCCTTTTCATAATCTTCAAATTTCTCCCTCAAAACCAGATAGTAAACCAACACTTTTGGGTGTACTGTCTGCTTTTGATGGACAAATTCTGAGTGTATGATTCCTTTGATGTTAAAATTTTATTCAAATTCATTCGCCAAGCTTTTTTGGATGAGATAAATCAGTTGCGAACACTTTTTCTGCACAGCCCTTTCATAATTTTCCAATCTCTCCTTCGAAACCAGACAATAAACGAACACTTTTGAGTGTACTTTCTGGTTTTGATGGACAAATTCTCAATGTATGGTCCCTTTGATGTTAAAATTGTTTTCAAATTCATTCGCCAAGCTTTTTTGGATGAGATAAATCAGTTGCACAATTTTTCTGCACAGCCCTTTCATAATTTTCAAATTTCTCCCTCAAAACCAGACAGTAAACCAACACTTTTAGGTGTACTGTCTAATTTTGATGAACAAATTTTGAGTGTACGACTTCTTTGATGTTGAGATTCTTCTCAAATTCATCCGCCAAACTCTTTTGGACGAGTTGAATCAGTGGACTTCCAATGAGAAAACAGTTGTTTACTTTCTTCATCTCACCCATAGCACTATGACTTCACCACCTCTGATGATTGTTGAAAAAAAATTGATCATCTTTTAATGCGTCCTTTATTTCATAACAGACTAGAACACGATCTTCGATGAGAAGTCTTGGCACGAACTGTTTTGTCAATCTTCTCATCTCCAAATCAATGGCCAAAATGTGCTTCAGAAGAAACTAGGTGAGTTCTCTAGTGGATAGTTCTGCGTTTGTCATTATGGATTTCGCCAAGGATTGTCTTCTCTTTGGGAAGTTGATGGGCCGTCAGAAAAAAACTGTTTCTGCCTAATTCTAGAAGTATGAATCTATTATTTGTTGTGAAGTTACTTAATGATATGTAAACAAATTATCATAATGTAATTTAATCATGATAATATTCCTCCAGATAGCTTAGAAGAGGTGAAATCGAGCCGAGCTCTATGTTTCGAAATTTATGTGGGGCTAATTAAAAAGGTACATGGTAAACGTCGGCTAATGAGAGTTATTATGGTCTGTGGGATAAAGGATAAAGGGGAATCTTCCAGTAGATGTAACAAGTGTCCGGATGGGCTAATTTGAATATAACAAGTGTCGTAGGCGCCCGCTTAGTTATGCACGCGTCCGACTGTCTTGTCGTTGTAAGTGGCGCTGCACCTCAATAAACAACGTGCAGTTTGATGAATGCACGCGGAGCGGTACACCCCGTATAATGTGGTACATGCGTGAGCAAACCGAACCAAAGTCGACACAGTTCCCATCAATTATCAGCAGGACCACAAATACTACACACACGCCTCGCATGATAATCGACAACTCATAATACGATCGAATAGTCGTAAATATTTCTCGCCTCGTTATTTATGGAATGCCCCGATGCCGAATACCCGATGCCGAATGCCCCCATACACCGTGCCACATATATTTTAATGATTGATTGTCCTCCGCACAACAAACTCTACCCTCTTTATTTGCGAATCCGACTAACAAATTGGCCCCATTTACATTTCTTAGCGGGAATCCTTCACTGACTGGGGCACACCGTAGAAAAGGACTTCGTGTATAGATCAGTTTCGATACGCTATAAAAGCTTCAACTTGTTTTTAGAAAGTTTATGTTAAAGAAGGAAATGGAAGAGTAAAGCTTTAACTCTTAAAACTTACTTAGATGACCAATAAATAATTTTATAAATTGAAAACTATAGAGTTTCTGATAATATTTTAATTAACTTTGTTATACAGCTTCAAAAAAGTTCTAGATAAAATCTGGTAGCTTATTCCAAATTAAATCTACAAACTATTATTAACTAAATTAAAGAGTTTATCATCAAGACATCAATAAAACAAGTTTTACTCTCTTCACAAACCAATTTCCTGCAAAATATCAACTTTTGTTGCTATCAAACAACTGTTACATGCTTTACAAGTGTGTCCCTTAAGAGATCTTTAACATTTTAATAAACTGGCAACAATTTTTTAAGAAAGAATTTTATGGGGTTCAGATTTAAAAGATTTTTGAAAACACCTTTTAGATTTATCAGGAGATTTGTGCTTCAAAAATTTTCTACCAAATATCAACAGAATCAATTTGGCCTAGCAATAATTTTGTTATCAACGTTTTTTGTTTATAAAATAACTTTTACTCCAAAAGTAAAGTCAATCCAATATTTTTAACACCTTAAATAACTGGGAACAAATTTCTTATTTTCAAGGACTTGAAATCATTCAGTTTTAAAGAATTTTTTGAAAAACCAAGGTACATCTTTTAAATTCTTCAGGAGTTCTTTGCCAAATATCAAATATTTTTAGAGCAAGTTTCATGGAAGTTTTCTACGCGGTGTTAATGGTATCTTCATCAACCTAAAAATAAATTCTTAAGGAGTTCTTTGCCAAATATCTAACATTTTTGATTATCAAAATTATTAGAGCAAGTTTCATAGAAGTTCTTTGCCAAATATCAAACAATTTTGATTATCAAAATTTTTAAAGCAAGTTTCATAGAATTTCTTCATCAACCTAAAAATAAAGAATACCAGGACAATTTTTTTAACTGTTCTTGTTGAAAAAACAACGTTCACATTCTCTATACGTCAATTCCCTTCAACATCTTTATAAACCAGAAACATTTATTTTATTAAGAACTTTAAACCAATCAGTTTTAACAAGATTAAAAACATTTTTATTTCCCAAAATGTTTAAAGCAATTAACATAAAATCTTTTTACACGTTGCCAATAATTTCTTCATTATCTTAAAATTTAAAAAATCAGTACACTTCTTTGTTACAAGACAAAATCTATTAATGATTTGATTTGACATAAACATAATTTTCAAAAATATAAAAAGTGTTTAGAAAGAAACCAAATTTATCTATAGCATTATTGTCCTTATTTTCATCTATGTTATTCAAGAAATGTAATGTAAGTTATTCTCCTTAAAAATCTTGAATGTCTTAGGAACTAGATTGTTTAGTCGGAATAATTTACTAATTTCTCTTACACATTTCTATAATTTTTTGAGTCATCTGGAAATTTCAATGGGGAAATTATTTTCTTCAAAATTTTTAGAATTTTCTTCAAAAGTCCTAAATATCTTAGCAATTTCACTTTTTTCTAATCTATCAACAACACTTCGCTGATGATATCTCTTATCTTCTCATTATCTTATCTTAAGGAAAAATTGTTAATTTAAAATTTATGTCTTCGTATAAAACTTTTAGAATTGTATTGAATATTTTGGAAAGCCATCAGATGAATATTTTCGATCGACCGTTTTTTTTCCACAGCATTTCGCTTGCTTTTTATCTGTCTTTATAAATCTAAATATTCAAAAATTGCCTTGTCTGTCATTAATTATTTCTCTCTTATCTTCTAGTCTTATCCAGATCATCCGGTTTTGTTACATCTTGTCTTGAATTACCTGATTTCTTTAAGGCGTCTTTAATCTTGGCTTTTCTTATCCGAATTTTAAAGTTTTTATCTATCGTTGGTTATATTTGGCCTTGTCAAATTTCTTTCAATTATCAATTCTGTTTTGTCTTGTATTTTTAAGTCTTATCTAATATTGTCCTAGTTTTTCTATTTGCATATTATTTACCTAATTTTTTGGCTTTGTTTTGCCATGTCAAAAATCATTTTGCTGTATTTCATTCTTAATTTTTGAACATGGAACCGGATGTATAAATTTGATGAAGAAAAGCACTTGTTATGTTCCATATTTTTATTTTCAGTTCCTGACACGTGTTTCGAACTTTGCTATTTAGTATTACCTTTGATAATGAACTACAAAGTTCGAAACACCTGTAAGGAGACTGAAAATAAAAACATGGAACATAACAAGTGCTTTTCTTCATCAAGTTTATTCTTAATTTGTTTCTCAATCAAGTTCATTTCAAAACTACATCTAGAATTACGTAATATTGTTTTGGTTTCTTTGTTCTTTCAATATTGTAAATTTACTGTACTGATCTTATCTCATTACTTTATTTTGGCAAACTTCTCATCTGATTAGGTAAGTTACAACTAACCTAATTTTTATTCCAAACAAAAAATCGGCCAGGCAAAGGAACAAAATAAGTTGCCTACGTCTTGAATTGACTTTAATAGCCATAGTATATCTTTATTGTGTTATTAACAGAAATTGTTTTACACTTGTCATATTGTATAATTAAATTTAAATATAAAGTAGACAAACTTAACCTAAATTAACAATACATAGTTTGCACAGTATAATTTAATTTAATGTCAGAGGTACTCGATAGCATAGTTATATAAGTCAATTTAATAAATAAATATAATAAGGTAACCTATGCTAAGTTAAAAAAATGTTTTAAAATAATATAGAGGTATATATCTGACTAGTGTTTTATCACTGTTATATTATAAAATTGATATAAACCTTAGACAAAATCTAAAAATAAATAAATTATCACATAAAGAAATAAATAAATAAATAAAGTTAATCAATAATTTTATAAAACGAATTAATAAATTAAATAAAATATTCACAAAGAGATAAAACGCACATAAATGTAAAAATAGATAAGAATAAGAATAAGAATAAGAAATTTATTGGCCTTTTTCATTGTAACAGCAATATTAGACACGTCAAAATACAATACAAATTAAAATATGGTTAAAGATAGATAGATAGATATTAAAAGTATTTAATAATACTGACTAATAGGATACACTAGATAATAAATAAATAAATAAATAAGTATAAAACCGATGAAATAAAATATTTACAGGTGGATGAAACGCACAAAACATGTTAAAAAGTAAGTTAAAATTAAAAAACATTTTATTACATTAAATTAAACAAGACAGACACTAAATATGTAAATGTGAATGGTTTTCATAGAGATATTCTTCCCATTTATAGTCTCTGAAAAAGGGGATAAAAGAATTGAACTACAATAGAAATCAAACATTACAGATATCGAAGAGCATCTTTGCTGTTTTAACATAATAGTGATGGATTGGGTTTGAGTGAAATAATATATTTAATTAATAACTCCGCTTCTTTCGACCAAAATTTTATACATGGTTTTCAAATAATTTGTTTTTATATGTATTATGTAAGAAAGAAGACCAAAGTTAAGTAATCGAAACAAATAAACAAAAACAAAATGTGTCTTTCACAATTTTATCCTATTTTGTTTTGTACGTGTTATTTTGGCTTTTCTTTAATTTTATTCTCTCCTGTCTTCTCTTATAATTTATTCAACTGCTCTATTTCTCTTCTCATTTGAATGATTTTCCTGAAAATTAAAAAAAAAACGCTGAGGAAATTAATCAATTAAATTTTTTTGCTCCAAATTTTTACAATCTTCATTTCTACTAATAATTGTAAACAGTAGTTTATATTCTGAAGTTGTTCAATTTTAAAGTTATCTGGTTTTGTCCAATAAAAATTGGTAAGTTTGATGAGAAAAAGAGATTAAACACTAATCTGACTGCTTTTTTAGAAGAGAGATGTTAGGGCATGTTATTGCCAATACACAAATTAGCTTTAGCATTTAATCACTTTCTACCAACTTTCATAGCAATGGCTCTATGTGTAACCTTCGTCAATTTATTGTGCATAACAACTTCGGTATTTGCTTTCTAATTTGCTCAATATGAATCCTTTTTGGTAGATGGTCGGCTATTGCCCTTTATTTTCGTCTGTAACGATAAGATATTTTATTTAGTTTGGTTGTCTAGACACATAAGGATCTCTAACTTTTGCAATATGTATTCTAGGTATTTTTGTTTTGTTAGTTTGCTTATTGAAACGATCCTCATCTTCAGGAATAGGCTAAACACAGAACGTATGAAGAACCTTTTTAATTCTTACTGTATTTATATACATATTTAGATAAGTTCATAATATAGAGAGTTCACTTTTTCCTTTTTCACAGATGAACCAACTCCACACAATAAACCCAACTCGGGCTGCATGCATTTTTAGCAGCCAAGGCCACATTGGCCCACTCTACCATGCTTGCGCTACCAAGTCTATTGTATTAAGCATCATATTTGCTTCAAATTCCATAGTTGGAGCAGTTTTGCAGCATAAGGACCATTTCAGTGTTCAACAACTGCTATTTTTCTTTTTTAAATCTTTCACAGAAACTGAACGAAAATACAGTACGACCGGGCACGAACTGCGTATTTAGCCATAAAAAGGGGAATTATGGAATCGGTACTGGGCGGACTACCATTTTGTTTAGCATACATCACGTCTTAAGGAGAAACAACACGAACACGATCATAACCTCTTCAAAATTTTTGCGCAGTTGACTTCAAAATTAACCAGACAAACGCGTTTTATACTTTTTGGGTAACAACACCAGTTATAAGGAATAGAAACTTGATACAATCTTGTCTTTCCAACAACATCCCGACTTACCAGACTCTATTGCGAAGTTAAGCATCATGGTAGATGCTTTAACTTCCTTTGCTGCAGCGGTCTTGTAACAGAATAATCGTTATGCCTTTCAAAAACAGCTATCTTTCTTTTTTAAATCTTTTACACTAACTAAGCGAAAATACAGTACGTTCAGGCATGAATTGTATTCCGTATCTTTAGCCATAAAAAGTTTACTTCAGAGGTTTATGGACTCGGAATTATTAGTCGTGTATTTTGCGATGAAAACAGTTTAAAAATTTTTTCAAAGGTCAAGAATATATCGTCTTTATGGGCCGTAAATTTCTGATCGCTCCTAATTCGGATCAGGATGAAAGCAGAGGATCTTGAACTCCATCGCGCAATTCACCTCCAGTATTTTGCTTATTTTCTTAAAAACAGGAACGTAGGCGATACTGTTACAAATTTGAGTTAATTCTTTAGTCTTGAATACCCTACCCCACTTACATTTTGAAGATGTCGATTTGAAACATCTTCTGGAGAGTAGCACTGCTGCATTCAAAGAGAACGGTTAATCCCGGTCGGCTAAAGCTCAAACATGTAATTAGATAGATATGTTCCTCCAGCATTGAGGCAAAACAGTCGCTCGGCAATGAAATGTCTCGTAGCAACATATTACCTGTGCTTGAAGATAAACAACGATATTGCACCCTTGTCAAGTCCTGTTTGAGGTGCTAGAAGAATACAATTTATCGTCATACAGTGTGCAGATTTTTTGATTCATGATATTTACATCCACATAATCAGCCCTTTGTTAATTTGCAGCCTTTTGTAAATTTCAGATACCTTCTTGTCTTTTTTGATCACTTTACACGTTGGCCAAAAGCATGTCCTCTGGCTGAAATTACTGCAAATTCTGTTTCCAAAGCATTTCTAAGCTATTGGAATGTAGGCTTTGGAACACCATCGACAATCATCAATGATTGAGGCCGGTAGTTCCAGCCCAATGCAAAGGAATTCTGCAGGACTTTCGATATACATTACAAGTCAAGCGCAGTGTAACGGTCTGGCAGAAGAGCTCAAAGACAAATTAAAGAATGTGTAAGCATCCTAAGAACTGGGCACCCCAATTCCTGCTAAGTTTACTGCATCTTCGGACAGTCTACAAATCATTAGTACGTTTTTTTTTAATTGATTTGTTGTATTTATAATTTTTTAAGAAAGAAGTCGAAAGTTCTTCATTCCTTACAAGCCCTACTGCAGAGTTCGTCTAAGGCAAGACTTTACGTTTGGGATGGCATTAGGTATTAGATATTATTTATTCTACTATACGTAATAATAATCTGCAGAAATTTTGATCGTATTTAAAAATTTTAAAATATGTATGGGAAGACTAACTGTCACATGTATATTAATCATATCTTAATATTTATAGCGTTCGTTCTAAGTTATAAAAGTACGAAATTGGAAGACTAAATGCTAATTATTTCCTTAGTGTTCTTCGTTTCTACATTAAGTCTTTTGGGAAGTCTTAAGGAATATCTTCTTCTTGATAAGTACGTAAATCTCAAGCATGGTGTAGTCTTGGATTTTTCGGGGTGACTTTCAAAATTGACAAGGTACAGGTCGTAACATAATGTTATTAAATACCATACTTATTAGATGAGTATTATATTAATTATCTGCCCGGTTTATTGATCACAAGCAATTTCGATTCTCCTCAACTCAGGTGCAGTCCCAGTGTACTCACCTAAGTATAAATTATGAGAAAATAGCAATAGCTTACACGCAATCATCTAGAATTAAATTTTCACTTATCCTCAGCTCACCATATTTGCGGTCGTATTTATGGCAGGG
Source organism: Ontholestes murinus (assembly GCA_963969525.1). NCBI lineage: Eukaryota > Metazoa > Arthropoda > Insecta > Coleoptera > Staphylinidae > Ontholestes > Ontholestes murinus. The sequence goes on along the minus strand of OZ018395.1, from coordinate 62,205,442 downwards.
TGCGAAACGCACATAAATTACGACTTTTTCGCGATGTTAAACGCCACAATTTGCCCCACTGATAGTTATCCCACCATTTTCCTCTCCTCTCGCGGTACACATTAGTATAAATTTATCTTCGCCTTGATTGCCTATTATTATCCGCGTTCGTAGTTAATGGCCACCGTAATCAGCGTTTTCTTCCGATAATCAATAAATTTTTTCGTCGGAAATAATTACACGGCACGGCGTCAAACCACGATCAGTTACATAACGTAAAATCATTTCCACAATAAGAAGAAGAAAAAAAATGGTTACAAAAAAAAAACCCTATACTTATGTAAACTACCTGAGAGCCAGTGTGTTTGTGTAGCCTAATAAAACTATGTGGTAGTGGTTTAATTTAATAATAGTCTTCCTCATAGTGGTACCTTTTTATCGCCCGAAATAAAAGTTTCTTACACGATACAGGAGCCCCGTTTTATGTGACGTGTCCAAGACAGAATTTTATAATTGGAATTGGAAAATAAAAAGAGCTCCTAGCTGAGGTGTATTATTTATTGGCCGTTAAAATTAAAAGCTTTATTACAATTGCTGGTAGGTATTCTCTTAAAGCGGACATAAAACAGTTGGCTTATCTAAACGAATATCGTATCGTGGGTTTTTTGATATTTTATCATGTGTCCGTACTTTTATTATGTTGACCATTAATGGTCATTAACTGTCGCCATCTAGAAGATTATATTTCAGGACTTAATTTCCGAAAAAAAATCAAAACCTTGATGACCTTATTGATTTCCAAAAATGATCTCAATTATTACAAACTTTTAGATTTGAAAAATTATAATACTGCTACATTCTTGTTTTAGATTAGCGTTTTTTATGAAATATAATTTTAGAAACACAATTCCTTACATCAAATTTAATGAAGAAAAGCACTTGTTGTGTTCCATATTTTTATAACATAACAAGTGCTTTTCTTTATACATCTGGTTCCATCAAGAATGTAACAAGCATTACCTTTACATATCTCACATTAAAAATATGTTGGGCAATAGTTAGTGACTTCTAAACCAATCTTTACTATTATTGCAAGCGCCATACATTTTGATATTTCAAAATAAATCAAATAACTTTTTTGATATCAGTTCCTTAGAGACACAAACATCTTTAATTATTCAATTTTCATGTTGAGAAACCCTTTCATTGTTGAATTGGCAGTATAAACATGTATTTAGTGCTAATCTATTCATAATGGTCACTTTGTGTCCGAAATGTATATTTGGTAATTCAAATTAAGAGGTTATTCGTGCAAATTCTTTTTAAATTTTAAATTCAGGAAAGTGGTTTACGTACGTGGGTGCACATCGGCTCCGCTCTTGTGTTCGATTTTTAGTGGTTTTTACGTATTCTTATTTAATTCCGCCGATAGTTTTGGATGCAGTTTGTATACTTGCACATTTGGTCAAAGTGAGTTTAGAATTAAATCCCTAGTTTTATAGATATTATAGTTTAACCGTTTTAACCTCAATTTATAAATAATTTAGAGGCGATTCTCGGCTGCTGGCTGAGGTCAATCACACGAATTACTTATCAGACCGTTTTTGCGGCTTATAATTTTTATATGTCTCATTGAGAATTACCTTTACGCTACATTTATATTAATCGTATTATTATTATTTATACAAAATCCTCTGTTTGTTTTATGTTTTCCCTACCGTGGCCTACCTGTATCGTGTTTGTTAGCCACCCTGAAAGGCCCCTGGGTGTGAAAAGTATCCCTGTCTAATTTTATTCACTCACGTTTTATTATGTTATCAATTAATATTAATTTAAGCACCTCTTATTCTTTTAATAATGACGATTAGGTGTTTAATTTGTTCATAAATTATTGGGCCTAGGGTTGCTTCTTTAAAGTGTACTAGTTGTAAAAAGTGGCATCATGCGTCCTGTTTAACATTTACACAAGACCGCATAAATTTTTTACTAGAGGAAGCGAAAAAAGAGGGCGGAGAGGATTTCATTTGCGTTAATTGCAATTCGTGTAACGATAAATACCCAACTGGTGTTAATAATGTCAATTTAGAGGATATAGTAGAAAAAACCATTCATTCTGTCTTAACAAGACAATTATTGCAATTCAAAGATGAATTGCTAAAATCCATGCAGGATCAAATTATCGACCTTAACAATAAAATATTATCTTTAGAAAATAGTAATAAGGTACTCAAATCTGAAATTGACCAATTAAAAACATCTAGGAACGTAAGTGAAATCGATATTATCGATGAAATTGAGGATCGAAATGAAAGAGCGCATAATGTTATAGTTTTTAATTTACCGAAACCTACTGGCAACAATACCTCTGTGAGAATTGAAGAAGACAAAAAGAAAGTCGTAGATATTATTTCTTCCATTGGTCTCAATATTCAACCTTTAAAGATTTTTCGACTTGGCAGACCATCTAACCATCCCAGACCAACCAAAGTTATTTTTAAAGACAAAAATGATGCACTGAATGTACTTAAAGCACAGAAGTCGAATTTATCACAAGACATAAAGATACGAGGTGATATGACTCCGTTGGAGCGTACTCATTTAAACAAAATCAGGGAAGAATTAGCCGCCAGGATCCACAATGGAGAGAACGATATAACTATTCGATTCATCAATAGAAAACCTAATATTGTAAAAATGAAACCTAAACCTATTGAAGCAAAAAACTAGCGAAATTAACATTTTACTTTCACAATGTCGGCGGTATGAAAACAAAGCTTTCTAAATTTTCTAATAATGTTTTGCTAAGTTCGTATGATGGATTCATTTTGTTGGAAACATGGTTATCACCTGATATACAAAGTAGCGAATTAAAACTCAACAATTTCGATGTTTTTAGAATGGATAGGTCAAATTTAAATAGCGACAAGTGTACGGGAGGAGGAGTGCTTATTGGAATAAAAAAAGGTTTTTGTGCTCGTCGCGTATTGGTTCCTCAAGTTAACGTGGAGCATGTCTTTATCTCCTTCAAAAGAAGCAAGAAATTGTATGTAATAGGAGCAGCATATTTACCCCCTCTTAGTTCCATCGAGAAATTTGAATCACACTGCGCCGCTGTCGAGTTTGTTGCAGAGAATTATCAACCTGATTCTTTAATAGTTTGCGGAGACTACAATCTTCCCTCGGATACATGGAGCAATAGTTCTCTTGGAGTGAATATTCCAAACATGTGTACAAATAAAGCTGAGTGCATAGTAGGGTCATTTAGCTATTATAACTTATCTCAACTAAATGATATACCTAATCCTAATGGAGTATTTCTTGATCTGGTGTTTGGGTCTGCAGGTAATATTAATGTTAAATCAGCCAATGATCTTTTGTGTGAAAATTCGTACCATCATATTGCCTATGAGATTGACATGATCTGTGAGGAGCATCATGATACTATTGTTGAGGATGTAGAACGTTTAGATTTTAAGAAAGCGAATTATTTTGAAATTAACAATTTTTTTGCTTGTGTTTCGTGGGATGATTTATTTCGTAGTTGTTCGGATATAAATGAAGCTGTAAATATTTTCTATAACATTTTGTATCATGTAATTAATTTATATGTTCCATTAAAGTCACATTATAACAACATGTATCCCAAATGGTTTACTAAAAAGCTAATAGATCTTATAAGATTAAAGAAATCAGTGCACTGTAAATACAAAGAGACTAATACTTACGACGATTATCTTAAATTTCAAAATTTGCGGAGTCAGTGCAAAAATTTAAGTACTGAATTGTATAAAATTTACATTACAAAGATTGAAAACAAAATTAATACCAACAGTAAATCATTTTGGGAATTTGTTGATGAATCCAAAAATATTAAGGGTGTACCAGTTAGTATGTATTTGAATAATTGTCAAAGTAACAATAGTCAGGATACAGTAAATCTCTTTGCGAAATCATTTTCGGCGGCTTATAGTATCAACAGTGCTAACAGTGTTAGTAGGGCTTCTTTCCACAATATCACTAAATCTAACTGTATTGATCCTTGCTATAAGTTTAATGTAAACGCTAAATTGGTGTTTGATGCAATTAGTAAACTTAAACCATCCGTTTCATGTGGCCCCGATAATATTCCTAATTGGTTTTTGAAGAATTGTGTTTGCACTCTCACTCCTCCTGTAACCTTACTATTTCAAAGAAGTATTTTAGAACAAGCTGTTCCAGAATCCTGGAAAGTTAGTTATATAACTCCTATATATAAAACTGGATGCAGAAATGATATTGAGAACTATAGAGGGGTGTGCTTGCAATCATCAATTCCTAAATTATTAGACTTCATTTTGTCACAGCAACTAGGTTGGTTAAGTAGACGTATAATTACGAGTAAACAGCATGGCTTTTTGAGAGGACGTTCTACAGAAACTAATTTAATAAGTTATGAGGGATTTCTGTTGAAGGCATTTGAAAATAAATACCAAGTAGATACCATTTACACAGATTTCTCAAAGGCCTTCGACAGAGTTCCTCATGATCTTTTATTCAATAAATTAATGGACCTAGGATTTAATTCATCGGTGGTAAATTGGATCAAAAGTTTTCTGAATAATAGGGTACAACGTGTTAAGATAAATAGTCACGAGTCCAACGTAATTAGTGTCACCTCTGGTATGCCTCAAGGGTCTCATCTGGGACCAATTCTTTTTAATTTATACATTAATGATATTGTAGATTGTGTTAAATTCTGTGAAGTTTTACTATATGCCGATGATTTAAAGCTTTTTAAAACAATAAATGGCCCTCAAGGCGCAGAACATCTGCAAGCAGATATTAACAACCTCTCTAGTTGGTGTGAAACAAATGGTCTAAACTTAAATATCAGGAAGTGTAAATCAATGTCTTTTTCTCGTGGCCGCAGTACATTCAGTTTTGACTATGCTATATATGGAATTGTTCTTGAAAAGGTTACAGAAATTAGGGACCTGGGAATTATTTTTGATTCTAAACTTTCTTTTGTTTATCATATTAAATCCCTTGTAAATGGTGGTTTAAAATTATTAGGTTTTATCTCGAGAATTGCGAAAGATTTTTCAGTTAACACCATTAGACTCTTATATTGTTCACTTGTGCGATGTCGATTAGAATATGCTTCATGTGTCTGGTCACCGCATCAAAAGTATTTAGTTAGAGTTGTTGAGTTCTCTAACTAAATACTTTTGATGCGGTGACCAGACACATGAAGCATATTCTAATCGAGATCGCACAAGTGAACAATATAAGAGTCTAATGGTGTTAACCGAAAAATCAGTGCAAAATAAATTTTTGAGAATGGCAGCATTTAAATTGAGTATTCAAATAAATGATCTGAATTATGAACGACTTAGGGGTAATTTAAATCTACCGACTCTACAGCATAGACGAATATTGGCTGATATTACATTTTTATTTAAAGTTGTCAATTCATTCATAGAATGTGAAAATATTTTAATTAGCTTAAATTTTAGATTCCATAGCGTTGGAGCTTTAACCAGAAATTCGGATGTCTTTCGTCTTCCATTTTGTAGGTCAAATTATCTAATCAATGATCCATTAATCAGAATGATGCGTTTTGTTAATCATTTACAACCTAAATCTAACTTCGTCTTCTTTACTAATGATATAAAATTATTTTCAAGATACCTGCGTACTTTAAATATAACAGAACTGCATATTAAGACAGAATTATTCAATAATTTATAAATTTGATTTTTGTATTCGCACACAAATTGTATGTAATTTTGTTTTGTGATTTATATATGTATTCACATTTTCGTAATTTAATTTTTATTTTGTAATATACGTTCTATTGCAGTAGTTAATATGTATCATTTAGAATTTTGTATAGTTAATTTAGTATTATGTAATAGATTAAGCTGTAATAATTTCATTGACCAAATGTGGTCAAACTTATTTTGTAATTTTGTATAAAAGGCGTTTGCCGTAAAAATAAATAAATAAATAAATAAATTTTTTAGCTATCGACTTGTGGACTCTCTGTCTTGGTTAGTTAGGTTATTAAGTTGTTAGTTGGTTAGTTAGGTTGTTATTTAGATTGTTAGGTTATTGTTGGTTAGTTAGGTTGTTGTTGTGTACATTATGATATTATGCTAATGAAGATGCAAATTAATGATATATAAAGGGATGTAATGAATTAAAATATTGTTAGAGATGGATATTTGAGTCTAAGAATAAGTGATGGATAAGAGGTAATTATCAATGTTTTAGGATGTCTTGGATATCAGGATTGGTGACAAACTTAGTAGCGAGGTGTTCGAAACGATATTCAATTGGGGTAACGGGTTTTTTTGGTATAGCAGTGAAGGATTGTTAGGTTAGTTTGGTTGAAACACGGAGGGCTTATCGTTCATCGACCTATAAGTTTCTTAGAACAGACGGAAAAGATAGTTGATGCCTGAAGAAGAAATAGAATGGCAGCATAGTCTAACAGAGATCATCAAATCATTGTGTGAATGTTAACAGCTGTATTTATGAATATACCTTGTTGTTTATTATCATTCCTTTAAAAAGACCATAAAATATATTTGGTTCATTTTGAATTTCCTTCAGCAGCGTAAAAAATCCAAATATTTGATTTGTTAGCCTGAATTGTTCAACCTTTTTAGGTGCCAAAAAATTAGTAATAGATTTTCAATTTGAATACTCTTAAAGATGTTTCCAAAAAGATTTATGTAAACTGCTTACGCATGAAACACATCTAAACTGGTTCGCCGCATCGGACATGTTTTTTTTTTGTTTGTTGTAATTTTATTTCTCGCGGATTCGAAACGCCGAGGCATTATTATTATACGACATTGTCGGATGGAGGGGAGCGGCGGGGCGGCGGTGCGGTGGGCGCCTCTACACCTGTTGGACTAGAGTAACCTGTTCGTGTTTACTCACCAAAGAGTCAAATAAATTCCGCAGATAACGCAACCGGCATTAATTAAATACATAACTGACCTAATAAATATTCATGAGGGGCCGAACTATTGCCGCCAGTAGATCTCCGGCCCGAAGTCCCGATGACAATATCGGTGCCGCCAACCTCGCGCCGACAAATTGTTGCGAAACGGTCTACCTGCGAATTCAAGTCAATGGTCTGACCCAATAAACCGAACGTCGACTCGCAAGGTCGAGGACTTTTCGAACAGTCATTAGGTTGATTTCGTTGTTGATTTATAACCTCTGCGAAAATATAAATTCTTTTAATTTTTACACCTCAGTAACAAGTGAGTATTTAAAGTTGTAAATCAATGAATATTTTCGAGACCAAAATTGATTAGCCACATATTTTGATTGGAGTTAGGTGCTAAATAAAAACACCGGTTGTTTAATCCAGAAATACATTTTAGAAGTGGTAATTACCAATGACTTCATATATATTTTACGATTTATATGTTTTAAATTAATTTACAAAAAAAAAGTTTTTTTAGGACAGATCATGACCTATTGATTGATTGTTTCAATTAAGTGGATATATTAAAATGTTTTTACTTTCCCTATATAGTATATATAGGGGAAGTATTGTTTTCGTGCATGAAAATGTCTGTGGGCGCTGTATCTCAAAAACGAATGATGCAATTGAGATGAAGCTTTAAACTTAAGGTTTTATTGTTAAAAACTGGAACTGAAAAGCTTTTGGTAAACGTTCATTAACGTTCATTTACTCGAAGCGTTTTTTTGATTTTTCTCGATATTTTTCCAAATTTGAAAAATATTACATAACTTTTCAAACAAAGGTTAAGGGAAATGAGAAACTGAAGAAGTTTTATTAAAACATTGTTTTCGTAAAATTTTTAATTTGTGAGAAAAAACAAATTCTTGAAGAAGATTCTTGAAATTTCAGAAATTTCTCCTCCACACTTTTAGTTTTAAATGCAACTTCCTTTCCAAAGAATTTTCAAGTTTAGCAAAGATTTTATTCAAGAGTTTCAAAAATTTTCAGAATGTCATTATATTTATTTATAGAAGTTTCTTCGTGGTTTTCATAGAATATTTTTTTCAATTTTTCTATAATTTTCTCAGATGATCCATACATTTAGTTTTTTTACATTGAGGTTTCTAGAATTTTTCACAAGATTTCATTTTTCATTTAATAAATAAATAGATATTTAAAAAATTTTTAGCAAAGATTTTATTCGAGAGTTCTAGATTTTTCAGAAAGTTCTTTCAAGATTTTGTTTAACTTTACAATTTATTAGAAAATTTGTTTCTAAATTTCTAGAACTTATTTAGAGGCTTTTGGAAGTTTCAGGAATTTCTTGTAGTTTTCCTTGTAGATTTCTAGAACTTTTTTGGAGGATTCTAAAAGTTTACAGTAATTTCTTCTTAGCAAAGGTCTTATTCGGGAGTTTTTTAGAAACTTTGTTTCAATATTTATTGAATTTTCTTCGAGGCTGTTTCTAGTAATTTCTCTTCCAGATTTTAATATTGCAAAGATTTCCTTCTGGGCTAAAAAATCATTTCCAGAACTTTAGACTTTTTTCGAGAGTTCAGAAATTTATTCAGATTTGGAGGCTATAGATTTTTCTAGATAATCTGTTCTTAGAAATCTAGACTCTTTTCAGTAATTTCTCCAGATATCAAGATTGTTTTTTTCAAGCTCTCTTTTAAATTGCGAAGTTTTTAGAATTAAATTCTAGAAATATATATTTTTTGTAGAATTCAGAAAATTTCCAATAAATTGCGAAGATTTAAATGAAGTTTTTTTTTTAGAAAATTTGTTTTTAAAAATCTAGACTTTTTTTCGAGAGTTCAGGAAATTTCTAGTAATTTCTGCTCCAAAGATTTCTTCAACTTGTGTTGTAAATCGCAAAGATTTTCTTTGAGACTCTAGAATTTTCTGCTAGAAATCTAGATTATTTTCTCGACGGTTCAGGAAATTTCTAGCAATTTATTTTCTAGAGTTCAAGAGTTTTTTTTGAAGTCGTCTTTTAAATTGCAAAGATTTTCTATGAGGCATTAGGATTTTCTAGAAATTTTTTCTAAAAGTTTAAGAGTTTAGAAAATGGCCAATAACATCTTTCCAAGATTCCAAAGTTATCCTCTTATCTTCTGAATTACAAAGATTTCTTTGGAGGCTCGAGAACTTTTTAGAAAATTTGTTTGTTGAAATCTAGACTTTTCTTCAGGAAGTTCAGGAAACTTTCAGTAATTTCTCTTTTTTTTGAGGCCCTAGATTTACTAGAAATACATATTCGTTATTATTTCTTATTAAGAGAATTTGCACGATTTTTAAAGAAGCATCTAGAAAAATACAAGTAAAAATCTTGCAATTTGGAAAAGAAATTTCAAGAAAACTTTGATTATAAGACTCCTGAAAAATATTTTAGAAATTTAAGAAAAGGCTTACAAATTCTAGTCATAAACAACTTCTTAAATGCTTCTAGTAAAGTAGATAGGAAAATCTTGCAATTTGGAGAAGAAATTCCTAGAAAAGTTTGGTTGTAAGACTTCCGAAAAATATTTTAGAAATATAGAAGGGGAGTTCTAGAAAGGCTTACAAATTCTAGTCATCAAAAAACTTCCTAAAAGCTTTTAGTAAATGGGATGGGAAAATTTTGCAAATCTTAAAATTCTTGAAGATAATTTCTTTAAATAATAAAATTAATTTAAAAAAAATCTACATCCCTAGAAAATTTTCCAGAAATGTAAAGGAGCAATTTTTGGAATTGTAGATAATAATAATGCTGAAAATTTCCACAAACCATAGAAAAGTTCCCAAAATTTAGAAGAAAAATCCCCAAAAGATAAAGAAAAACCATTGAGATTCTAATAAGTTAGAAAAAGCTATAGTTTATTATTTATTCTCATGCTAATAAGAAATTGATGACAATGTTTGCAATTTTAAAGAGAAATTTCTAGAAAATTTTGATTGTAACGAAGGGTCAAGTAAGTGTCTGTAGAACAAATTCCATTAATGTTTAAAAGTCCTCAAAAATATTTAAGAAATTTAGGAGAGAAATTCTAGAAAGAAATTTTTGTCACCTGAAAACTAAAAAAATATATGGAAAAATTTTGCAATTTGGAGAAAGCATCCCTAGAAAACTTTGATAAAATTGTGATCAAAGTGACACACCGGTATCATAAATTCTTTATAAAATTCTAAAATCCTCGAAGATAATTTTTTTAAATTATAAAATTAATTCCTTAAAAATTCTGCACCCTCGAAAATTTTCTAGGAATTTGGAAGTGAAATCTTTAGAAAATAAAGAATAGCTATTGAGATTCAAAAAAATGAACTGTTGTTAATTATTGATGACAATGTCTGCAACTTAAAAGAAATATTTCTAAAAACACTGATTGTAAAGAAGAACAAAGTTAATATATCTGTAGAATAAATTCAATAAATGTTTAACAATCCTGAAAAATATTCTAGGAATTCAGGGAATAAATTCTATAAAGGCAGGAAAATTAGGATCAACAAATAATCTCTAGTAAAATAGATGAAAACTTTGAAGAAGAAATTCCAAAAAAAAATTAAAATGGCACATCTGTAGCATAAATTCTTAATACATTCTAAAATCCTTGAAGGTAAACTTTGGAACTTAGAAAATTAGTTCCTAAAAAGTTCTACAATCTTCGAAATTTGTTTAGGAATTTCAAAAGCAATTTTTGGAAATTTAGAAAATAATAATACTGGAAAATTTCAATCATAAATGTTCTAGAATGCTGAAAAATTTAAGAAAGAATTTCTAGGAAGGCTTGGAAATTATAGTTTTCAATAAATAAAAACCTAGTAAAATAGATGAAAAAATCCTGCAATTTGGAGAAGAAAACCCTACAATCCGAAATTAGGAAAAACCATTGTTGATTATAAAATTAATACTAATGTTTGCAATTTGGAAGAGAAATTCCTACAGAATTTTGATGAAGGATAAACTCAGTACATCTGTAGAAAAGTGTATTGAATTTTTTTCAGTTGCTGTATGTTTATCCATTTTTTTTAAAGATTTATTTTTCACAAGTTTTTTTTTTTAGAAATTTTCAGGAATTTCTATTCTAATCGTCGAGATACTTTTTGGTGGTTCTAGAATAAATTTTTAATATATTTTTGAGGATTTACTATATAGAATTTGAATAACATTACATAACTTTACTAACAAAAGTTAAAGGGAATGAAAAACTGAACAAGTTTTATTGAAATATATAAAAATAAAAATTAATAATTTTGATTTTTTTTTGCTTATTACATACTAATAAACTATAGGAGTTACATGAGATTTATATAACAAGTATTGTAAATAATCCAAAATTTAGCAAATTATTAAGAATAACTATTTCGAGTAAACTTTATAGTTTTCGTGAAAAATATAGGGGAAGTGCTATGATGGCTACATCACCATTTTTTGAATAGTGAAAATAAACTTTAATAAAGAACATTAAATTCTTTCTCAGTTAACCATGGCTACAAACCAATTTTGATCAATTTTGGGCTAATTAAAAACTGACGTTTTTAAGAAATTCTATATTTTCGTCAATTGCCTTTCCAAATTAGGCAATATTTTATGAATTTATTTTAAAATTACGTGAATTTTTTTCTTCTACAATTTTTTACCAGAATCCTGAACAGAAGTAGTAGTAGTAGTGTTTTGGCTATCGACTACGTGGTCCTTCCGCCATGTGTGTCATTTGTGTATTTGTGTGTGGAATCCAGAACATTATTCAATAAAATTTTGTTTTATTTTATAGGAATTTTCTGCAATTCTTCGAATGTACAAAAAATTATTACAAGAAATCAGGCAATTGTGTTTACAAATGCAACAATTTACCTTCTAGATGGCTAGAATTTTTCTAAGAAATCACGTGAACTTTCTTCAAGGTTTCTCAGATTTTCTATCAATTTCTCTTAAATATATATATTAAATTTCAGATTATATTTTGCTATATTTTAACAAAATTTTGACAAATGTTTCTTTATTATATTTTTTCGGTAGCTAAAGAACTTTCCAGTCATTTTTCTTAAAGATTTACAAAGTTTTATAACATTTGCGACCAAGTATATTAGTTTTTATTGCAACTTCCTTGCTAAAGAATTTTCATCGAGAGAATTCTAGAAATTTTTACAGGTTTAGCAAAGATTTTATTCAAGAGTTTCAAAAAGCCATTATTTATATTTATTTATAAAAATATTTTCGTGGTTTCTAAACAAGATTTTGTTCAACTTTATCTATTAGAAAATTTTCTTCTAAATTTGTATAATTTTCTCAGATGATCCATACTTTTAGTTTTTTATTCTTTTACATTGAGGTTTCTAGAATTTTTATAAGATTTCATTTTAGGTTTATAAAACTTTTTGCAGATTCTAAAAAGTGTACAGTAATTTCTTTTTCTTATCTAATAAATAAATAGATATTTCCAGAATTTTTAGCAAAGATTTTATTCGATTATTAGGAAATTTTCTTCTAATTTTCTAGAACTTACTTAGAGGCTTCTAAAAGTTTCAGGAATTTTCTTTTGCATCTTCCTTTCCAAAGAATTTTGATCAAGGATTCTAGAATTTTTCACAAGTTTTCCTTGTAGATTTCTAGAACTTATTTGGAGGATTATCGAAGTTAACAGTAATTTCTTATTCATATTTCCAGATTTTAGGTCTTATTCGGGAGTTCTAGATGATTTATAAAGTTCGTTTTAATATTTTTAGAATTTTCTTTGACGCTGTTTTCAGTAATTTCTCTTCCAGATTTTAATATTGTCTTATAAAAGATTTTCCTTAGGGCTCAAAAATTTAAATAAAAATCTTTTCCAAAATTCGACACTTTTCTTTCGAGAGTTCAGAAATTTCCAATAACTCATATTCAGATTTGGAGGCTATAGATTTTTCTAGAATATCTGTTCCTAAAAATTTCCAACAATTTCTTTTGTTCCAGATTATAATTTCATAATTCCCTTATTATAATTTCATTTGTTTAACTGTGTTATTATTATTTTCTGTAAATTGGATTTTTCGTCAATGAATATTATTATTATTATTATTATTATTATTGTTACTTGTTGTATATTTAGGTTGTACATTTCATTAATGATTTTAGAATTTGCTATAAATATCTTCTCAAAAATTTTATTATCTTTCGTTAATTATTTAGATTTATTTCCTTATTTTGTTGTTTTTTTTTTCTCAAAATAGGTCTGTAAATTCTAATATTTTTGAGCAATTTGTTTTGGATATAGCAAAGCAATTTTTGGAGAGTTGTTTTTTAGAATGTTTTTTCAATATTTCAGGAAATTTACAAAATATCTTGTATCGTTACATCGAAATTTTAGGAATTTCTTATCTAAATTGCGCAAAAAAAGATTTCAAGATTTTTAGTCCATCATTTTCTATTTGATGTTAGAAATCATTTCGTAAAAGAATTTTTTTTAACCGTCCTTGCTATGAAAAGTTATTTTAAAAATACTGAAAAACAGTTGAAAATCGAATGTCAAATTTTTAGTATTTTTACTTCTCTTCGTTGCTCGTAATTTATTAGTGAAAGAATTTTCATAATTTCATTATTATTTAAAGAATTATAGCTAAAATAGTAAAAAAATATTAATAACGAATTTTTGATTTTTATTGTATCAATTTGAATTTGTAAAATTTAGGAAATTTCCAGTAAATTGCAAAGATTTAAATTAAGACTTTTTTAGAAAATTTGTTTTTAAAAATCTAGACTCAGGAAATTTCTAGTAATTTCTTCTCCACATTTCAAGATTTTTTCAACTTGTCTTCTAAATCGCAAAGATTTTCTTTGAGGCTCTAGAATTTATAGAATATACTTCTAGAAATCTAGATTATTTTCTCGAGGGTTCAGGAAATTTCTAGCAATTTATTCTCCAGAGTTCAAGATTTTTTTTTGAAGTCGTCTTTTAAATTGCAAAGATTTTCCTTGAGGCATTCTAGATTTTTTTTCTAAAAGTTTAGAGTTTAGAAAATGGCCAATAACTTTTTCCCAAATTAATTTTTTTTCAACTTTTCTTATAAATTGCGATTTTCTTTCAGCCACGAAATGTTTTTTAATTCCTCTTTTTTTTCGAGAATTTAGGTGAATTTCAGTAATTAATTCTCTGGAATTCAACATTTTGTTTGAATTATAAAATTATTTAGAAAGTTCTAAATTGCGGAATTTTTCTTGGAGGGTCTAGAATTTTTTTAGAAAATTTTCCCCTACAAATATTTTCTTATTTTCGAGAAAGTTTAAGGAATTTTCCGAAAGTTCTCTTCCCGATTTCAATTTATTTTTTAACTGGTCTTCTAAATTTCTAGGAGGCTCTAGAATTTTGTAGAAAATTTTCATTTAGAAGTCTAGACTTTTTTCCAAGGGTTCAGGAAATTTCCAGAAATTTCTCCTCCAGATTTCAAGGTTATCTTCTTATCTTATAAATTGCAAAGATTCTCTTGGAGGCTCTAGAACTTTTTAGAAAATTTCTTTGTAGAAATCTAGATTTTTCTTAAGGCCCTAGATTTATTAGATTTTTTTTCTCTAAAATCTAGACTTACTTTTTCAAGAATTCAAGAAATTTCCACTAATTTCTTCTCTAGGTTTCAAGATTTTTTATTCAACCCGCTTTCTAAATTGTGAAGATTTTATTGGAAGCTCTAAAATTGTAATAATTTGTATGGATCACCACGTAGTAACGGTCGCAACCATTTTCTTTATCAAAAATTTTACTTCTGACAATTTTCTTTTATTCAAATTTTGTAATTAAAGTTATTGCAAACCGCGAGGCGATCAGTAATTAAAGATAATATGTATATGTAGGGTGGGCGGGTGGCCTCTAACCCACCCTCCAATCAGTAAAACATAAGCGAGGGTTTTAATTAAAAGTAAAACGTAAATAAACTTAACATTTTTGAATAACAGAAAAAAGTTAAACGTTTTTCTGTTATTCATTAAAAATGTACTACGAAGTGAACGCCTCCAAAATTCAAGATTTAATATTTTTGCAAATTTTAATAGATTTATTCAAACAAATTTTGAAATTTAAGAAATTTTGAAAAATGAGACATGACTTTTCAAACAAAAGTTAAAGAAAATGAAAAATTGAAAAAGTTACATTGAAATATTTTTTTGTAAAGTTCTTTTTTTAAATTTTTTTACATTTTTTTGCTTATTGCTAATAAACTATAGGAACTAAATGAAATTTATATGACAAGTAATTGTGAAGAATTCAAAATTGAGCAAATTATTAAGAATAACCTCATGGTTTTCGAGAAAAATATAGGGAAAGTATTATGATGGCCACATCACCATTTTTTTTTTCTAGAAATTAGTGGACCTCAAAACGGATATTTCCGCAAAAAAAAATCACGATCACAACACTTCCCCTATATTTTATATAGGGAAAGTAAAAAAGCTTCGTCATCAGTAAATGTTTTTTCGCAATTTTTACCGACGTTAACGAGTATGCTGTAGGAGTCATTCTAATCCAAGGAGAGAACAAAGAGGAACACTGTCTGATGAAATCCGAAAGAAATGATTCCACTACTAAATGTAACAGCCTTACTATTGTTTAGGGTATCATCATATTCAGAGGATGTATTAAAGGTCGTGAAATGATAGCACCGATAATCAGGCCTTTAAATGGATGAACGGCCGTTTCGCATAGTAGACACTCCTATTCTAGCCGTACAATCTCACCATTGACAACATACTTGAAAGATTCAATCACATGATTGATGCATTATCCCAACCTGGAGGCTAAGAGGACCAGCTGATGATTTTTTACAACAGAATTTACCCGAGGACGCCTCTAGAATTCGAATGGTAGGCACAAGAATGAGGTGTGAAGATGCGTTTTGGATGATAGCATGCAGGTTCTGAAAGATCCGTATGGAAATAAAAACACCATTATTAAAGCAATCAATGATATATCATATTCCGATATGACCTCGATGGTAAATTCGAAGACGCTCAGCAGATCGTATCTAAAAGTTAAGTTTAGCGAGTATAACAGGCCGTTCTCGACGTATATGGTGTGGAGAGGATCATTTATAAGACAAAGAGTTGACTTATTAGGAAAGAATGAAGAAGAAGGAAGTATCGCATGCCAAAATTACAAAACCTCCAATAGCAAGATCATTGCAATCAACGTTTCCTAATTAGAAGTTATACATCTTACAAAGGAGAGACGTCGATTCTGATTGTTGAAGACCTGATGTCTAAATGGATTGAGCTATTTATACTTAAGAAAATGTTGTGCAATAAGCTCATCTTTCTTCTAAGGCTTCTATATAGATTTCCGAAAAAGATTGTGAGCGACAATGGACCGAAATTTATTGGTGCCTTACTGAAACACGTAATCCTTTTATTTGGAATCCGACATCAATTTTTACCAGCTTACCACCCGAAAGCCAATCCCACACAGAGAAGAAATCGAGATATCCAAACTCAACTAGAACATCTGATAGGCTGATATTAATCATGACTTACTTCAAGCCATTGAACATGAAAAATTGAAGACGTAGAGGGAACTTAATTGTCAACACAGTTGAAGATAAACGATTTTTGAGTTTGAATACCGAAGTATGCATTTTATTACGCCCAAAAGCGATATACATCAAAATTTGTACCAAGAAGAGATGAACCCTACGTGATAATTAATATCACCAGGCTAAGCAACTTCGAAATAGCCGTACCAAATCAACAAGATCAATAATTTTACACTTCAACCCTTATGTCATATCTAATAATTTGAAATCACCAATGGCTGAATCAGTCAGGCTCATGAGGAAACGAAGATGTCCAAAGAAACACCAAATATAACCCACTAACTCATTCTTCGTAACTGTACCATAGTGATACAATTTTTCAATAAAAATCTCTAAAATATTTCTAAAAATATCTAACATTTTTTACTTATTTAATCGCAATTTCTGTTTTAAGCATTTAATTATGCAAGAATTTTCTACAATGGTTCAAGAATTGTGTATAACTTTTTTAACAGTAATTTTTCTTCCTGATGAGTGGATATATCACCGACATATACCTGGATTTCTAAAACAATTATAATAATATATACAGCAATTTCTCCTAGAGATTCGTACAATTTTTCAAGAATTTATCTTCAAAATTACGAACCTACTTTGAGGGTTCTCAAATATCATTAATTTTTCATTTCTTGATTAAATTTGATTTAACTTGCAAGACATTTTGAATAGATTTCGAAGCAATTTTTTTAGTATATTTCTAAAATATTCCAGTAGTTCCTCGTCTAAATGTCCAGAACTTTTTATTATTTCTTTTTTTCGAAATAACTTATTTTTTTAAAAATGTATTTACGTTGTAGATAAATAACTACTAATGAGTAAATTTTTTGAACTGTCCTCCTAATATTCATATTTCTACATATTCCATCATATCTTTTTTAGCGAATTTTTTTTTACAGTTTTGTAAGAATTTAAAAACAAAAAAAGTCTTCAAGATTTCTAGAAATTTTACTTCTAGGCTTCTAGATTTTTCCAGCGTTTATTTATTTATATTATAAGTGAAAAAACCAAGAATTGCTTATTGTATGTTAGATTTTTCTAACTTATAATATTGAGTATTTTCATGTAACTCGAAAATACCAACAGAAATAATTGTTTTGTTTCTTTTGATTTGTAAAAAATCCTTTAATCGTATAGAATTTCTCATTAATTTTATTTACAGTTTACAGCAATTTCTCATCTAATTTTCAAGAACTTTTTTCGATGCTTCTATAATTCAAAAACAAGTTTTTTCGCATGTTTACAGTATTTTTTACCAGAAGATATTGATATTGATTATTAAAACGGGGCTTTAAACATTTCCAGCAATTTCCCTTCTAGATTTCTACAATGTTTAAGATTTTATGTTCCCAATTACACGAATATTCTTTGAGGATTCTACAATTCTTCAGCAACTTCTAAATCATTTATCAAAAATGATGATGATGGTTGCGACCTTTACTATGTGGTAATTCATTTAATAAGTAAAAGTACTTTATATAGTACTGCACTTGTAAATCAATATTTAATTACACTCAAATAAGTGTTTATATTTATCAAAATCTATTTAATTTTCAAAGTATTTCTTAAAATATTTTAGAATTTCCTATCAATTTTGTTCATAGTTTGCAGCAATCGCTCTTTTAACTTTCAATAACTTCCTTCAATTGTCTTAAAATTTTAAAGCAGTTTTGATTACGTATTTATAGAATTTTCCACCAATTTCTTTAGATATATATCGAATTTGTTAGTTATTTTGCATCACCTTTCCTTTCGCATGTGTCACCATTTCTTGCTTTATTTAATCGGAAATGTCACTTTAAGAATTTAAGAATGTAAGAATTTTCTTCGAGGTTTCCAGCAAATCTTCTGTAACGTTCACGTTTCGCCACCTCTTAATTTTTAAACTAAAAAATTTCAAAATATATAATTTAGGAAAATTTAATAAATTCAAAAACAACGATTTAACATAGGCGACCCAAATAACACCAAGATAAATATAATTAGAAATCATATATTTTAATTTAATAACATTTACTTTGCAATTCACATCATATATTCATCGGCTATTATGCAATTTGGGCATCCATAAGGACGTAAGGGACGAATCCTCAATATTTAGTGGGTTGAATTCAATTGCGGTTGTTCGAAAAAGGTCAACCACAGGTCACCTTAAGACGGAATCACGCGTCCGTATTTTCGTCGATTAAAATTTGAGCATCTCCTATTTTAATATTTATCATTTACGGTGATATTTCGCTTGTGTGTGGGAGTTTATTAACATACTATTGTGACCACAATAATGCTGTGTGGCTGCGGCTTTATTTTCGTTAATTCGAAATTGTCATTTTTTGAACTCGCTTAAGTATTTTTGGGGGAAATAAAAATTGATAAAAATTTCTGAGACAGTAATTGTCGAGCTGTGTGCTCAGGAGGTTGTTGAAAGGGAGTCTTAAAGAACACGTGCTGTGTGCCATTGTGTTAAGGAAGAAATCTGAAAGAATCTCTGTGATCTTAACAACCAAATAAGTCCAAATTTAATATTAAGCGAGGCCAAACTACATCTTAAGGTAAATCCCCATATTTTCCCTATTTTGTAGAAATTTGTCGATATTTTTTTTCTCTGCAATTTTGTTATCTACATTTTTCCAGCTTGTCCGTTTTGTTTTTCTGTTTTAATAATAATTAATTCCGGCTCGTTTACTAAAATTTAAAATTTTTAGGCCTCGTTGTTTGGGTTAAATTTTTGTTAAAAATTTAAAAATCCATTTGAGCCCATTCTTTTTGGAATTTTTGGCGATTTCCGAAGTGTAGTCCGAAGTCAAATTCTTTGCCACGGCGATTTCGAAGGATCTTTCGAAGGATTGCGTGGGCGGACTTCTGGAAGGATCAATCATCTTTCGCTGATCCTGGAGATAGGAGATGGTGTATTGAACCGGAAAATTTGCAGGAAAATTCCAGATAAGTGAACAAATAAAAAAAAAACTGTTGAATTTTAAATTTAATTATATAATAATTAATTTGATCAGTGTTTAGCACATTGATAAATTTGCGTTTAAGAAAAGGAAATCATTCAGATTTATTTAATACTTAGAAATTTGAGTTGCATTAATTGATTGATACGTAATTTTATATTCCTACCTTAATGGTCGTCAATTATTTAAAGTAGAAGAAGCAATTTTTATAAAGTAATTGCATCAATTAATTCAATTAGAATAAGGATTCGTGGTGGAAATTCAGGGAAGAGGGATTATTTTTTTGTTACGATTTTCTTTAGATTAAGATTTGAATTAAGTCTATTGTATGACACATGTAAAGAGTGACGTCATTCTACCTGAATTTGTTTATGATTTAGATGATTATTTATTTTGATTTATATGGGGATATGTTTTTTTTTACGATTGTTTCGCACATTTTTAGTTGTTTGATTAAATTGAGATTTAGTTATTATTCTTTTTAAAAGCGATTTTGATATTTGTATGCTATTGAGTGTTCGTGTGTTAATCAATTATTATTTAATTTTTTTATAGTAATAAAAGCATTGTATATTTTTTTAAAATTTTTTTTTAAATTAAATTTTGCATATGATTTAAACTTTTTTGCAATTAATTACTTTTCTACCTTTGTTTTTCCTCCTTAAGTTTCTTGGTTTAGAGAGGAGAAGTAACTTTAAAGAATTTTTGAAAACCAAGTGGCGCTCAACATTTTTATTTTTTTGTTTTTTTAAATCTTATACCCACGACTCTGCCTATCGACAAAGAGTTGCCGAAAGCAGGTCACATAAAATTGGCGCCCAACGTGGGGCCCCTAATGGAAAAAAACGCTCAATAACAAATATCAAGACGCAATACTTTAAAGTTTATATACAATTTTACTTTGCTAGAAAAAATAGAATAGATCAATTAATGCTAATAAGTAGTTGAGAGAAATACATTTGATCAGATTAAAATTCAAATAGCTTCACTTTCTGGAATTACTGGTAGAACATGGAGCCTAACTTTTTGTTGAAACATGAATTAATTTACGAATTAAGTATTCGGGGTTTTCATAATGAGACGGCCAAAGTCGAAGATTTGCGCTTTGTGTTGAGGAAATTTCTTTCTGAAAATATAGCTCCACTTGAGAAAGAAACAAAATTTGTGTCAGGTGTAGATGATAAGGAGATAGGTGAATCTATGGAATCTGTTCGTCAGTGTATAGATTCTTACCCAGGTAAAGACGCGAGGGCGACGGAAAAAAGGGTTAAGATAAGGTTGTTGCACTTACAAAATAGAATTGGTAGGTTAGTAGAGTCGAGTGATGCGATAAAAGGGTTCAAAGCCGATAATCTTAGCAAATGTATACTATTTGAAGCGCAGTTGTCTCGCAAGTCTTTAAACATTTCGAAGGCGATGGCATCCACTTTTGTTGAAGGCGGTCGACATTCATCTTTAGCTGGAGCAGGTGTCGGTTCTGGTGAAGACGATGATGAAGAAGAGGATGTTCCTTTTGTTACGAGTTCTCCCTCTAGGCCTATAGGTAATCACCGCAAGGTTTGTCACGTTCCAGTCTACAGATGGGGTCTCACATTTGACGGTGGGTCATCACTTTTGGAATTTCTAGAAAGAGTCGAGGAGCTGAGAGAAGCCCGGGGAGTTTCAAAGGATGAATTGTTTCGTTCAGCGGTGGATTTGTTTTCAGCGGACGTTCTTCAATGGTTTAGGCCCAAAAGGAGAGTGCTTTCCGATTGGGATTCCTTGGTAGCGGCTTTAAAAGCAGATTTTCTTCCACCAAACATCAATGACAGAAACAAGCGCGAAATGAAAAAGTTGCTATTTATATAGCGTCTCTGGTGCAAAAATTTTCTATGTTAAGTAATCCACCTGATGAAGCATCTCAAGTGTGGAGGATTCGACAAAATCTTTTACCCTCTTATAGGTCGCGTCTTAGTCTCCATGAGATTATGAGTATTCACCAACTGGCAGATTTGTGCAGAAAATTAGAGGCAGATGATCCGGTTGCAGCAACCAGAAATGATGTCCAAGGAAGGCGTGCTGAGCAGGCGGCGGTGGTATCCGTTCAAGATAGATCGAGATCATCTCTGATATGTTACCGTTGTCGAAAAAGGGGCCATATTGCAAGATATTGTAAGGAAACACTTAATAAACAGGTTCCTTCAAAAAACTAAATTTCAGGCTGTCCAAGGGTCGCCACAGCCTGTGTCCAAATCAGACCCAACTAAACGAATGGGACCAGTGGTTGAAGGTCATACAGTCTTTCTGTTCAAAAGGGTGTATTAGTTCTATTTTTGTTAAAAAACCGCAAGATAACCGTTTATATTTGGAAGTAGGTGTTTTTGACGTGAGGATAACTGCTTTGGTCGATTCAGGGGCAAACCGTTCTATCGTAGGTGGCGATAGGATAGAGTTGTGTAAGGAAAAATTGAGAGTTTTGCCTTCTGAAATTCAATCAATTTATACAGCTAGCGGAGAAAGAATAGTAGTTTCTGGTGAAGTTCATCTAGTTTTAAATTTCGAAAATAGGTTGTATCAGGTTAACGCTCTAGTTGTTCCAAATATAAAGTATACGTTAATATTAGGCGCAGATGCAATGAAGAATTTGGGCTTACGAATAGGGTTATTAGGTAATTCAATTAGCTCTATAGAAGCGCGTAACCTCCTGGAAAAAGACGAAAAGGGTATTATCGAGTTTTCAAACCTAAGTCTGGACGAAAAGACGAAGTTGGAGTCTATGGTCGGTCTGTTCAAAAACCTATCTAAATCAGAGTTAGGGCGTACCAACAAAATAACACATACAATTGATACCGGAAGTGCGGAGCTAGTCAAACAAAGGCACTACAGTTTGTCACCCTTCATGCAGAAAATCATGGACGAGAAATTGGACGAGATGATTAAACTTAGGGTGATCAAACCATCCTCGAGTCCCTGGTCTTCACCAGTCGTTTTAACGAAGAAGGCCAACGGCGAATATAGGTTTTGTTTCGACGGTCGTCGATTGAACGAGGTGACGAAGAGAGACGCTTACCCCCTTCCTAAAGTTGATGCCATACTTAACAGGTTAAGGGAAGCACGAGTAATTTCAACTATAGATTTGAAGCACGCATTTTGGCAGATCCCATTAGACGCAGATTCTCGGGAGAAAACCGCTTTTGCTGTTCCAGGAAGAGGCTTGTATGAGTTTGTAGTTATGCCTTTTGGGCTACACAACTCAGCTCAGACTCAGCAGCGTCTGATGGATAAACTATTCGGACCAGAACTAGAACCCAATGTGTTTGTCTATTTAGACGATATTATTGTCTGCAACAGGACCATCGAGGAGCACCTTAAAACGCTAAAGGAAGTACATCGTCGTTTGGATGACGCAAAACTTACTATCAATTTTGAAAAGTGCAAGTTTGCTAGGTCTCACTTAAAGTATTTAGGGTTTATAGTTGACAGGGGTGGACTGAGGACCGATCCTGATAAGGTAGCGGCGATGATGGAATATCCAGTACCAACGAACGTCACAGAAACTAAACGGTTCCTCGGATTATGTTCCTGGTATCGGAGGTTTATACCTCAGTTTTCTACATTGGTGGCACCAATTAATGCACTTATAACAGGAAGGAAGAAGCGGCAGTCTATCAAGTGGAATGATCGCGCCGAGACGGCCTTCCAGGCTATAAAAGAAGCCTTAACAACTGCACCTGTTTTAGCCAGCCCGGATTTTTCAAAATCATTTTGTATCCAGTGCGACGCTTCTGATGTGGGAATAGGAGCCGTCCTTACTCAATCCGGAGAAGGCGAAGAGGAGCACGTGATTTCTTACGCGAGTAGGTCCCTGTCGAGAGCCGAGCGGAACTACAGCGCTACGGAACGTGAATGTCTAGCATTAATCTTCGCGGTAGAGAAATTTAGACCCTACATAGAAGGAACGCGTTTTGTTGCGATTACCGATCATTATTCTCTCCTATGGCTTCAGCGATTGAAGGATCCCACTGGACGATTAGCAAGATGGGCTTTGAAGCTAAGCCATTACGACATGGAATTACGTCATCGCAAGGGGAAGTTTCATATTGTGCCAGATGCGCTGTCTAGGACACCTGCTGATAAAAATCAAGTTGAAGATGTAGCAACGTTGGATGTGGGTGAGGGTTCAATTATGACTAACTTAGTAAATTGTACAAATCCCGACTCTTGGTACCAGGGAATGATTGCTAAAATAAGTAAGTTTCCGGAAAGGTATCCATCTTGGAGAGTGGAAGGAGAGCGAATATATAAATATGTGCAGAGCAAGACTCTCATCAAATCGAACACGTCAGAGTGGAGGTTAGTAGTGCCAAGTTCCCAAAGGTTGACAGTATTAAAATGGGCTCATGAAGAACCGACTTCAGGACACTTTGGGTTCTTTAAAACACTCAGAAAAGTAAGCGACATGTTCTATTGGCCTAAAATGCGTGATTACGTATCAAAATATGTAAGGAACTGTAGGGTATGCGGCGAACAAAAAGCACCAAATGTCGCCAGGGCAGAATTGATGGGAAACCAAAAGAAGGTGCAATTCCCATTTCAGGTGATCTCAACAGATCTAATTGGGCCTCTACCTAGATCGAAAAAAGGTAACTGTTATCTCTTAGTGGTGACGGACTGGTTCTCAAAATTCGTGTTGGTGAGTCCTTTAAGGAGGGCCACGACTTCTGAAGTTTGTAGTTATATGGAAAACCAGGTATTCCTTTTGTTCGGTGTTCCACAAATTATTATGATGGATAACGGCAAACAATTCATATCATCCAAGTTCAAAGAGTTGTCTGAAAAGTATAAAATTAAACACCTTTGGTACAATGCGAAGTACCACCCACAGGTCAACTTCACAGAGAGGTACAACCGGGTGATAGGGACGGCAATTAGGTCTTATTTGAGGGATAACCCTCACAACACTTGGGATGAACATATTTATGAGATAGGTTACGCGATAAGATCGTCAGTACACGAGGTAACCGGATTCAGCCCGAACTTCTTGAACTTTGGAAGAAACATACCCAGTAGAGGAGATTTCTATGGCACGGCCTATGGCATTAAGGTTGAAGATGTTAACCCCAACCAGTTTGCGCAGGATTTAGGAAATCTTTCTGTCATATATTCTGAAGTGAAAGATAGGTTAAAGAAAGCATATGAGAAGAATGCTAAGACATATAATTTAAGGAAGAGACAAATCAAATTTGAAATTGGGGACCTCGTATGGAAAAAAAAACTATGTTTTGTCAAAGGCATCAGAAAAATTCGCAGCTAAGTTAGCGTCAAAATATGTGCTTTGTGAGGTAACAAAGGTAGTCTCTCCATTAGTGTACGAATTAAAGGATGTAAATGGCAAGGGATTAGGGCGTTGGCATCTAAAAGATTTAAAACCTTATTTCGGAGATAATGTGGAAAATGCATAATAAATACAAACCCGGGGTTTGGGTCGTCATTTTTTATTGAGTTCGAGTTTCCTATTTTATTTGCAAATATCTTAAATTCCAATATTCTCTCTATACTGTTGAATCGTTTAGGGATAGGTTAGTTATAAGTAGTAGGTTAGGTTAGTCAAATAAATATCATGGTAAGATTAGGGTAAATTAATTTTAAGATACGGCTTAGCAGTATCAACTTGAGTTGTGATGGCCACACAATTTCGGATTGAACAAAAGAGAGAACACAAAAAATAGTTGCGTTTACTCACTATTTTTTTTAAGGGGAAGCGGGGTAGTGTAACGTTCACGTTTCGCCACCTCTTAATTTTTAAACTAAAAGATTTCAAGATATATAATTTAGGAAAATTTAATAAATTCAAAAACAACGATTTAACATAGGCGACCCAAATAACACCAAGATAAATATAATTAGAAATCATATATTTTAATTTAATAACATTTACTTTGCAATTCACATCATATATTCATCGGCTATTGTGCAATTTGGGCATCCATAAGGACGTAAGGGACGAATCCTCAATATTTAGTGGGTTGAATTCAATTGCGGTTGTTCGAAAAAGGTCAACCACAGGTCACCTTAAGACGGAATCACGCGTCCGTATTTTCGTCGATTAAAATTTGAGCATCTCCTATTTTAATATTTATCATTTACGGTGATATTTCGCTTGTGAGAGGGATCATCGTAATTTATATTTTCGACATTTGATAACAATTTTTACTTCCCGTGTGGGAGTTTATTAACATACTATTGTGACCACAATAATGCTGTGTGGCTGCGGCTTTATTTTCGTTAATTCGAAATTGTCATTTTTTGAACTCGCTTAAGTATTTTTGGGGGAAATAAAAATTGATAAAAATTTCTGAGACAGTAATTGTCGAGCTGTGTGCTCAGGAGGTTGTTGAAAGGGAGTCTTAAAGAACACGTGCTGTGTGCCATTGTGTTAAGGAAGAAATCTGAAAGAATCTCTGTGATCTTAACAACCAAATAAGTCCAAATTTAATATTAAGCGAGGCCAAACTACATCTTAAGGTAAATCCCCATATTTTCCCTATTTTGTAGAAATTTGTCGATTTTTTTTTTCTCTGCAATTTTGTTATCTACATTTTTCCAGCTTGTCCGTTTTGTTTTTCTGTTTTAATAATAATTAATTCCGGCTCGTTTACTAAAATTTAAAATTTTTAGGCCTCGTTGTTTGGGTTAAATTTTTGTTAAAAATTTAAAAATCCATTTGAGCCCATTCTTTTTGGAATTTTTGGCGATTTCCGAAGTGTAGTCCGAAGTCAAATTCTTTGCCACGGCGATTTCGAAGGATCTTTCGAAGGATTGCGTGGGCGGACTTCTGGAAGGATCAATCATCTTTCGCTGATCCTGGAGATAGGAGATGGTGTATTGAACCGGAAAATTTGCAGGAAAATTCCTGATAAGTGAACAAATAAAAAAAAAACTGTTGAATTTTAAATTTAATTATATAATAATTAATTTGATCAGTGTTTAGCACATTGATAAATTAGCGTTTAAGAAAAGGAAATCATTCAGATTTATTTAATACTTAGAAATTTGAGTTGCATTAATTGATTGATACGTAATTTTATATTCCTACCTTAATGGTCGTCAATTATTTAAAGTAGAAGAAGCAATTTTTATAAAGTAATTGCATCAATTAATTTAATTAGAATAAGGATTCGTGGTGGAAATTCAGGGAAGAGGGATTATTTTTTTGTTACGATTTTCTTTAGATTAAGATTTGAATTAAGTCTATTGTATGACACATGTAAAGAGTGACGTCATTCTACCTGAATTTGTTTATGATTTAGATGATTATTTATTTTGATTTATATGGGGATATGTTTTTTTTTTTACGATTGTTTCGCACATTTTTAGTTGTTTGATTAAATTGAGATTTAGTTATTATTCTTTTTAAAAGCGATTTTGATATTTGTATGCTATTGAGTGTTCGTGTGTTAATCAATTATTATTTAATTTTTTTATAGTAATAAAAGCATTGTATATTTTTTTTAAATTTTTTTTTTAAATTAAATTTTGCATATGATTTAAACTTTTTTGCAATTAATTACTTTTCTACCTTTGTTTTTCCTCCTTAAGTTTCTTGGTTTAGAGAGGAGAAGTAACTTTAAAGAATTTTTGAAAACCAAGTGGCGCTCAACATTTTTATTTTTTTGTTTTTTTAAATCTTATACCCACGACTCTGCCTATCGACAAAGAGTTGCCGAAAGCAGGTCACACTTCTTTCAGATTTCTAGAAATTTTTAGCATTTTATTCTTCTAGATAAGTGGACATACCAACAACAATTAGGGCCAATAATAGTTACGGACCAGTATTAACTTATTGAGGGCATCGGGCATCTCAAAAAATAATATTTCCACCAAATTTAAATAAGACACTTTATCACTTTATTTTACCACTATATTTTTTACAAACGTGACTATAGTTTCAATCATACACCGATCATTTTGAAACATAACACTTTATGTTACAATTTTTCAGCAGGTTCTATTTCAGATATCCAAAACTTGTTTTTCGTTTTCCTTTCAAATTGCATAATCAGGATCCTATAATTTTGCATCATCTTCTCTTTGACTCTGTCTTGTTTTACTTTATTTTATCGTAATTTTAAGCCACTTTTCTTTTAAGAATTTAAAAATGTAATAACTTTCTACGAAGCATCTAAATTTTTTTCTAAATAGGTCTTTAGAACTGTTGTGTTTTTGCCTCTCTTGATCGCCACTATACTATTGGGGTTGTGGTAGGTAGATAGATAGGGGATAACACTTTAATAACTTTTGCTTCGAGTAACTAAACTTTATTCAGGTGATAAATAAAACACTTGGGTTTTGAGAATTCACACAATTTAATGTCGATGCACTGCGACAATTATTTCGCTACACAGTGGCTTCATCAGGCAGATCATAAATCATTTATCAATTTATCATCTGCCTGATGAAGCCACTGTGTAGCGAAATAATTGTCGCAGTGCATCGACATTAAATTGTGTAAATTCTCAAAACCCAAGTGTTTTATTTATCACCTATATAATGGAATTTCACCAAGTAAAAGCCTCATCAATCCAATATTAAACTTGATTCTCCAAAGACCAAATACACACTGTGTTCGGTATTGCACACTCCGTATATGCCAAACACGGAAACATATAAAAAAGTTTGACGCTATTATATTTTAAATACGCTGGCGCGAAAAGTGCGAAACGCAAGAACTTTTAGAGACTGTTCTCCAAATAAGTGAAAAATTAGGGCCAGGAGCAGTTTTGACCTATTAGGGCTATTAGGGCTAATGCCTCCATCACTGACAGCCACAAGCTAGAGTTGATGCATTATTAACGTTCAGCGTTGTGCCTAGACTGTGCCTTCTTCTCCTCAGTAGTTCTTGGTTTGCCTCATCTGCTAGCCTCCTGATATCCTTCAGAGCGAACACTGTGGATTTTACTCTCGTAAAGAGTGGTCACCGTTGTTGTTTAGCCAATGGAGAATAGGTATTCCACGGTCCAAGAGGCACAGTGGGCGCTACCCATCCAAGGATGTGCTATATTTAACGTTCTTGGGGAGATGTAACAAGCGTGCCTTTCTGAGGAAGCCATTAAACAGGTTGATCCGATCGTTAGATGGTTCAGTATAAACGTTTGGTATTCTAGTCGGCCCAAAAGCTTTCCTGTTAGGGCTCGTGCTGATGATCTCAAGATCGGGGAATATTTTCCGGCCGTCTCCCGTGTTCCGTGAGAACAGGATTCGCAGTACTGCTGGGATCCCTCCACAGGCACAAGAATCCGTGCGTCTGGTCACGCCATGCCTATTATTCTGGTGACTATCTTGTACGGCCTGCCTGTCTTCAACCTCAGTCAAGTGTTTGTTCCAAGCAAGTACCTTACTCTTGCTGATCGCCATCTTCAGGGATTCTTTGGCCTCCTGGCAGCCTTGGATCTGTCCCGGGCCGCCTTGACCTCTTTGTACTGCTGGTACACTCTTCTCCTGGTGGTTACTTTCCTTCTTGATAAAGCCACTGTATTCGAACATTATAAACTCTGTTAATTCTCAACCAGAACGTTTCGTTTACTACATAAATAAACTATTTTTTAATCTGTTATACACTTAACTTATTATCAAGTATTGTAGATTTACCTATTTTATTTATTTATTTATTTAAACTTTACAATGTTCTGTTAGTACTATACAAATAACCATAACTATACAAAGTAATAAAAAAATTGCAGGTGGAGTTTACATTTTACATCTATGTGTTCTTCCACTCAGACCTAATAACTGACTGACTAACTAGGAATTCACATCCGATATAAATATTTGCCATTTACACAACATTTTAGCCATTTATTGTCAAATGTGATAAGAGTACCGACTGTCTTTTAACCTTTATGATTGGGTTCATCAACATCGCGTTTTGCCTCCTTGCACAGCTTCAGTTTAGGTATGTCCACATGCATTGAGTACAATATCGCTATTACTCAAGAAACGTTTCACCTCGTTTTTCTACTCCTTGCGCCTCTTCCTACCTTCACGTTTACGCAAGTCCCTGGAGGAAAGACTCGTCTTCACGGGTATGACTGAGGCGGTCTGTATTCAGCTGCATTTCGAACTGTAGAAGGTAAGACTCGCGACGTCTTCAGAAGTTCCACTCTGATGCCAAGAAGTAGTAAATATGTTGCTTTTGGTTCGGTTGGAATTTGACTTGGACGTCGGCAATTTTATGTGCTTCGAAGTGTTGCTTAAAGTCTCTTCGTCTATAGTACTCATCTGTGTGATGATATCCGTTAGAATCACCAAAACTTCTCACATCTCCATCAAACTTCTTCTTACTTCTCTTGTACCGCGCTGAAATTCCTAACCTCCTAATACGCCAATCCTTGACACAGTGTTAATACTCTATTAATTAAATATTCTTTGAAACTTATGTTTTGAACCATATAAATGGAATAATATTTTGATCAATAACAAAACAATTCCATTATTGCCCACAAAAGATTCAAAATAAAACACTAAAAAAGTCTTGTGGTTAGTATTTCTGAAAAAAGTAAAAAATGACTAATTTTTCTTCTTTGATTTCACTTTTGATTCTAGTTTCGAAATCAACAAAACTTAGTGAAAAACAACATATATCAAAAACGTATTTTTTCCAGTTAACAGCCGCAATTCAACCTATTCCAATTTTATCGGCATTCTATGGTTCATTGTAAGTAAACTAGAAGAAGCTTAATCAGAACTAATGCTAACAAGAACTACAATCGAACACATCTATAAAAAACAGACTTAAGAACCATAAAATAAGAAGAAAACATCGATAAGATTCAATTTCATGTTGATATTCAAATATGTATCCTTAACAATAGATGAAATAGATTTCAGTAGAAAAGAACAATTATTCGTCCTTAGAAAATTTAATAATTAAAAATCACAATGAGATAAAATGCAATTATTTGTCATCGAAATTCGTTGTTAATAAGAAAATGTTAACTAATAATAGCGATATCAAACAAAACGATGATATAGGTGTCTTAGTCGATAACTATTCGTCTGCGCGTATTATTGAAGACGATTTAAACTCAGTAAACGACGTTTTCGATAACCCAGAAAAAAACAACACCGGCTCAATAGCAGCCACCGAAGACATATCACCTATTCCATCTGTTCCTTTAAAAATAGGCGCTAAAGATATTTCTCAAATTCCGACTAATCGTGATCGCAAGAAATCAGATAAATCACACCATCCTGATCGTAGTGTAAACCAAAATGTTTCTGCGCCCCCTGACCAAGCAGGGCTAAAACTAAATATTCAGAATTTTAGTTTCACTGCTAGTCGTGAAACCAGAAAGTGGGTTCACATCTCACGGGTTGATCCGAATACGACTGTTAAAACAATTAGCAATCACGTTAGACGTATAATTGGTACTAAATCAGAAATAAAGTGCTATCAATTATTTAAAGATGATATTACCACGTCATTCAAAGTCGGTGTAAAAGAGACTGCACTTCCATCTATATTGAATCCTAATGCATGGCCAAATGGTGTAATTGTCAAGGATTTTAAATTTGAAAAAAAAAATTTTACATTTAAGAATTTTCCAGTCATACCGCCACCAAACACAAACACCTAGATTTATCAATTTTCTATCAAAATACAAGAGGACTTAGAACTAAACTCTTGGAATTTCATAATGCGGTTCTTGTCGAAGATTATGATGTCATAGTTGTTACTGAATCTTGGCTATACCCTGGCATCTTTGACAATGAAGTTATGGACGACCGTTACAATTTATATCGTATCGACAGAAATTCTATCAACAGTGATAAAGGTATAGGTGGTGGTGTCTTTGTTGGGATTCATAAGCGTTTTCGTTCTCATACCATGAGTGTTGATTGTCTAGATCGTGAAGAAATCTGGGTTGAATTTGTAGCAGATTCAAAAAAATTCATCGTGTGTGCCATTTACCTGCCACCAAATAGCCCTTTAATTAAATACCAGGACCACTCAACCTGCGTCGATCAAATTACTCAACTGCATCCAAATTCGACCGTCGTTGTTCTAGGGGACTACAATCTACCCAACATCAAATGGTCAGAAGACGAGTGTGATATGGGCTTACTTCCCGTATGCGCCGATTCGGAAATAGATCATTTAATTTGTGATAATCTGTCTTCGTCCGGTCTTGTGCAGTTTAATAATATTAAAAATTCTAGAAATGTAGTTTTAGATTTAGTCTTTGCTAACTGTAATGTTTCTTGTGTTCATTCGCTTGGTTTAGTAAAATGTGATAGCCACCATCCTTCTCTATGCATAATGATCCCTTTTGAGGATGAACTCGAACAAAATAATTACTTTGATGTATATAATTTAAAAAAAAAGACGACTACCATCGTGTTAAAAGTGATTTGAATAATATTGACTGGTCAAAGTTATTAAATAATAATGATGATTTGGACAGTTGTGTTGATAATTTTTATGAACTCATATATAATATTATTCGTGCTTATCTCCTATGAAGAGATTGTTTAGATCATCATTTCCAAATTGGTTTTCTGCAGAATTAATTGCTCTAATAAAGGAAAAAAAACGAATTCATTTGATTTATAAAAAATCTGGCAATGACGCAGATTATTCAAGATTTTCATCCTTGAGAAATCAATGCAAATGTAGGCTAGCTATTGATTATCAACACTATGTCAATAACATGGAGGATAATTTAATTAATAACCCAAAATATTTTTGGAAATTTGTGAACAACAAAAATGATTCTAATAATAATAATAAATTACCATCTCATTTCAAAAATAACATGCAGGATATTACCTCGCCCGATGACATTGCAAATTTATTTGCAGTCAATTTTAATCAAGTGTATGAATCGGACAGCAACTGTTCATCCTCATTTTCCACTACCCACGTAGGAAATAACTTCTGTTCATACGTTTTGTCTAAGAAATCAGTTCTGCATGCGTTAAACACTCTAGACCAAAAGACATGTTCTGGTCCTGATGAGATAAATGTTTACATATTAAAAAACTGTTCCACTGAGCTATCTGAACCCTTAACTCTCCTTTTCAACAGGTCATTATTGACAGGATATTTTCCTGAAAAATGGAAGTCCTCCTATGTAATACCTGTTTTCAAATCTGGCAATAAAAATCTTGTCACAAACTACAGACCAATTTCAATTCAGTCAATCATTCCAAAAATTTTTGATAAATTAATGAGTCAAAATTTTCTAGCTAATTTTAAGCATGCTATAGTTCACCATCAGCATGGATTTTATCCCACAAGGTCCACAGCGTCTAATTTATTAATGTATAGTTCATATATCAGCGACGCCTTAGACAGAAACGTGGAAGTGGATTCCATCTATACTGACTTCCGTAAAGCGTTCGACCGAGTAAACCACGATCGGCTGATTTTGAAATTGATTCAATATGGTTTAGGTGGTTCTTTAGCTCTTTGGACTAAATCTTTTATTACTAAGCGCTTACAGTTTGTTAAATATAAAAATTCTCTATCTAATCCAATTTGTGCCAAGACAGGGGTACCGCAAGGCTCCCATCTTGGACCAATACTGTTTCTTTTATATGTGAACGATATTGGTTCTCATCTTAAATCACCATATCTACTTTTTGCTGATGACCTCAAAATTTACCGTCGTATTGAATCTGCAGCAGATTGCTTGGTACTTCAAAATGATATTTCGATTTTACAAGAGTGGTGTTCCGATAATGGGATGGAACTTAATGTTAGTAAATGTAGATACATAAAATTTACTAGGAAAATATCAAATAGCACTAATTTTCAATACACCTTAAATAACATTGAATTAGAGAGAGTCTCGCAAATTCAGGATCTTGGCGTGATTTTTGATCAGAATTTCAAATTTCATTTCCACATAGATGCCATTGTAAATAGATCATTTAAAATTTTAGGATTTATAAAAAGAACAACACATGATTTTAAAGAAATGCGGTGCTTTATTAATTTATTTGTTTCACTAGTCCGGTCAGTTCTTGATTACTGCTGTGTCATTTGGTCACCTAATTATAAATACCTCTGTGATCGCATTGAACGTGTACAAAAGGTTTTTGTGAAGTACGTTTGTTACAAGTGTAACATAATGTATTCTAGTGAAAATTATCACTTATTGCTAAAATATTTAGGTCTGCAACTTCTCTCGGATCGACGCATTTTCTTTGATGTATGTTTAGCTTACAATGTCATTAATAGTAAAATTGATTGTATACCCTTATCAAATTTATTAATGCATATCCATGTTCCGCAATATCATACGAGAGACAAAATATTTTTAGAGCCCGTATTTAGGCGGACAAACTGTAATGATGCTCTCAGTAGGGTAGTGCGTCATTGTAATAGTGTTTGTAAAGAAGTTAATATTTTAGAACAATCACGGTTATGTTTTAAAAACAGGATTAGGCAAACTCTGTTTTAATTTTATATTTTAATCCGTATTTTATTTATAGCTGTAATTTTAATTTAATTTTAATTTTATATCTTAATATGTATACTAAGCTGTAATTTTATTGTAAATTTTTATGTAATTGTTTAATGGCCTCCGTAAATAAAGATATTATTATATTATTATTATTATTCCCTAGATACAGAAACAAAACTATTTGTTTCTAATCTATTATCAGAGAAGGATGTATCTGATCATAAGATTGATTTGGATGGAAAGATAAAAAATATCCAAATACGACAGAATCAATCAAATATAGAAAAGTATTTTGAAGTACACATTAAGTATAATAAGCTTCAGCAAACTGTTAAAGATTATAATAGATAAGAATTAACTCTAATTTTGATAATATATAAATGTACAATGAAAGAAATAATACTTTCTCTATAAGCAAATTGGAACAAGCTTTAACAAAATCATATACTAAAACAAAACAAGTCTCTTAATCAACACACATCTCCCTCGAAGAAGTAGAGCTTATTCTAAAAAGAACTTCATTAAAGGGAAATTAAAAGAAACTTTAAGCTCATATAAGTCGAATAGAAAGTATTCTAAAGTTTGTACTAGCTAAAAACCTTTTCTAAACTGGTAAACAAAAAAACAACTTGATAATATTTTAGAATATTAAAATCGTCCATACCTTTAACATCATAAAAGGAAAATTCAAAGAAACTTTAAGCTCAAATAAGTTGAAAAGAAAGTATTCTAAAGTTTGTCCTAGCTAAAATCTTTTCTAAACTGCTAAACAACAAGAATTCAATGTGTTTAGAATACTAGAATTGTTCAAACCTTTCAGCTTGACATGGTTACAATGGGAAAAATCTTCCTCTAGATATAGATGAATTCCATTTGATTCCAATCTAGAAGAAATTAAGGCATGATAAGAAGATTACTTTAGATAAATAGATATACAGCTTATTCTTTCTAAATGCTACATAAAAATTCAAAAGCAGGATTTCCAAACAGGAAATTAATTAAATTGGACGTACATTATTATCATTAGTTTGTTTATTTCTAATGAATACAAATCTAACATAAATGCAAATTGTTGTGATTATTTTCAGTCGCCAGAAGAGGAAATTGTTGCACAATAGGAAGCAGAAAACCGCCATTATCTTATACATATTTTAATTGCGCACATTGCGAAAACGCAATTATACTGTCCAACAGATTAACGGCGTGTTGCAAGCAGTAATTAATTGATTCTTGAACGGAATTGAGAACAATGAAGAAAGGCCCCCCCGGTTTCGACTGTTCGACTTTCGTTTTCGTCCCGTCCGATCATCGGCTAATAGAAATTCGCGATGACCGTATTATAATCGTGTAATCCGTTCTCGCCTCCGGGCACAAAGTAAAAGCGTCAGGTGCACCAGATTAAAAGCTACGCCGATCGGTGATTATTTCTGAAATATCTGTCCTAGAGGAGCATTTTTCGTCACGTGCTCAATTACAATGGGCACCGGCCGGTGATTAACTGGCAGAAATTACCATTATGGAACGTTACAATTCACCGATCGTTTTGAAACCGTGCACAATGCAATGTGGGCATTAGAATGTGTGCTGGCGATTTTTGTCTACAGAGAAACTGGTTCTTGGCGCCCTGAGACATACGCATTCGTCTTGTGTCAAATGAGGCCGCTTGCATATTTCCAAAGGCCGTCCGTTCATTACCCAATATGTGAATTTATTTGATGTTCTACCTGATTTGGCCATTTCTAGGTGAAAATATCCTTCTGAAATAATTCCTGTTATTAATAAATTAACTAAATGTTATCATTTATTATTATTATTAGTGGAAATTTGCTGTAAAATCTAAATTTATTGTTTAGATAAGGAATAGAAATGTTAGTAGTAGTACTTAATACCATTTTCATTCATCATCTTTTGCCGTCTCCTTTTTGGAATTTGTCTTCCACCTTTTGCTTCCTATCTGTAGATTCTACCTTCTTCGTTATATCATCTAAGTTTTGTATTTTACTTCTTACCTCCTTCTCTCCCCCCAATTAAATCTTTCTTCTTTCTTCTAAAAATTGAGTTGAACCTTTCGTGCTTTCTAATTTTCTAACTTTCTTGCACAATCCAGAAAACACAATTCTTGTTTCTATCCCTTGCTTCATTTCTTCTAAACTTTGAGAACGTCTTCATATTTAAATTCTCATATCTCTTTTTTTAGAAACAATAATCAAAGGTATCGGCTGCGACGAGAAGAACTCTTCAATATCTTCTTTATCACAAATTCTGGTAGACTGGATATTGTAAGGTACAATATGAGCATGTAATTAGAAGTTACATGTGTATGAGAGTCAAGATTCAAGCGCATGCTTGCAAAATTCGCATGAATTAGTCAAAGATACCGAAAACCATGTCTTCATCCTCAGACTCGGAATCAATTTACTTCTCCTCCTTCTTCTTGGTAGGGACGGAGGCAGCGGGCACAAAAGTATCTACAGCCAGAGCAGTTGCGGTTGCGAACTTGCTGGGAACAGGTTTCAACAAAATTTTAATGTTAAATTTAAGGAAGCCGCCACCATCAAGGAGTTCATTACGCTCCTTGATGGTGGTGGCTTCCTTAAACTCAACATCAGTAACAGCAGCAATAATAAATTTTGTTGAAACGTGTTAGAAATATTTGTTTAATAGAGAAATCCTATAGCATTTCGACTCCTCTTTTACTATTTTGTTGATGCAAACTTTCAATTCGTTACCTATCACGGTCTAAGAGGCACGCGAAGCGGTATCCGTCTGGGGATGTGTGAGACTTTCCGTCCTTGGGGAGATGTACCAAGCATGCCTTCTTGTAGCGCCGTGAGATTGTTAGACGGTTCACTATAAACGTCCTAACTGTTAGTTTGGTATTCCAGTCAGCCCAGAAGCTTTCTTGTTAGTTAAGGCTCGTGCTGCCTCTGTCACTTCCTCCTCGGTGAAGAGAATGGTCTTTAAATCGGGGCCTGTTCTCCTGCATCTGCATTCTTCTACTGCTGGAATCCCTCCCCAGGCACAAGAATCCCTGCATCTGGTTGCACCATGCCTATTATTCTTGTACGGCCTGCCTGTCTTCAACCTCAGTCAAGAGGTTGTTCCAAGCAAGTGCCTTACTCTTGCTGATTGCCATCTTCAGGAATTCTTTGGCTTCCTTGACCTGAACTTGAACAAAATTTTAATGTTAATTTTAAGGAAGCCGTCACCACCAAGAAGTTTATTAAGCTCCTTGATGGTGGCGACATCCTTAAACTCAACATCAGTAACAGCAGCAATAATAATGTTGGTTGAAACGTGTTAGAAATATTTGTTTAATAGAGAAATCATAAAGCATTTCGACTCATCTTTTGCTATTTTGTTGATAAAAACATACATTTCGTTAAAAAAATTCATCCCACGAATGTTTTCTCATGATCCTTATTTAGAGCAATGCTTTTGTTAAGGGACTAAATAAATATTGTTTTAACTGCCGAATCTTTATTAATCAGAAAAAATTAAAGATTACTTCGGGAATATTTATTTTGGATAGATGTTAGCCTTTCTCATCTGAATTTCTCAAGTATTTTAACTGGCTTTCTCAACGATTTCATGATATTCACTTCTTTAACAGCGAATATGGAAAAAAGCAGGTGGGATTTTAACATTTACATTTGTCTACCTTTCTCTCCTTATCTCTACCTCCTATAGTTTAAACGCTATAATTATACTGCTTGTTTCCTGTTTTTACATACAGGTGTACTGTTTTTACTTTTAAGCATTGCGATAGTTATGTTTTTTATCCCCAAGCATGAGCAGCTTCTCTTGAGTGTGCAGCTATATATTATCTACCAAATTTAATGCAGATTGTTAGTATGAATTAAATTGTTCTCTTCTAGGTACTACATGTACTTGCTGCTGAAACTTAGATTGATTCTGGACATTAAACTTCTAAAATTTCGATGACCTATCCAAAAATTTGGTTACTTTCCCAAAACTAGGCGACCTAGCGTAATTTTTATTAATTTGATCTATTGATCCGATTTGAGTTTGAAGCTCTCATCCACGAAACAACCTTTCACCTTAACACATTCTTAAAATTCACCGATGTTACTTCAAAATATGGTTACCCGGGTAAACCTTAGATAAGGTTTATCTATCCCTTTCGGTCTTCCTCTTCCTCTTGTTTTTATAAATGGGTTTTCGGTAGGGGAAAAAGCGAATGCAACACAGTTTGTAAGTAATTATTAAGTTGTCTTCTTCCACCTTCATTCTGTACTGAAATCTCACCTCTAAGTCTACTGTGCTCACTTTTAACCATTGTGATAATATGTTTTTTTCATGAATTATTTTCTCATTTACCTCGTGGTGATATGTTTTTTTCTCTTTAGCATGCACAACTTCTCATGAGTGTGCAGAGATATATTATCTATCATATTCAATGCAGATAAGGTTTATCTATGCCTTGCTGCTTTTATCTGCTTATCTATTTCTCTTATAATTTCCTTTAAACCCTTTTTTAGTTAGAATAAGGTTAGTGAAATATTATTTATAACACAGTTGTATTCTGCGGTTATCTACGTGATGGAACACAGATTTTAAGAAATAATTAAGGTATCTTCTTCTACGCACAACATATCCTTGCTGTCGTAGCTCACTTTGATTCAGAACTTTAATTTCTTGAAATATCTATGACCCGCTTAAAACAATATTAGTTTTCCAAATTTCCTGAAAATCAAGCAAAAGTTTTACTTTTTCTTGTTGTCTACGAAAATTTCTTCTAAACTGAGTTTAACGATCTTATTCACTTAAACCTCTCAAGATTTAACTCATCCATACATTGACTGATATTATTGCAAGATGATGTTACTCAGATACACCCTAAATTAGGTTTACGTATCCCTTTCAACCTTTCTCTAATTATTCTTTCAATTTCGTTTCAACGCCTTTTTTGGACCTTCTCTTAACTTCTATTTTCTGTATTCATCCTATTATATTCTGTCTCTAGTCTTCTATATTTTGTCTTTTTTATTCGACTTCTGACATAATTGTCCCAAAACTTAAAGGTCTGAAAAAAGTGTAATCCTTGATGACATGAAATATGTCAAAGATATCAGACAAAAGACAAGAGCTACAAAGCACATGGCAGAAATTAAAGCTAAGTCATACAAACAACAACGAACAAAATAAAGATGCACTCAAGAGAAGTTGGGGCATGTGTAGAAGCAGAAAAAAAAGACAATTGTCACAAAACTTAGTAGTACAAAAAACTGT
Source organism: Ontholestes murinus (assembly GCA_963969525.1). Classification (NCBI taxonomy): domain Eukaryota; kingdom Metazoa; phylum Arthropoda; class Insecta; order Coleoptera; family Staphylinidae; genus Ontholestes; species Ontholestes murinus. The sequence continues at coordinate 62,166,308 of OZ018395.1, read as the reverse complement.
ATGCTTGAAATTATGGAAAACTGCATAATCTTAGGTGTCATGAAACCTATCAAAGTTAGAAGACAAAAGACATACTACAAAAGAGAAATGGGTAAAAGAAATAATACAGAAGATTGAAGTCACGAGTTAGAAAGCACATGGCAGAAATTAAAGCAAAGTCAAAGAAAAACAAAAAGGAATAGAATGCAGATTATAGCAGAATACAGAAGACTAAAAGTACAAGAAGGATGATAGAAAATAAGAGATTAGAGGTAGGAAGTACATAAAAGAAGCTAAAAACAAAATACAGAATTTTTGAAACTTCACGCTGTACCAGTGTTTTATTATAATGTTCTTTTAATAAGTAACGGCCTCATCTATTCAATATAGGAGATACATGTAAGTAAAGAGAAAAAGAAACTACAGGAAAAAAATGTATCTACCAGAAGAAAATTACAGAGAAGATAAGATTGAAGAGCGAAATTAAAGACTAAAAACAAAACTAAAACTAAAACCAAATACCGATGAAGTCTTAAACAGGTAAACAATTGAAAGAAGCTTGAAGAAATGAGGTAAAGAAAATAAAGAAAACTAAAAGTTCATGAAGTACCAAAATAAAGTTGAAAAGTCGTAAGACAGAAAAAAGTAGAGAGAAGGGAAAATTTCGAAAAAATGAAGCTGGGTTCATCTATAATGACACAGTGAAAGAGAGGACCGACAGATTAGAGTGGAAGAACAGATTGATGATAATTAGACAAAAGAAAGTAAATAGAGGCGAATATAAAAGAAGTAAAGACTCAACAGAAAGAAAATAAGGATTGATAAATAGCATATATCAAATGAATGCCGTTTAGAGAAAAACTTAACCTCAAGACAGATAAGGTTACCCACATAATCCACAGATATAAAGAAGAAAAATTAAAAAATTATTGGAAGCTTTTAGAATCATTGAAGGAATTTTTAACCATATGTTTACAAATATGTTTCTAAGATATTTAAAATTTCTTTAAATTCCTTTTATATTTTTTATTTTTAATAAATTAAAAAAGCTAAAATAGCTTTTCAAAAACTTCTTAGCAAATTTTAGACAACAGGAAGAAATATTGCTGGATTCTAAAAGAATTTTAACGGTCTGAAAAAAATGTCTGAAGAATCTAAATTTTAAAAATCTACCAGAGAAACTAGAATATTGTTGGAAAATCCTAAAACCATGGAAGGAAATTTTAGCATTTTAGAGGCAAAAGTATTGGAAATTCTAAATATCTGAAATTTCAACAATAAATTATAGAAAATACTAAAAATATCTGAAAAATTGGTTTGAAAAATCTATATACTAAAAATCTACAAGAGAAACTAGAATATTGGTGGAAAATTTTTAAAGAAAATTTTAGCTTTTTAGAAGCAAAATGAAAAAAATAAAAAAATCTGAAAGATCGAAGGAAATTTTTAGTTTTTTTATAGGTAAAAATATTGGAAATTCTAGAAAACTGAAAATTCAAGAATTTTTAAGTTATAGAGATTCTTAAAAAAAATTGATGAAAGTTTCTATAAATTCAAAGTATTGGAAATAGATTACAGAAATTTAAAATCCTCTTTGACATAAAACTTTTGACAGTCTAAAACAAACCTCTTCAAAAATTTAGACAGAAAAATTATTGTTGGAAATTCCAAGAACTATAGAGGGAAATTTGTTGGAAAGTTCAAGAGGCCTCGATTAAAATTCTATTAATCTAGAAGCTAAAATAAAAGGGAAATTTTAAAAATCTGATGAAATGATCAAAAACTATTGAATTCTTAAAAAAAAATACTGTTAAATTGTAGAACTCTCAAAGAACATTTTCGAAACTTTAAAAATAAATTTTAGAAAGCAGGAAGAAATATTTAGAATCTAACCTAAAAAAATTCGAGCAATCTAAAAAAATATGCATAAAAATCAAAATTGTAAAAATCTTCATGAAGAACCAGAATGTTATTGGAAAATCATTCAAAGGAAATTTTAGCTTTTTACACGCAAAAATATTAGAAACTCTAAAAATTTGAAAATTTAAGAAATTCCAAGAGGAAGTTGTAGAAAATCCAAAGTATTAAGTTTTAGTTTCTATTTTATTACAACTTCTTAACATAACAGTATAGGCAGGAATAGTATTTCATTAATAATAAATTATCATCTAATATTACCAGTCATCACTATTGTGTAAGTGTTTCTTGGACCAACCGTCCAATTAAAAAACTCTTACGCGGTTAATCCCTACAAGAAAAATAACGAAATTACAAATCACGTAATTGATTCTAAACGCGCTCACCAATTAAGACCTATCATATTAGAGTTAATTAAATTTAGATTAGAATTTATAAGCAAACACCAATTAAGCCTGGCTGGTGCCGCTAATCACCATTACCGACATTCGTAATTATTTACGATTTTCGCATCGGCATAAAAGTGGCGAGATTGATCTCGTTTTAATCTACCGAGGGAATTCAGCGGTTAAAGAAACGCGCCGCTTAATAGAAACATAAATTAATCTCTGGCGACGTTTATTATTTGAATATAAATTGATAATGTCCAATAAATTATGGTAAGAACTTCGAAATAAGTGGTTAGTGTCGTGCAACTAAGTAATGGTGGAACAGCAAGGTGTTTACTGATTATAATTATTCAAATGGTTGATTTATTAACGGGTAGAAACTGCTCACGTTCGTTTTATTATGAGTTATTGGGAATTGTTTCATTTGTATGCGTGCATTTGTTTACTTACAATTACTTATTAGCATAATTCTTGTTAGTATCGGAATTACGTGTATTTGTACTATGAACAAGAAAAATTCTTATCGATGGCATATTAAAACTAACAGCCCATAACAAAGTCAATTTACATACACTTGTTTCAATTTTTATTGAATCAACTATTAACGTAAATTGTCAGAATTCAATAACACCTTCGTTTTTCTGGCCTACTTCAAAGAAATTAACTTATTTACCTTAAAGAATTATTCCCATAACAGATTGATCTAACGTACTTTAAACAATCCTAATTAAAAATATAATTATACAGCGTGTACTCAATCTATCCTATATTAACAGAGCGTATTCCCGACCTACCTTAAAAAATATATCATAACTTAGATACCATTGGCCTCTCTCAATAACTAACATATTTACCTAATATATTCTTGATCTGCCTGAATATGTTGATAGCAAATAACAAATTAATAGTAAACAAAAGACATAATATGAAAGAGATTAGACCGATATTAGAAGACAAAAAATAAGCAGATGCAGGTATCAAGAAAGGAAAAGAATAAATGCCAAAACAAATAAACTAAAAAAAACATAAAATAATTAAAACAGTAGACTAAGCATTTTTATTTTAATTTCCAATCCAAAAAGGAGAAAAAGGACCAAGTGGTAAACACAGAAGATAGACGTTAAATATAATTAGAAACTGGAAACAGAGAAAAGTCTTCTTCTGTTTCATGCTGAAACTATAAAAACTAATAAAGCAATCAACTAGAAACAAAATAAAGACAAAAATAGATAATGTTAAAAAGTAGAGGGATGAAAAACTGCAGAAGTAAAATTGTGTGCCAAAATAGTACAGAAAGTTGAAGATTGGAAAGAGAAGTTGAAGTGAAATACGAGACTATAAATAGAAGAATGCTGTTCACAACTAAGCAGGAGTGACAAAATAAGAAATTTAAAAAAAATCGCAGAAAAGGGAATATAGGAGAGATATGATAGAAGATAGATGCCAGAAGATAGAAGACAAACAGAAAGAAGGTTAAAGTTACAGGAAAATAGAAAACGAAAAACAAAATAGGGCTCTTAGTTTATGTGTCGAGAAAAATAACAGAAAGTTCAAGACTGTAGACAGAAATTGAAAAGAAGGCTAACAACAGAAAAATGCTGTTTACGGTAAAACAAAACAGAAGTGACAAATAAAAAAAAAATTAAAAATATTGCAGATAGAACACATAAGAAATTAGCCAGAAGAAAACGAAGAGAAAAATAGACAGAGAAGAAATGTTAGAATGAAGAAGTTAAAGGAAAATAAATTCCTAGAAACAGATTAATGGCATTCATTAGAATACTTAACTAATAATAATAAATAGACTATTATCTTTTAATTCCTAATTTAATAAAAGGGAAATGATCCAATAATAAAGACAGAAGAGAGAAGTGTAAGAAAATAGTATACTGAACAACTAACGAATGTCAGATTACAGTATAATTAAACAATAAACTAATTATTCTTATCTTTTCTACATTCTGTTTTCGATCTATTGTTTCATTTAACTATTTTATTTATTTTCTAATAGAGAGTAAAAAAAGTAGGCCAAATGGAGAATGCAGAAAGAAAGAAACGGATAAGAGATAATTGGAAGTGAAAACAGAAATTAGAAAGCATTGGTAAGTAGGCAGAGGAAAAAAAACAAAGAGAAGAAGGCAATTGAAAGAAGTTACAGAAATTTTGAATCCTAAATATAGAAGAATTCTATTAATGTTATAACTCGATGGAAGACTGAAAATAAAAAGGAAGGCATTATAGTCAATTAAAAAAAAAATATAGAAGGCAAGACGAAAAAATTTAGAAGTAAATTAAAAATTAAAAATAGAAGAATTATTTTCACAGGAAAACTGAATAGAAGACCGAAAACAGGATACAGAAGATAGAAGTCATAAATAAGTAAAACTAAGAAACAACATAGAAGTAACATGACCAAGAGGAAAAGCTGAAGAAAAAGTAGAGGAAAATTAAAGACCAAAAACCGAAGAATAAGTTTTTAACATACCAGTAAAGAGAAGACCAGAAGCAAAACCCATTAAAAAATACTTTTTAGATGAAAACTAAACAGAACACTGAAAACAAAATATATAAGATAAAAGTCATACATAAATAGAAACTAGAAATAAGATTGAAACAACAACAAATAGAGAAGAAAGCTGAAGAGAAACAAATATAGGAAAATTTAATACTAAAAATAGAAGACAAAATATATAAATAAAATGACATAGAAGGGAAGGCAAAAGAGATTATGAATAGAATAATTATTTCAACAGGATACAACACAAAGAAAAAAAATAGAGAAACAGTCGAGACTAAAAACAGAAGAATGTTTTTTTAATGAATAACTAAAGATAAGACCTAAACCAAATGCAAAAAAGATTAGACAAGTAGAAAACGGAAAACACAATACATAATAAAAAAAGACAACGTTGGTGTTTAGAAGATAATTTATGATTTAGGATAGAAGAGTTCTTTTCGGAAAAGAGAAAGAAAGAAAACTTAATTGAAGACTGAAAACATAATACAGAATATAGAACTAATAAATAAGTAGAAATAAGAAAGAAGATAGAAGTGACAAGGCCAAGAGAAAAAACTAAAGAAAAAAATAGAAGAAAATTGATGTCAAAAAACAGAAAACTAAAGAAAAGATCAAAAAAAGGATAAGACAAGTAGAAGACATAGAGGTAAAGGTGAAAGAGAGAGTTTAGAAAGTAATTTATGATTTAGACTAATTCTTTTAACAGAAAAACTGAACAGAAGACCAAAAACAGAATACAGAAAGTATAAGTCATAAATAGGTACGAATATGGCAGTAGGCAGAACATGCAAGACAAAAAAAAAGTGGAGATACATTAAAGATTAAAAACAGAAGAATCTTTATTTACCTAAAGAAAAGACCTAAAACAAAACGCAAGAAGATAAGACAAATAGAAGGCAGAAAATACAGAATAAAAGCGACATAGAAAGAACGGCGAACGAGAGAGTTTAGAAGATAATTTATGACTAAGAATAGAAGAATTCTTTTCGCAATAAAACTGAATAGAAGACCGAAAACAGAATATAGAAGATATAAGTTATAAATAAGTTTAAATAAGAAATAAAATAGAAGCAACAAGACCAAGAGAAAAAACTGAATAAAGAAATAGAAAAAAATTGTCTAAAAACAGAAAAAATGTTTTAGGGGATATCTAAAGAAAATACCAAAAATAGAATGCAAAAACCTTTTATTTGTTAGTATAGAGAATAAAAACGACATAGACGGAAGGCAAGTTTAGGAGTTAATTTATGACAGAATAGAAGAATTATTTTAACAGAAAAAATAAACAGAAGACCGAAAACAGAATACAGAACATATAAATCATAAATAGGTTCGAATATGGAAGAAGGTAGTAGATACAAGACAAAGAAACAAATAGAGAAACATTAAAGACTAAAAACAGAAGTATGTTTTTTTAATGGATAACTAAAGAGAAGATCTAAAATAAAATGCAAAAAAGATTAGAAAAGTAGAAGACAAAATACAGAATAAAAAGACATAAAAGGGAAGGCGAAAGAGATAATTTATGACGTAGACCAGAAAAATTATTTTCGCAAGAAAACTTAATAGAAGATAAAAACCACAAGACCAAGAGAAAAAATTAAAGATAGAAATAGAGGAAAATTAAAGTCTAAAAATAGAAACATTCTTATAGGGGATAACTAAAAAAAGATCTAAAGTAAAATGCAAAAAAGGGATAGGACAAGTAGAAGGCAAAATACAAAATAAAAATGATATAGAAGGGAAAGCGAAAGAAAGAGTTTAGAAGGTAATTTCTTTCTAAGAATAGAAAAATTCTTTTAACAGAAAAACTGTATAGATGACCAAAAACAGAATACGAAAGATATAAGTCATAAATAAGTACGAATATTTAAGAAGCCAGAAGATACAAGACAAAGGAAAAAAAAAATAAAAAAATATTGAAAACTAAAAACTGAAGAATGTTTTTTAAATGGATAACTAAATAGAAGACTTAAAACAAAATGCAAAAACGATTAGTCAAGTAAAAGGCAGAATACATAAAACAGAAGACATAGAAGGGAATGCGAAAGACAGAGTTTAGAAGATAATTTATGACTTAGAATAGAAGAATTCGTTTTGCAAGAAAACTTAATAGAAGACCGAAAAGACAGATAGATGTAATCAATAAGTAGAAATAAGAAAGAAGATACAAACAACAAGACCAAGAGAAAAAAGTGAAGGAAAAAATAGAGGAAAATTTAAGTCTAAAAACATAAAAAATCTTTTAGGAGATAACTAAAGAAAAGAACAAAAATAAAATACAAAAAAGGGCAAGACAAGTAGCAGACAGAATACAGAATAAAGACGATATAGAAGGAAAAGCGGAAGAAAGAGTTTAGAACGTAATTTGTGACTAAGAATTGAAAAATTCTTTTAACAGAAAAACTGAATAGAATACAGAATACAGAAGATAGAAGTCATAAATAAGTATGAATATGGGAGAAGACAGAATATACAAGACAAACAAAAAACATAGAGAAATATTGAAGAGTAAAAACTGAAGAATCTTTTTAATGTATAACTAAAGAGTAGATCTAAAACAAAATGCAAACAAGATTAGACAAGAAGAAGACAGAATACAGAATAAAAAAGACATAAAAGAGAAGGCGAAAGAGATAATTTTTGACTTAGAATAGAAAAATTCTTTTCGCAAGAAAACTCAATAGAAGATAGAAGCAACAAGACCAAGAGAAAGAAACTGAAAAAGAAATAGAGGAAAACTGAAGTCTAAAAACAGAAAAAATTGTTTAGGAGATAACTAAAGAAAAGTCCAAAAATAAATTTATGAATTATTTTAACAGAAAAGCTCCGAAAACAGAATACAGAAAACATAAATCATAAATAAGTTCGAATATGGAAGAAGATACAAACAAATAAAATTAGAGAAACATTGAAGACTAAAAACAGAAGAAAGATTTTTTTATTGGATAACTAAAGATAAAATCTAAAACAAAATGCAAAAAAAGATTAGATAAGGAGAAGACAGAATACAAAAAAAAAAAACAAAAAAGGAAAGGTTATCTCTTTCACCTTTCCTTTTTTGTTTTTTATGACTTATAACAAAAATATTCGTTTCGCAAGAAAATTCAATAGAAGATAGATGCAACAAGGTCAAGAGAAAAAACTGAAGAAAAAAATAGAGGAAAATCGATGTCAAAAAACAGAAAAATTAATTTAGGGGATAGCTGAAAGGACCAAAATAAAATGCAGAAAAGCAGATAAGACAAGTGGAAAAATACAGAATAAAAACGATATAGATGAAAGAGAGAGTTTCGAAGATAATTTTTACTTAAGAATAAAAGAATTCTTTTAACAAAAAAACTGAACAGACGACCGAAGACCGAATGGAGAAGATTTAGGTCATAAAAAAGTACGAATATAGAAGACAGAAGGTACAAAACAAAATAATAGAGAAACAGTGTAGACTAAAAACAGAAGAAAGTTTTTTTTAAGGAATAACTAAAGAGAAGACTTAAAACAAAGTGCAAAGTAGATTAGACAAGTAAAAGAGAGAATACACAATAAAAAGACATAGAAGGGAAGGCAAAAGAGATAATTTATTACTTAGAATAGAAGAATTCGTTTCGCAAAAAAGCTGAATAGAAGGCCGAAAATAGAATACAGTAGAGAGAAGTAATCAATAAGTAGAAATAAGAAAGACCAAGAGAAAAAACTGAAGAAGAAATAGAGGAAAATTGAAGTCTAAAAATAGAAAAAAGCTTTTACCCCTAAAAGCATTTTTCTGATTTCCTCTATTTCTTTCTTCAGTTTTTTCTCTTGGTAACTAACTAAAGAAAGCACCAAAATTACAATGCAAAAAAAGAAAAGACAAATAAAAGACATAATACGGAATAAAAACGACATAGAAGGGAAGGGGAAATAAAGAGTTTAGAAGTTAATTTATGACTAAGAATAGAATAATTTTATTCACAGAAAAACTGAGTAGAAGATTGAAAACAGAATTCAGAAGATAAAAGTTATAAATAAGTTGGAATACGAAAGAAGACAGAAGCAAAAAAATCAAAGAAAGAAAGTTGAACAAAAAATTAGAGGAAAATTGATGACTAAAAACAGGAGAATGTTTGAGAGAAATAACTAAAGAGAAGACTGAAAACAAATGTAAAAAAAATAAACAAATAGGAGGCAAAATACAGATATAAAAAAAAGTTTCTCAGGTAATTTAAGACTGAGAATTGAAGAATACTTTTCATAGGAACGGTGAACAGAAGACCAAAAATAGAATATAAAAGATAGAAGTCATAAATAAGCAGAAATATGAAATTCTTGTATGATGTTGGCATTCACTTGGTGGTGCATTTTGATAAAAAGTTTAAATAAAACACTTTATAACTTTGTTAAAAAGTTTAAATATGAAAGAAGATAGAAGACCGAAAACAGAATTCAGAAGATAAAAGTTATAAATAAGTTGGAATATGAAAGAAGACAGAAGCAAAAAATTCAAGGAAAATAAGCAGAACAAAAAAATAAGGGAAATTTGATGACTTAAAACAGAAGAATGTGTGAATGTCTGAAAACAAAATGCAAAAAAAAATATAAACAAGTAGAAGGCAGAATTATTTGTATGGTTTTGTTTATTGCATTATGTATTTCGAATTATTATTATTATAGTAAATCTGATAAAGTACTAATAAATAAATAATTAAATAAATAAATAAAATAAATAAATAGAATACAGATTTAAAAGATAGTTTATGAGGTAATTTAAGACTGAAAATTGAAAATATATTTCGTAGTGAACAGAAGACCAAAAACAGAATTGAAGAATACTTTTCATAGGAACAGTAAACAGAAGACCAAAAATAGAATATAGAAGATATACGTCATAAATAAGCAGAAATATGAAAGAAGATAGAAGTCACAAGGGATAGAAGACCGAAAACCGAATTCAGAAGATAGAAGATATAAATAAGTAGGAGTATGAAAGAAGGCAGAAGTAAAAAATCGAAGGAGAGAAAGGTGAACAGAAAATAGAGGAAAATTGATGACTAAAAACAGAATGTTTGTAAGAAATAACTAAGGAAAAGACTGAAAACAAAATGCGGTAAAATATATAAACACGTAGAAGGCAGAATACAGATTTACAAGAGAGTTTAGTAGGTAATTTAAGACTGAAAAGTGAAAAAAGTGAACAGAAGACCGAAAACAGAATATAGAAGAGAGAAATCATAAATAAGTAGAAATACGAAAGAAGGTAGAAACAATAAGATTAAGAAATGATAGATGAAATAATAGAAGGAAACTAAAGACGAAATACAGAAAAAAATAAGGGATAACCATAGGAAAGATAAGTAGAAGAGAAAAAACAGAATAAAATAGACAATGAAGAGAGATTTTTGAGGGTATTTCAAAACTGTGAATAGAAGAATTATTTTCACAGAAAAATTGAACAGAAGATAGAAGTCATAAATAAATATAAATAAGAAAAAATTGCAACACGACCGAGAGGAAAAGCTGATGAAAATAAAAATTGAGGAAAATTAAAGGCTAAAAATAGAATAATGTTGTTTAGGGAATAACTGAACTGAAGATTGGCAATAAAATGCAGAAAAAGTAAAATTATATAGATGATATAGGTAAGTATACTAAAGAAATAATACAATAAAAGTAAGACATAGAAGAGATGACGGAGAAGATAATTTCGAGGGTAATTTAAAACTGAAAAGGGGAGAATGGTTTTTACAAAAAAACTAAACAGAAGATTAAACCTAATAGAAATTTCATATAATAGAAGATAGAAAACAGCAACTGTTGATAGAAGAGACAAATTAGAGAGAAAGCCAAATATTGAAGATTCAAGAAATACGATAGAAGACTTAAGTAAGCAGGTAGAAATGCTTTTCACAAAATAACTAAAAAGAAGTGTAAAACCTAATAGAAAATTCATATGACAGAATATAGTGGACAGCAAGTGTATATAGAAGAGAGATATTAGAGAAAAATCAAAATATTGAAGATTCAAGAAAAATGATATGATATAAGTGAGCAGAAAAAATAAATGTAACAGAGATACAAGTAATCAGAAGATACCCGAGATAAATATGAAATAAATTAAAGAATAACAATGAAAATGTTGTTCGCGGTAAAATATACGAAAGACAGATAACAGGATAAGATAAAATAAAGATAAAATAAAATACATCAAGTAGATAAGAGAAGTGCAATAGATAGAAATATGGGAAGAGGTTAGTGAAAAGCTGAAATCAGATTAACAAAATTGAATAACAAAGGGATAAAAGAGAATATTGGAATAAAAAAAGGAACAGGACGGGAGAATTGGAGGGAAACCAAAATATAGAATATGACACAAAAATAGACATAAAAGTGAATAAAAAAGAAAACAGAAGGAAAATTAAAGATTAATAGAGGGCAAATAACTGATGGATGTTGTTTACAAAAAAAAAACTAAAAAGAAGATATAAAATTAATTAGATAAGATCTAGAAGAGAATATAAAAAGTACAGAGAAGAAATTGAGTCGAAGAACAAAGAAAAAATACAGAGAGGAGATGACATAAATGATAATTAGTTAAATGAAAAGCCAAATTTGTACCTAGGTTACAATCCACTTAGTCTGTTTAAGTTTAACCTTTAAACCAACTTGTATAAATAACTGTATTAATTGAAATTAACTACCTGATAATGAAATACATTGATAACATTTCAATGTAACTATAATCACTAATAGCAAACCTTCTGAATTTTTTTCTTTATTGCGATGCACTTTCTTTCTTATTGAATTAAAAGCCATTACCTTGATTATAAAACAATGCAAAGTTAAAAGGACCAAGTCATAGAAAAAAGACAGACCAGGAAAATTTGAAAAAACTAAAAGACTAGAAGAGAGAAATGCTAAGGCTGACCATATAAAAAAAATTGTTTTCTTACTTAGTACTTAAGTTCTTGAATTAGAAAATACAAATCAGGATTGATTGACGGAGAGTTAAATACTCGAAAGTAAAACTCGTTGCCCTGTCTCTAACTGCGTTACTCTGATGAGACCCCAAATAGATCGAAACAATTCCGTAGCTGTTATTGAAAGGGAACAATAATTATAAATACAAATTCTAATATGTAGTTGAATGTTGTTATAAATCCACTAAAACTAAACATTTATTGAGTAATTAAAATCAAATTGTGAATATCAATTAGTAACGAACTGCTTAGTATATTAAATATAAATACTAAGAACATTTTCGTATCTTTTTACATATTTATTATTCCACTTAATATTCAATACCTTGAATTATTACGCCGATTATGCATTACACTACGGTTTGCATAAATTTTCCCCACCACCTAACGACAAGATCAATTACCCCGAAAAGAAAAAAATTATTAAAAAGAAACGTACCCAATGAATCATAACGACTTTCATTTCGATCCACTTAGAAATTAAGTTATCACCTCGTAAATATTAAGATTACCAGTTATTTATTAAACAAACATGACAAGTCCGAATATCAAATTAATTATGTCAAATTAAAATCCCAATCCGTCGGACAGATAAGCGAATGTGTATTCAATAAAAATGCAACTCAATTTACATTTAACGGTACGGCCTATCCGCGGTGATCTTTCGGTAAATATTTGTGGAGGATGTCGTTCATAATTTACAATTATTAGAAATTTTCGGACTTCAGTGGCCGAAAATAGCGCGCGCGTTAATTAATGGTAAAGCGTGTCTTAATGGCATTTCCGTTCCGAATTCGTAAGAATTAATTTTATAACTAGATGTGTTTTTTTTTTTTAAGATTGCTTATGCCTTAATGTTTGTAAATATATAATTAAACTTTTAATCAGTACAACGTTTTACAATCAGTTGATGATTGATTTGTGTTTGTGTGCAAATAACTTTGGATTATTATTATTTCATATTCGTTTTCTCTGGAAGGAAATAATGGAATGTAAATAGGCAAACCGGGTACATTATGTGTTCCTAAATATGGAAAGCATCAATCACGGGCTTATTGGAGTAGATACAGATACACACTGGCATGCGTGTAAAATTAATAATTGCATATTAAGTTGAAAAAAGGAGCGCGTTGCGAAATCGTCCATTCTGTACGTAAGTGGGCAGCTTTGCTCGCGAGTTAAGTAAGATACATCAAAGCGCGACTTAATTAATTTCTAAATTGTTTGTAAATATATGGCGCACGCCAATGTTCAGTGTCGCATGCGCCAGATAACAACACAGGAAATTACGCCGAGGAACGTGACTCGTTCGTTCTTGACACTGGTACATTTCGTAATTTGTTGTGTGATTACTGTCTCAATTTGTTATAATTTGTAATCATAATATCGTATTAGGGTAAATAAAAAAAATGACAAACAAAGGTGATTTATTGGTTCAGATATTTTCTAGGATTTACTATTGCAATTGTTAGAATTCGTACCTCATAACATAAACGACAGAAAACAAAAAAAACAGAACATAGAAAAATGATACAAATGAAATAAGGTAAAAAAGTAGAAGAAAGAAATAAAAAGTATTCAGCAGAAGTCAAAGAAAAACTCTAGACAAAAGGTAGAAGACAAGATAAAAAAGACATAAAATAAAAGAAGGGAGTTAGATGAAAGGCACAATACAGAAGACATAAAAGACAAAATATGTGGCGTATTATATTTTGTCTTTTATGTCTTCTGTATTTTATCGATCAATCAATCAATGACAAAAGACAGCTTACAGAAGATAGCTAATAACAAATAGAATGCATAATACAAAATACAGATGGAGAAAAATAAAAAATTAGTAAACGCAATGCAGAAATTAAAATCAAAAGTTATGACAGAAATAAATAAGACAAATAAACAGAAGTCAAAATACAGAAAAAATAAGGCATAATACAGTAGCTTGAACGTGGCAAATAAAAGAAAAAAATGCATTAAATACATGTCAAAGACAAAGGATAAAAATTAAGAAAACAGATTAGAAACAGAGAATATAGAAGGTACAAGACAAAAAAAAACAGAAAATATGTCATAAGGCAGTAGTAAGGAAGTATATGACAAAAATCAAAGACAAATAATCCAAATTATAAAGTAAAACCAACACAGACAGAAGACAAAAAAAAACAATATAATTTCCGATAATAAAAAAAACAAATGGCTGAAAATAGGACAGGAGTATTAAGCACATTTTAAAGGTTAAAGACAACTAAACAAAGTAGAATAGAAAAATAGAAGATGAAACAAAGAATATAGATAATAGAAAGCAAAAATAAGAAATCACATGAGAGAAGTCGACGATAAAAAACAAAAGACAAACAAGTAAAAAAATAAATAAATTGCAGAATACAGAACATTCGAATTTAAAAACACATGACAGAAACGACAGGCAGGGACATAAAATAGCAAAAGGAAAGGCAATAGATAACTAAAAAATCTGAGGTAGAAGACATAATAAAGAAAATAAAATCCAATGGTTTAAAAGAACATAAGTATAATCAAGAAAAAAAGACAACATTTAAAAGACATTTTCAAATAGCCAAGAGCAATATTATTTCATTCTATTCAAATTTTAAGTGGCGTCATTTTGTTTCCAACTACAATATGACAATTGTTTTGAAGATATATTAAAAATACAGTCATTCTAAACGTATTTTAAAATTTTGAAGCTAGTTCCTTCAGTAGTTATTTTTCTACATTTTTTTTAAATAGCCAAGAGCATTTTTATATCATTCAATACAAGTTTTAAGTGACGCCATTTTTTTTCTAGTTAATATTTGGCAATTATTTGGAAGGTATATTAAAAATACATTCATTATAAATGTATTTTGAAATTTTAAAGCTAATTCCTTCGGTAGTTATTTTTCTACAAATTTTTAAATCGTTAAAAGCAATTTCATTTCATTCAATTCGAGTTTTAAGTGACGCTACTTCGTTTCTAGCTAAAACATAGCAATTTTTTTGAGCGTAAATTAAAAATACATTAATTCTAAATGTATTTTAAAAGTTTTAAGCTAATTCCTTTAGTAGTTATTTTTCTACAAATTTTTAAACCGCTAAAATCAAATCTATTTCAACCTTTTCACGTTTTAAGTGATGCCATTTTGTTTATAACTACAATATGGCAACTGTTTTGAAGGTATATTAAAAAAGCATTAATTCTTAACGTATTTTAAAATTTTGAAGCTAATTCCTTCAGTAGTTATTTATCTACAAATTTTTAAATCGCTAGAAGCAATTTTATTTCATTCAATTCGAGTGTTAAGTGACGCCATTTCGTTTCTAGCTACAATATAGCAATTGTTTTGAGGGTATATTAAAAATACAATAATTCTAAATGTATTTTAAAGGTTTTAAGCTAATTCCTTCAGTAGTTATTTTACTACAAATTTTTAAATCGCTGAGAGCAATTTTATTTCATCCAATTCAAGTTTTAAGTAACGCCATGTTCTTTCTAGTTACAAAATGACAATTGTTTAGAAATTATCTAAAAAATACATTAATACTAAATGTATTTTGAAATTTTAAAGCTAATTCCTTTAGTGGTTATTTTTCTAAAAATTTTCAAATTGCTGAATGCAATTTTATTTCATTCGATTCAAGTATTAAGTGATGCCATTTTGTTTATAACTGCAATATGGCAACTGTTTTAAAGGTATATTAAAAATATATTAATTCTAAATGTATTTTGAAATTCCTTCAGTAGTTATTTATCCACAAAATTTTAAATCGCTAGAAGCAATTTCATTCCATTCAATTCGAGTTTTAAGTAACGCCATTTTGTTTCTAGCTGCTATACAGCAATTGTTTTCAAGGTATATTAAAAATACATTAATTCTAAATGTATTTTAAAAGTTTTAAGCTACTTCCTTCGGTAGTTATTTTTCTACAAATTTTTAAACCGCTAAAAGAATTTTTTTTCGTCCTTTTCAAGTTTTAAGTGATGCCATTTTGTTTATAACTACAATATGGCTATTGGTTTGCAGGTATATTAAAAATACATTAATTCTAAACGTATTTTAAAATTTTGAAGCTAGTTCCTTCAGTAGTTATTTTTCTACAATTTTTTTAAATAGCCAGGAGCAATTTTATTTCATTCAATTCAAGTTTTAAGTGGCGTCATTTTCTTTCTAGCTAAAATATGGCAATTGTTTTGAAAGTATATTAAAAATACATTAATTCTAAACGCATTTTAAAATTTTGAAGCTAATTTCTTTATTATTATTTTTCTAAAAAAATTTAAATCGCTAGAGGCAATTTCATTTCATTCAATTCGAGTTTTAAGTGACGCCATTTTGTTTCTAGCCATAATATAGCAATTGTTTTGAGGGTATATTTAAATACAATAATTCTAAATGTATTTTAAAATTTTTAAGCTAATTCCTTCAGTAGTTATTTTTCTACAAATTTTTAAATCGCTGAAAGCAATTTTATTTCGTCCAATTCAAGTTTTAAGTGACGCCATCTTGTTTCTAGCTACAATATGACAATTGTTTACAAGTTATATTACAAATACATTAATTCCAAATGTATTTTGAAATTTAAAAGCTCATTCCTTCAGTAGTTATTTTTTTACAAATTTTTAAATCGCTAGAAGCAATTTTACTTCATTCAATTCGAGATTTAATTGACGCTATTTTGTTTCTAGCTACAATATAGCAATTGTTTTAAAGGTATATTAAAAATACATTAATTATAAATGTATTTTAAAAGTTTTTAAGCTACCTTCTTTAGTTATTTTTCTACAATTTTTTAAACCGCTAAAAGGAATTTTATTTCATCCTTTTCAAGTTTTAAGCGATGCCATTTTGTTTATATCTACAATATAGCAATTTTTTTGTAGATATATTCAAAATATGTTAATTCTAAATGTATTTTAACAGTTTTGAGCTAATTCCTTCTGTAGTTATTTTTCTACAAATTTTTAAATCGCTGAAAGCAATTTTATTTCATCCAATTCAAGTTTTAAGTAACGCCATTTTGTTTCTAGCTATAATATGGCAATTATTTTGAGAGTATATTAAAATTACATTAGTTCTAAATGTTTTTTAAAAGTTTTAGGCTAATTCCTTCAGTAGTTATTTTTCTGCTAATTTTTAAACCGCTAAAAATAATTTTATTTTATCCTTTTCAAGTTTTAAGCGATGCCATTTTGTTTATAACTAGAATATGGCAATTGTTTTTAGAGTATATGAAACATACATTAATTCTAAATGCATTTTGAAAGTTTGAAACGAACTCATTAAGTAGTTACTATTCTACAAATTTCAAAATCGCTAAAAGCAATTTTATTTCATTCAATTCAATTTTTAAGTGACGCCATTTTGTTTCTAGTTAAGATTTGGCAATTGTTCTGAAGGTATATTAAAAATACACAATTTAAAATGTATTTTAAAATTTTGAAGCTAATTCCTTTAGTAGTTTTTTTCTAAAAAAATATAAATCGCTGAATGCAATTTTATTTCATTCGATTCGAGTTTCAATAGACGCCAGTTTGTTTATAGCTGCAATATGGCAATTGTCTTGAAGGAACATTAAAAATACGTTAATTTTAAATGAACTTTAAAAGTTTTAAGCTAATTCCTTTGGTAGTTATTTTACTACAAATTTTTAAATAGCCAGGAGCAATTTTATTTCATTCAATTCAAGTTTTAAGTGGCGTCATTTTCTTTCTAGCTAAAATATGGCAATTGTTTTGAAAGTATATCAAAAATACATTAATTCTAAACGCATTTTAAAATTTTGAAGCTAATTTCTTTATTATTATTTTTCTAAAAAAATTTAAATCGCTAGAAGCAATTTCATTTCATTCAATTCGAGTTTTAAGTGAAGCCATTTTGTTTCTAGCTAGAATATAGCAATTGTTTTGAGAGTATATTAAAAATACATTAATTCTAAATGTATTTTAAAAGTTTTAAGCTACTTCCTTCGGTAGTTATTTTTCTACAAATTTTTAAACCGGTAAAAGAAATTTTTTTCATTTTTTTCAAGTTTTAAGTGACACCATATTGTTTCTAGGTAAGATTTGGCAATCGTTTGAAGGTATATTAAAAATACACAATTTAAAATGTATTTTAAAATTTTGAAGCTAATTCCTTTAGTAGTTATTATTCTAAAAAAAATTATATCGCTGAATGCAATTTTATTTCATTCGATTCAAGTTTTAATAGACGCCATTCTGTTTATAGCTGCAATATGGCAATTGTTTTAAAAGCACATTAAAACTAAGTTAATTTTAAATGTACTTTAAAAGTTTTAAGCTAATTCCTCTGGTAGTTATTTTACTACAAATTTTTAAATCGCTAAAATAATTTTATTTCATCCTTTTCAAGTTTGAAGTGATGCCATTTTGTTTATAAATTCAATATGGCAAATGTTTTAAAGGTGTATTAAAAATATATTAATTCTAAATGTATTTTAAAAGTTTGAAACGAACTAATTCAGTAGTTATTATTCTACAAATTTCAAAATCGCTAAATGCAATTTTATTTCATTCAATTCAAGTCTTAAGTGACGCCATTTTGTTTCTAGTTAAGATTTTGCAATTGTTTTGAAGGTATATTAAGAATACATCAATTCTAAATGAACTTTGAAATTTTGAAGCTAATTCCTTTAGTAGTTATTTTTCTAAAAAAATATAAATCGCTGAATGCAATTTTATTTCATTCGATTCAAGTTTTAAGAGACGCCATTTTGTTTATAGATACAATATGGCAATTATTTTGAAGGTATATTAAAAATATAGTAATTATAAATGTATTTTAAAAGTTTTAAGCTAATTCCTACAGTAGTTATTTTCTACAAATTTTTAAACCGCTAAAAGGAATTTTATTTCATCCTTTTCAAGTTTGAAGTGATGCCATTTTGTTTATAAATTCAATATGGCAATTCTTTTGAAGGTATATTAAAAATATATTAATTCTAAATGTATTTTAAAAGTTTTAAGCTAATTCCTTCGGTAGTTATTTTTCTACAAATTTCTCAATTGCTAGAAGCAATTTAATTTCATTCAATTCGAGTTTTAAGTGACGCCATTTTGTTTCTAGCTAAAATATAGGTATTGTTTTGTAAGTATATTAAACATACATCAATTCTAAATATATTTTGAAGTTTTGAAGATAATTCTATTAGTAGATATTTTTCTAAAGAAAATTAAATCGCGGAACGCAATTTTATTTCATTCGATTCAAGTTTTAAGAAACGCCATTTTGTTTATAACTAAAATATGGCAATTGTTTTGAAGGTGTTTTAAAAATACATCAATTCTAAATGTATTTTGAAATTTTGAAGCTAATTTCATTAGTAGTTATTTTTCTAAAAAAATTAAATCGCTGAATGAAATTTTATTTCATTCGATTCAAGTTTTAATAGACGCCATTTTGTTTATAGCTGCAATATCCCAATTGTTTTGAGGGTATATTAAAAATATATTAATTCTTAATGTATTTTAAAAGTTTTAAGCTTCTAATTTATGTTTTGACTAATTCCTGCGGTAGTTATTTTTTTACAAATTTCTAAATCGCTAGAAGCAATTTCATTTCATTCAATTCGAGTTTTAAGTGACGCCATTTTGTTTCTAGCCACAATATAGCAATTATTTTGTATATTAAAAAAAAACATTAATTATAAATGTATTTTGAAAGTTTTAGCTAATTCCTTTAGTAGTTATTTTTCTATAAATTTTTAAATCGTTGAAAGCAATTTTATTTCATCCAATTCAAGTTTTAAGTAACGCCATCTTATTTCCAGCTACAATATGACAATTGTTTAGAAGTTATATTAAAAATTCATTAATTTTAAATGTATTTTGAAATTTTAAAGCTAATTCCTTGAGTAGTTATTTTACTACAAATTTTTAAATCGCTAAAAGCAATTTTACTTCATTCAAGTTTTAAATGACGCCATTTTGTTTCTAGCTACAATACACAAAATTTAAAATATAGAAAGCAGAAGGATTAGAAATGTTAGAAGGTGGTTACAGCAGAAGTCAAAGAAAAGAAACAAAAGATGGATTATCAAAAGCAAAAAACAGAAGATAAACTGTAGAATTCAGAAAACGGGAAGCAAAAATTAGATTAGAAAAGGTTAAAGGCATAGAAATAAGTTAACAAAAAATGGACTACAGAGAAGATCTACTATAGAATTCAGAAGACAGAAAGCAGAAAATAAAAAGACAAAAAACACATATTAGAACTAGACTAAAAAGCAGAAAATTGAAAGCAAAAAATTAAAATCAAGAATTAGAAAGCACATAACAAAACAAATAGAGGACAGAATAGAGGATACGGAACACAAGAAAAAATATAAGAGAGAACAGAAGACGAAAAAAACAATAAATGATAAAAACATTAGTTGGAATACAGAAGATAGATGACAGAATGACAAATATGTGGTAAAGTCATAAAATGCAAAATACAGAATGCAAGAAGCAGAAAATAGAAGAGTGGAACAAAAATAAAACACTTGGTAGTAGTAAAAAACAACAGACAAAATATAGAAGAGAAAGTATAATAGGAGGCCAAAAACAAAATGTACCTAATAGAATTGATAGAAGTCGTAATTCAGAAGGCAGAAGAACGAAAATAAAAGATTAGTATTAGAAAGCATGTGCTAAAGGTTAAAGATTCAAGACGAACAGAAGGTGGACATAAAAATTATTTAGCTGAAAAAAACACAAAACAGATGACTGAATTAAAATGACAATAAGGTAGAACATAAAAACATAGAAGGTGGAAGTTGGAAAACTCGTAACAGAAGTCAAAAACAAATTGTAAAATTAAAGGAGAGAATACAGAATGTAGAAAAGATAGAAAGCAGAAAATGATATAAAAAAAACAGATAATTAGCACAATACAGAAGGCAGAGAATGAAAGGCTTGAGTTAGAACATGCATAGTAAAGACAATAGATGTAATTCTGAAGACACGTAACAGAAAATAGAAGGCATGATACAAAAAATACAAAAGAGGCAAAAGCAAAACACAAAAGGTTAAGAACTATAATCAAAAATACAAACAATAGGAACGTAAATCAGGGATAGTATGAAAAAGACATAATACAGCAGAATACAGAAGGCTGAATGAAGAAGATTAAAGATATAACACAAGTATGACAAAATACAAAAGAGTTAAGAAAGAAGAGATTACAGAAGGCAAAAATATATAATAAGAAAATAGTAACAATAAACATCTTCTTTTTCGATGGATCTACAGCTCAACTCTAGCCTTGGCTTCCTGGATGCTCTACTTCCAACGTTCACGTTCATTTGGTATACTTTTTCAGTTGTTTATTTTTTGTTCTCCTGGTTGTCTTATGAGTAACATTTTTTTTATTACTTCCCGTTTTGCGTCCCGACAGTCTCAAAATGATCACTTCCATCTCTTCCATTGTTTTAACTTCATTCCAGTTAATCTTTTCTAATCGTTTTCCCATATTTTTGATAGAATTTACAGTATCCTCTAACATCCACCACTCCTGTTCTTGTTCATTTTCCCTAATTTTTCCCACTCGTATCTCTAGCATTATTGGCAAATGGTCCGACCCCAAGACTTCTTCTACTTCCACTCTTCTAATTTCTTCTTTAGTCCCTTTACTACGACGTAATCCACGACTGACTATTTTTGTTATCCAACATACGTCTTCTTTCCTTCCCAATCACCTTCAGTGCGCCCGTTTAACATTTTCAACCCCTCTTCTATTAACCAATACCCTATCCTCCTGCCCTCCTTATTTATCTATTTATCCTTACTATTAGCTTAGATAGATGTCATCTATCTATCTACTATTAGCTTCCCCTTATCATTCACTCCTACCCTCGCGTTCCCCGATTCTTGCATTAAAATCTCCCCCCACCATACATCTAGTTCCTTGGTTTTCATCTTGCCTCAACAAAATATACAAGACAAAAAACAGGATACAGAAAGAAAGAAACGGTAAGTAGAAAAAATAAATAAGGTAGTAGTTAAAAAAACACATACAACAAAAGACAGAAACAAAAGGCTTAAAGCAAAAAACCTATAAAAACAGAACATAAAAGTTTGACTATCAAGGCAAAAGGGAGAAATAGAAGACCTGAGTTAGACATACATAGAAAATGTACAGACAAAAACTAAAGACTAACTAAAAGAAACAACCAGTTAGGAGGCAGTAGCATGTAGAAGAATTAGAAAACAGAATATAGAAGATATAAAGTTTAAAAAAACAATAAAAAAGGATAGAATGCAAAAAAGGTGAGAAGACATATTACAGAAATTGGAAAAGACTTGATATATTTTAGAAATAAAGACAAAAAAGTCAGAGTGGAATGCAGAAAATAAAAGTCAAGGGTTAAAAAGCAAATAACTGAAAATAATGACAGAATACAGAAGGCAAATTACAGGAAACCGAACACAAGAAAAAAATCCTTAAAAGAGAATATAATAAAGGTGACAGAAGGCAAAAAAGTGACAAAAACATTAGACTGAATACAGAATATAGATGAAAGAATTCAGAAATAATGTTTGGAAAATATATGGCAAAAGTCTTAGAAGGCAGAATACAGATTGTAGCAAACAGAAAATAGAAGATAAGTGTAAAAAACTTCTAATTTATCTTTTGACTGATTGACCGTAAAATGGTATTAATATTAAAGGCTTCTGAGCTTTGGTCTTGTACCTAGAGCTTTTAAATTTAATAACTATAAAACATTTCCCTATCCTGATATAACTCTAGTAACTGTTAAGCTTTACTTTACTGACTATTGAGTTTCAGTTTTCTGATTGATCTTTTGACTGTCTTTGGTCATCTCACTTGAGAACTTGAAACTAATGGCTGGGTAGAACAACTGGCTTCAGAATAAAAGTCAATATAATTCCCAAGAATAAGTAAATTGGCAATAAATTTGCAAATCTCTTAACTTAACAGTCTCTTTTTCTTTTTTCTTGAATCTGCCATCATTTCTTTCTTTATCGTATAGGAATTTCCTACAGTTTAAGTAACCTATGAAAACTTTTCAAAATATTCCAGAAAATTTTCTTAGATTTTTTTTTCGGCAGTAATAATTTTCTACTTCTAGAATCATATTTCAACATTATTTCTAAAAGTTTTTATAAATTTTTCTATCATGTTCTGAGAATTTTCTAGATTTTATTTGCTTCATCAAAATTAAAATTTATTTTTTAAACCGTCAAAATTTATTTCTAGAATTCTCCTCAATTTATTTTTTCTAGACTGCTTAAAATTTCTGAGTTGCAGAGATTTTCGTTGTTGTAAGTTTCTTAGAATTCCATCAGTTTGTCTTTTAGATTTTTTATAGATTAAATTTTTTCATAAAAGATGTAATGTAATTTAGAAATAATAAAATAGAAATTATTGGAAAAACTTATTAACTTATAAAATTGCAACAATCTCTTGAATTTGCCATTATTTCTTTCTTTATCTTATGGGACTTTGCTGGAATTTATGCTCTAATTTACGAAAACTTACCAGAATTTTCCAGAAATTTTTCTTTTAGATTTCTTTGAATTTGTTTTCTACCATTTTTGCTTTATCAAAATTGAAATTTATTTTTCAAACCATCAAGATTTTTCTCTAGAATTTTTCACATTTTTATAGATTGCTTAAAATTTCTTACCTGCAGAGATTTTTCTTGTAAGGTTCTTAGAATTCCATCAGTTTTTCTTTTAGATTTTTTCATAAAAAAACCGATAATTCAAAAATAATAAAAGAGAAATTATTGGAAAAACTTATAAAAACTTTATAACTCATAAAATTGCAACAATCTCTTAAATTTGCCATTATATCTTTCTTTAACTTAAAGAAATTTCCTGGAGTTTAAACTCCAATCTAGGAATACTTTCCGGAATTTTCAAGAAAATCAAAACTGAAATTTATTTTTCAAACCGTCAAAATTTTTCTTTAGAATTTTCCACACTTTTTTTTCTAAATTGTTTAAAAATTTGTGATCTGGAGAGATTTTTGTTGTTGTAAGGTTATTAGAATTCCATCAGTTTTTCGTTTAGATTTTATTTAGATCGGATTTTTTCAGAAAAAAATCAGATAATATACAAATTCAGAAATAATAAAAGAGAAATTATTGGAAAAACGTATAAAAACTTTATAAAAACTTATAAAATTGCAACTATCTCTTAAATTTTTCATTATTTATTTCTTTATATTATAGGAATTTTCTGGAGTTTAAACTCCAATCTTTGAAAACATTCCAGAATTTTCCAGAAAATTTTCTGTTAGATTTATCGAATTTGCTTTCCCGGCAGTGATGATTTACTACTTCTAGAATCATATTTCTAAAAGTTTTTATACATTTTTCTCTCATTTTTCTTTGTTTTATCAAAATTGAAATTCATTTTTCAAACCGTCAAGTTTTTCTCTAGAATTTTCCACATATATTGTTTCTAGATTACTTAGAATTTCTGAGCTGCAGGGACTTTTTTGTTGTAATGTTCTTAGAATTTCATCAGCTTTTAGATTTTTTTTAGATACAAATTCCGAAATACTAAAATAGAAATTATTGGAAAAACTTATACAAACTTTATAACTTATATAATTGTAACCATCTTCTAAATTTGCCATTATTTCTTTCTTTAACTTAAAGATTTCCTGGATTTTAAGCTCCAATTTACAAATTCTTTCCAGAATTTTCAAGAAAAGTTTCTTTTAGATTTCTTCGAATTTGTTTTTTCGGTAGTGATGATTTTATATTTTAAGAATCATATTTATAAAAGTTTTAATAAATGTTTATTTCATTTTTCGAGTATTTTCTACTTCTTTTTTTGCTTTATCAAAATAAAAATTTATTTTTCAAACCGATTTTTCTTTAAAATTTTCCAGATTTTTTTTTTCTAGTTTGCTTAAAATTCGTGAGCTGGAGAGATTTTTGTTATGTAAGGTTATTAGAATTTCATGAGTTTTTCGTTTAGATTTTATTTAGATCGGATTTTTTCAGAAAAATCCGATAATATACAAATTCAGAAATAATAAAAGAGAAATTATTCGAAAAACTTATAAAAACTTTATAACTTATAAAATTGCAACACTCTCATTCATGCCATTATTTCTTTCTTTGCCATAAAGGAATTTTCTGGAGTTTAAGCTCAAAACTACGGAAACCAGAATTTTCCAAAAAATTTTAGATTCCTTCGAATTTGTTTTTGCGGCAGTGAACATTTTTTTCTTCTAGAATCATATTTATAAAAGATCTTATACATTTTTATATCATTTTTTGAGCATTTTCTACCTCTTTTTTTCCTTTATCAAAATTGAAATTTATTTTTAAAACCGTCAAAATTTTTCTTTAAAATTTTTCACATTTTTTTTTTCTAGTTTGTTTAAAATTTCTGAGCTGCAGAGATGTTTGTTGTTGTAAGGTTCTCTAGAATTCCATTAGTTTTTCTTTAGTTTTTTTTTAGGTCAGGTTTGTTCAGAAAAAAGCGATATTATACAATTTCAGGAATTATTCGAAAAACTTATAAATCTAAAAGATTTATGGAATTCTAAGAACTTTACCACAACAAAAAACCAAAAATATCTCTGCACCTCAGAAATTTTAAGCAATCTAGAAAAAAAATTGTGGAAATTTCTAGACGAAAACGTGACGGTTAGAAAAATAAATTTTAATTTTGATAAAGCAAAAAAAAAAAACTAGAAAATACTCTTAAAGTGACAGAAAAATTTATAAAAACTTTTAGACACATGATTATGAATATTATCTTCTAGGTTTCAAGACTATTTCAAAAAGTTTCTTTACAATTCTGAAAAATTCCTGCCAACATTCATTTAGAATTATTTGTACTTAAGAATAAAATTTGAATATTTATTTAGTAGCCCTACCTTTAAGTTTAAATATAAGATAATGTTTATTGTGTATGTCTCTTGTATTTATCTATATTGTTATTACTAGTATTACTTATGATTCACTCGTGAATGTAAATATTCTCCTTGGAAATAAACAAACTCGAACACAAATTCAAACACAATTTTTATCATTTCTTCGATTTTTTTCAACTGCAGGAAAGATTTTCGGTTCCTTTTTAATTTTCTGAGAATTTTCCATCACTTCCTATATTATTTGATTGGAATTTTTTTTAAAATGCCTTTTTTTTGACGTTCTATAATATTTCTGAATTTTTTTTGCAAATTAAAAATTCTAATTTTTGTTACATTTTTGAAAATTGTCCATATATTTTTACTTTGCAATGCAGTTTATTTTCCATTTTGTTAATACAATTGATATTTCTTTTTTAATTCCAGATTTCAAGATGTATCAAAAAGTATTGGCTTCATATTTATATTTTTATTCTATCTTACGGAAAAAAAAATTGAGATATAAACTTTCAACTAATTTTCTTTACTAAAATTGTTCAGAAATTTGCTTCCAGACTGTTCTGAATTTAACTTCTAGGCCAAGAAAATGTTTTCTAGGGGTTTTATAACTTTCGAGAAACTTGTTTTTCAAATTTCCCAAATTCTCCAGCGGTTTTTCTTTATCTTTTCGATAATTTTTCATCTATCCTATCCTCCATATAATACTACACCTGTCGACATTACTGAAGTAAATATGAAAATAATTGTGGTAAATTCTTTTCACATTACCTGAATGAAGGGATTTCAATTATAAAATGTATTAAAATCATTTAGTTCGTTGTAGAAAATTAAATAATAAATTTAAAAATACGAAAACATTTGTTGTAGATTCACGAAATGTTTTCGTATTTTTAAATTTAGGATTTCAATTATTGTGTAAATTTTTTGAAAGTTTGTTTTTTGATCATTAGTTACAATTTTAAAATTATGTCCATCTGTATTCATCACTGATTTCATTTCAAAAATCACCGAAACTTAAACCTTAAAATTTTCTATTTAGTCCGGAAGGATTTTTCATTAATTCCACTCAGAACTTATTAAAAGCATATTTTTAAATTTACTTTATAGATATTATTATCTAGACAATTGATGAAGACCAGAAATCAAAGGTGTTACACAATAACGATCGAGAGTTCTCATAGATTAAAAAATTGGAATTTAATTTTTAGCCTCCGGTCCGAAATATCCCAGAATGGGTTATTGCCACACAAGACAATTTTTGCAATTATTTTTTAATCACATTCACACCATGCGGTCCCATAATTCTATTTATTTACGACTCCGATGTGCTATAATAAATTATTACCTATCGAAGCGGCGTAATTACGTTTAATAATACATAAACTAGTCAAGTTTTAATGGTGCCGGATTAATGGATAGCCAGAGAATTTGATCTCCTCTAGAAATGGATAATATTTATAGTATACAAACATATATTGAGAATTTACTTAATTATTTGGTGATTTTTTTTGGCAATGAAAAATTGATGGTATAATTTTGTATTGGAAACACTTTCACTGCAATTGAGTTAAAACATGTGTAAAACTAGGTGAACACTGTCAGATTTCGATAGCCACATTAGTTTTATTCATGGTGATATTTATGTATTCGGTAGTGGACTACTTTAGTGGAAAGTTTCTCTATTTAATCTGATAAATTGTTAACATTCGGTTTTCATATACATCCAAATAAATATCCATAATCATAATTGATTTAACGCTTTAGAATATATAAATATTTGAAAGCTAAGTATGAGGGATAGTAGGAAAGTAGTACCCGTTGGCACCGTGCGGAGCACTGGCGAATAGAGTAGCCGCCGGATGTATGCTAACATGTTCAGTTGTATTTTAGCTTATGAAAAGTTACATGTCGCTGATATTGACTGTGTTATTTACGTAGTGGTTTAAGATAGAATGTCTCCTGTTATAATTAGATGTCTCAACGTAAGAAATGTTGTGGATGATTCGTCTGTTTAGCACTGGTGTCGTAATTTCACTTTAAGAAGAAATAATACCTACGAAGACAGCTCCTTCGAGCTTAATTTCATGTACAAGCTTCATTTTGTAACAAACTTTCAACTACAAATATTTTGCTCATCATCAATGTTTTGCTCATCAAAACTCAAGAATTTTTAGGCAGGAAAGAAATATTATGTATCTCAATACACTGGCGGAGGAGGAATATAAAGCTGGGATACAAAAACTCCTCATAGGTTACGATAAATGCTTAAATTTACGAGGATCGTAGAGAAGTACTACTTACCGGAAAGCCCTCGTATTTATTATATTGTCCTAAGTAATATAAATATCTCTGGTTTAAATTATTACAATTGCGTATTTTTATTAACAAATTATTGCCGAGGTGTTCAACTCTACTATCGTTTCAAATTTACGATGGGAACAATTCGAATTGTACAAATCCGCAAAGGGCGTGGAGGGAAGATTTACGACGATGCAGCCCTGTTAAATCAAGTATGCAGCGTACGAGGTGTATTATCCATATAGGCATTCTAAGTTATTGTATTTAATAACTGGACTTCCGTTGGATTTTCTGAAATTATCGGCCATTATTTTTAATTGGTCCATTATGTGGGGCTTTTTGCATCAACCTCTTCGGGAAAAAAGAAGGAGAGGAGACTGAAACGCGCCACGGCCGGACGTTTTCCGATTGTTCTCCCGAGATCCATTAAAACGTTAAGACACGCTGGAATAAACGGCGGACGAGGATAAAACAGCATTCCCACTCGATAAGCGGAATACTTGGCTTATTAAACATTCAATTACATTCTCATTTTTGCTTCACCTCGATGTTCGCCGATTGTCACATAAATTTCACCTCTGCTATTTTCTTCGCCAGCGGTTTTCTATCGTCGCTGATAATTTGATGCCGGGTGTAATTATTCTTTGATTTAGATTTGTGCTTTCAATAGGAAATATATTGCCGGTAATTACTTTCTTGTTGTGATGCTATTTCTACTGCGATAAACTATAGTTTTGATTTTGTTGAATTCTCGAAGCCATTACTTTGTGATAATTGTTCAATAACAAAAGAAATAGCAAAAGTGGTGATGTGGCCATCATACTACTTTCCCTATATTTTTCTCTAAAACTATGAGGTTAATAACTTGCCCAATTTTGGATTCATTACAATTACTTGTTAAATTGTTATTTATTTGAGGACATGAAGGAATTAAAAGTATTTTCGAAAAGAATAAGTTTTGTTGAAGATATTAAAGATAACTCTTAAATGATATTAAACATAAATTCTAAGGATAGCACTAAACTTAAAAAAGAGAAAGAGCTATTAAGATTTTTCTTGAAGAAATAAAAATTATTTTGAAGATATTTTATACGAGTATTGAAGATAACCCTTAAAAGATTTCAAATATAGATATAACTAAACTAAAATATAGAGTAAGAGTTATTAAGATTTTGTAGAAAACAGATTGTTAAAATTTTTTGAACACGGCTCTTAAAACAATTGAAGAAAACTCTTTGAAAGATTAATGTTTGCTGCGTGAAAATAACTTTATTTGTAAGTCTTCAATGTACCTAAAATACATTTATGAAGATCAAACATTTTAAAGTTTTTGGTGCTTGCAGAAATCCTTCAAACTTCTTAGCAGATAAAATTTTACTGTCTGAAATATAACTTTATTTTGATATATTTGAAGGTATTTGAAGGTAAAGTATGTCTTCAATGTCTGCAATATATATTTCTTTTAAAGATTTAATATATTAAATTGTTAGTTATTATTAAAAGACTTCATTCAAATAACAAATATCTCTCTTAGAGGATAAAATTTGACTTTCATAATATATCTCTATAGTTAAGTCTTCAAAATATTTAAGATGAGTTTAAAGGTGAAAGAAATATCTTGAAAATATTTAATTTCAAGGGAATATCTTAAAATTTAAATACTTAAGATGACTATTTAGATAACAAAACTGTTAGATTTTCATCTGGCGAAACATATGTAGTGTTTACAATTAAACCCATTTGAAAATCTAACAGTTTTGTTATCTAAATAGTGAATATGGATTTTCAACACTTATGTGCCTCAAAAATCAACCAATTACTTGATTTAATGAGTTTAAAGGTTAAATAAACATATACAGAATATTTAAGTTCAAAGATATTTTAAAGGAATCTCTTAAAATTTAAATTTTAAAGGTATTAAAGATAACTCTAAGAATTGATGCTTAAGAATTTTATTACCTCAAATATTAAAGTTTTAAAGGTCTTAAGGTTAGAAGGAAAAATTTATCTTTAGTATAACATCTTTAAAAGATAGTACTGATGAACAAATTAATTCTACTAATCAAATATAATCAATTATGAACAAGTATTATTAAAAGGTGTAAAAAATATCAAGAAACCTAATTCAAAATTAAAACATTCTTTTAAAAATAACTTATCGAAAGTAATTTTTTTAAACACATTTATACTTTCCAAATTTTGCGAATTGCACAGTACCTAAAAGTAAATTTTGAAAATACAGAGGTGTTTAAAATTCGATACGTTATTTTCAAAAAAAAATGTTTCTAATCTAAAGGATATCAATATTCCAATAATTGGAAACTTTGAAGTGAAGGTGTTTTCAAAAAAGCATCTTCTAGTACCTAAAAGTCCTTGAAGATGTTTTTTTGAAAACACCTCCACTTCAAAGTTTCCAATTATTGGAATATTGAAATCCTTTAGATTGTATTTCTTAAAAATATTTTTTAAACTTTTTGAAGTATTGTAATGCTAAATCATTTTTATTTCGTTTGAAAACTATGTTTAACTTAAGGCTAATATTATTAACCTGATTAGGAATGGATTTGTTTTACTGAAGGTAAACTGGTTAAAAAAATTTTGGATGCTTGAAGCCGTAACTTTGTGATACATCTTGAATCAGGAACATTATCAGACAAAGTATAGTTTTATTTATGGTCTTATAAAGTTTCTGGTTAAAATTAAGTATTGAAGTTTATAGAAGTATGTTTGCTAATTTTAAGATGTTAGTATCAACAATAAGAATTAGATTTTAAAAGTGGGATGGTTAATTTTATATATTGCTCAGCTAGGATGGATATTATTTGAAAAACTAAATTTCAAAATAAAACTTTAGATATTAAAAATGACACTGTGAACATCTCCTGGTGATACTAAGTAAGAGGCAATTGCTAATATATTTTTGAAAAACTACTAGAGTGATGTTACTGAATGCTAAATATAAATGGTCAAAAATTCAGTATCTGTAAAAAAAACTCTAGGTATCAAAAGTAACTCTTTCTATTTAGATAAGAAATTTCTAAACCAATAATAAATTAGCTTAACGTCACACTAAATTTAACGTAGGAAATTTAAACCTAACTTTTACACAATACGCTACTTACTTGGCCAAAATTTGGTCTGTCTATTGTTACCTTGATCTATTCTTTAATAAAATTAAGAATTACATTTATTTCTTTAAAATAATTCGAGCAAAAATTGAGACTAACTTGAAATTACTCTTTATGAAATTTTATGGTTGTATAAATTTCATGTAACTCCTAAAGTATATAAGCAATAGGCAAAAGATTTTTTAGGAAGTTAAGAACTTTATGAAAAATGTGTTTTAATAAAACATGTTCTCCATTATACAAAACACACCCCAAATAGCAAAACAATTTTATAAATATCCCCTCCCAAAATACATCCTTCGACTTATCAAATTTAAAAGACAATTGTACAGAGACATACAACTGACGGACACAACTGAATTTAGACAAAAATTTAACAAGCTTAACAAAGACATTAAAACACTTATAAGCGAATTCAAGACGGACGTTTGGATAAACACTTGTGGCAGAATTAACGACTCTAAAGGGAAAAAATTCTGGTCGGAGATTAAAAAACTCAGTAAATATAAAAAAAACAGACACTTTACAGAAAATCTTCGACCCGACAACCCACGAGACCTTTACAGACCCTGACGTAATTGCCCAAAAATTTGCTGACAATTTTAACTTGACCTATTCAATGACACAGGACCCCAACTTTGACCGGACTAATTTAAAAAAAGTTAATGACTGGTACGTTAAATATTTCGAAGAAAACAACTGTTCAGAACCGACTGACATTTTTACACACGACGAGTACTTTAGTATTTTCAAGAAAGGGAAGAATACAGCGACTGGACATGACCACATACATAGACTCATCCTAAAATCCATTCCATTCCACATCAACGACTACATCCTTAACAACATCAATTTTCTATATAAAAATCAATATTTCCCGAACGTTTGAAAAATAGGAATTGTAATCTGTATCCCTAAACGCGACCAACCCTCTAACTTATTATCCAGCTACCGCCCTATTACCCTTCTACCTGTTATTGGAAAGATTTACGAGTCCCTTCTCAAAAACAAAATCCTCTCTCTAATTTCCAATCAAATCCCTAAATACCAATTTGGTTTTCTTCCCCACAGATCAACTTCCCTGCCACTCACCATCCTAGTATCAAATTTTCAAACATCCCACCTCGAAGGCAAAGCCTCAACAGCTCTATTTTTGGATGTCCAGAAAGCTTTTGATTCTCTCTGGCATCAAGGCTTACTATACAAGTACCACCTCCTAAATATCCCTCCTCATATCATTTTCATTATTAAACAATTCCTCTGTAATAGATCCCTAAAAGTCAAAATCCATAATTCATTCTCCTCTCCATTTACTCCCGAACAAGTACTCCCTCAAGGCTCTCCTCTCTCACCTCTGTTATATAACACTTTTTGTGCTGATATCTACAACCCTGATCCTCTCTACTTTAATCCATCCAAATACCTCCTGCAATTTGCAGATGACACTGCCCTAATCACACATGCTCCCACACTACCAAAAGCCCTCCAATTCCTCCAAGAGCTTATTGACTCCCTTCAAAGATGGTTTGCAAAATGGCGCATTAAAATCAATCCCTACAAATCACAGCTCCTAATCCCTTATCACCGCAGCAATAATTCACCTCACAAAGTCCATATTTCCCAAACTGCGATCCCTCCCTCAGTTTCCATTAAGTACTTGGGCATAACCATAGATCAAAAAATTAATTTTAAAAAACATACAGCCATAACAAAAAGCAAAATTACTTCTAGGGCAAAATGCTTTAGAAGTTTAACTTACAAAAACAATGGTATTAATTTAAAAAAAGTTAATGACTGGTACGTTAAATATGATGTTTTATTTTTCTTAAGTATAATCTTCTCCTTAGGACACTTTTTGTAAAGCCATGTAGATCAAGTCAGCTATTAAATGGTAATAATTATGTAATGACTAGAAATAGTAGTTGAATAGTAGGTAGAATAGTAGTGAATTACAGGTGTTCGAGTGGAAAGTGTAAACGGGCACATATAAACAACAAAAGCGCGTGCATTGTATCCTAAATAAATCATAACAAACGGCCGTCCTGCTTTCTATTCCACTTGTACCGGTTCGCAGGAGAGAAGACATTCCTCGCCAATCTGAAACCGAGCAATTCTATAAGTATTTAATGTCCCATTCAATAAATGCGTGAAAACTGGTCTTTGCGCAGCAGATAAATAATTCCTGTTTGCCGTGAACAATGCCCTCTTTGACGGACGACTATTCGAATGAGAAGACCCGAGAAGATCAGTCGCATGTTTATGCGCATGAGGACAATAACTCGACCGGCCGTACTTTACGCAGCTCACGTTCCATAAAATGATTGCACTTTTTACGAGATCCAAACAGCAATTTTCTTGTATTGCAAACTTTATACGGCGCAAAAAAAAAATAACAACGAGGAACGAACGCCCGCAGGCAGGAATCGTTGGCCGTTTTTGTTTCGGGACGAAAAGATCGGCTGTCGCTGGACGAGTTATGAGGCTCCTCAAACAATCGCCGTTCAATATATTCCTAACTACTACCTCATTCATCAGTTTCGACAGTCTCCGCTGTCTTAAATATTAAGTTTCGTGTTGTATTTACAAATGTTCCTTATCCAGATGCTGATACCATCATCGGTCCTTACAAGAAACACCACTTTTCAAAAATAAATCTCATTATCAGATAGGAGTTATTATAGTAACGGAATGTCCGTTCGGAACATGGAAGAGAGAGAAAAAAAGTCCCGCTGTTAACGACCTTTATAATTGTCTTTCATGCGTTTTGTTTTTTTTTCCTCTTCTTATTCTTCAGATAATTTAATAAGTATTATCACGTGAGATAAAACCGACCCGGCCAGTTTTAATCGTAGGATGTATAAATCTTTGCATATATTTTGCACGAATTCCAAAAATTGCTTCGCTAAGTGTTCAAAAATACAAATACAAAATTTAGAAGAAAAATAGTTTAAAGATCTATCAAAAAAAATATA
This sequence comes from Ontholestes murinus, assembly GCA_963969525.1. Classification (NCBI taxonomy): domain Eukaryota; kingdom Metazoa; phylum Arthropoda; class Insecta; order Coleoptera; family Staphylinidae; genus Ontholestes; species Ontholestes murinus. The sequence goes on along the minus strand of OZ018395.1, from coordinate 62,132,301 downwards.
TGGCCTTATATATTAATAGTATTGCAAAACATTTAGCAATCATTTGATTAAATAAGAACTGGCCTAGAGCTGGCCATATGGACTCGCATCCCAGGCAAAAAATAATAATAAAGAACTGTATCAAGAACCCAATGTAATTAAAATGCAATGTGTGACATCTCTGGTATAATTAAGAGCCTATTTACTGTACCTTATGGACTTATCAGAAAATGTTGTCATAATCTTGAAGAACAATTGAAGAAATGTGAAGAAAGCAAAAACAAGAAAGCAAAAACCAGAGTTTTGCCTGCCTCCCTCCGTAGAAGCCATGACACCTACTTGCTTCTACTGTTTTCGGGATGTCTTAACGATTGATCGGAATTTAATGGTGTGGAAAATAACGTGGAACTACAAGAGTTATAGGCAAAATCTATTTAAAGGAGTAAAGGATATGTATCTGGATTTGTGCTTCGGTTTAAGTCACAGCAATCACCACATTGGCACCCAGAATCATCTGGTTTTGTTACTAGGTGCAATTGGAGCTTGTTGAAGGTTGAATGAAATAAAATTAAAGTAGTTCAAACTCTTTTCTTGCCGCTTGGAATTTTCGCGTGGTATTGCGAAAACAGGGCTGACTGGATTTAAGAATTTAAAAGAGGATATTAATCATAAAAAAAGTTGAATTTAGTTTTGCTAGGATGAATTTATAGGGGTAATTGAGATATTTCTGGTATAAGCTCGTGGATTATCTTCGGGGTTACCAGATTTTTATGTAGGGGTTATTTAGTTTCGGGGTGGGCTAGAATATATTTTTCTAAGTGCTGATTTATAATTTGTACGGATATACTACTAGGGCAGTTCGAATGAAAAGGTACTGTGAGTATAAATTAATTCTTTATCTAAAGTATCTCCACATTTCAAGATTTTTTCAACTTGTCTTCTAAATCGCAAAGATTTTCTTTGAGGCTCTAGAATTTTTAGAATATACTTCTAGAAATCTAGATTATTTTCTCGAGGGTTCAGGAAATTCCTAGCAATTTATTCTCCAAAGTTCAAGTTTTTTTTTAAGTCGTTTTTTAAATTGGAAAGATTTTCCTTGAGGCATTATCGATTTTTTTTCTAAAAGTTTAGATTTTAGAAAATGGCCAATAACTTCTTCCCCAAATTAATTTTTGTTTATAAATTGCTATTTTCTTTCAGCCTTGAAATGTTTTTTAATTCCTCTTTTTTTTGAGAATTCAGGTGAATTTCCGTAATTAATTCTCTAAAATTCAACATTTTGTTTCAAGTATAAAATTATTTCGAAAGTTCTAAATTGCGGAATTTTTCTTGGAGGGTCTAGAATTTTTTTAGAAAATTTTCCCCGACAAATATTTTCTTATTTTCGAGAAAGTTTAAGGAATTTTCCGCAATATCTCTTCCCGACTTCAATTTATTTTTCAACTGGTCTTCTAAATTTCTAGGAGGCTCTAGAATTTTTTAGAAAATTTTCATTTAGAAGTTTAGACTTTTTTCCAAGGGTTCAGGAAATTTCCAGAAATTTCTCTTCCAGATTTCAAGGTTATTTTCTTATCTTATAAATTGCAAAGATTTTATTGGAGGCTCTAGAACTTTTTAGAAAATTTCTTTCTATAAATCTAGATTTATTAGATTTTTTTCTAAAATCTAGACTTACTTTTTCAAGAATTCAAGAAATTTCCACTAATTTCTTCTCTAGGTTTCAAGATTTTTTATTCAACCCGCTTTCCAAATTGTGAAGATTTTATTGGAAGCTCTAAAATTTTAATAATTTGTATGAATTACTACGTAGTAACGGTCGCAACCATTTTCCTTATCCAAAGTTTTACTTCTGACAATTTTCTTTTATTCAAATTTTCTAATTCAAATTATTGCAAACCGCGAGGCGATCAGTAATTAAAGTTAATATGTATATGTAGGGTGGGTGGGTGGCCTCTAACCCACTCTCCAATCAGTAAAACATAAGCGAGGGTTTTAATTAAAAGTTGTAAAACGTAAATAAACTAAAACTTAAATTTTGAAAAATAAGACTTAACTTTTCAAGCAAAAGTTAAAGAGAATAAAAGACTGAAAAAGTTTAATTGAAACATTTTTTTGTAAAGTTTTTCATTTAAAATTTTTTACAATTTTTTGCTTATTGCTAATAAACTATAGGAACTAAATGAAATTTATATAACAAGTAATTGTGAAGAATTCAAAATTGAGAAAATTATTAAGAATAAAGAAATATAGGGAAAGTATTATGATGGCCACATCGTGAAACATAACCAAGTGCTTAATTAATCCTTTCTTTTTAGATTTCTAAAATTTTGCATCATTTTTATTTATTATTATTATGTCATTTAAGGTTTTAGAAAATGTTAACAAGTTTTCAATAATTTTCTTCCAATTCTTACTCTATTTTATCGGAATAAATTTACCATGTTCTGGAGGGTTTTAAAAATGTTTCTAGTATTTAAATTTTGTCGAAAACTCGACAAAGTTTTAAAGATTTTCTTCGAGTTCTTGCTTGATTTTATTCAACTGTTTTATTAATAATAATTAATATTGAGAGTAATAAAACTCTATGAGCATTACTGCACTAATGTTTTACATAATAATGTAAAAACTCCAGCTAACAGTTAAAACAACTACTCCCCGTACTAAAGCACCGCCAGGCATTGAATGATATAACTGTTAGCTGTCGTTTACATGTCTAAAATAATATTTAGCACTATGTAACAATTTTGTGGTGTTATCGTTTCTTAACCGTGTCTCGAAAAGTGTTATGTAAGACAATCTGCAGACACGTGTTTCGCTGTATCACAGCTCATCAGTGCAGCTATGTCGTAATTACGTGCGTCCTTCCTGTTGGAAGGCCGCCACGAGAATGAATCAATTCCAGTTGGAATTGAAACATTGCCGATCTTCGATTTTCGAGGCGCGTTTAAAAAACGATATCACCACGGACAAAAAAAGGCCCGCTCTCGGCTTTTAAATATACAAATGAAATATTAAAATTTCTAGTGCAGTGTTGATGATAATAATTAATATTGAGAGTAATAAAACTCTATGAGCATTACTGCACTAATGTTTTACATAATAATGTAAAAACTCCAGCTAACAGTTTAAACAACTACTCCCCGTACTAAAGCA